>CM019167.2:112098626-112628687 GCA_009739505.2 Apolygus lucorum | reverse complement strand
CCTGCGTTCAACAGGAGAGGAAATGGCCTTGGAGCTCACTCAGCTGATCAGTGACCACTCAGGCACCTTCAGCATTCTCCATTGACCCTGCCTCTCAAATTTCAGGTTTCCTGCGTTCAACAGGAGAGGAAATGGCCTTGGAGCTCACTCAGCTGATCAGTGACCACTCAGGCACCTTCAGCATTCTCCATTGACCCTGCCTCTCAAATTTCAGCTTCCTGCGTTCAACAGGAGAGAAAATGGCCTTGGAGCTCACTCAGCTGATCAGTGATCACTCAGGCGCCTTCAGCATTCTCCATTGCATGCGCAGCGGCTATTGCTTGACCAATTTGATTGAAACTTATAGGGTGTCTCTTAGAAGTTAGTCCCTAACTAACCTCCAAATTTGAGCAAAATCGGTTCATTAGAAACCGAGAAACCGAGGTCCCAGGAAATTCACGTTTGCGCATGCGCACTCGCTCCTATTGGTCCGAAGGTGCTGAAATTTATAGGGGACCGTCTAGGACTTAACCCGCACAATCCCTGAAAATTTCATCAAAATCGGACCACAGGTTAGTATAGTTTTGCCCGGGACAAGGATTGACCACAGACAGACAGACAGACCGACAGACCGACAGACCGACAGACAGACAGACAGACAGACACGGAACCAAAATTGTTCGGGAAGCTGTAAAACGCAAAAAGCAAGTGGAAATTTTGATTTTGGAGGACATTTTTTTTTTTCACTTCTTTCACGAATACAAAGCTTCCCTACCTTCGGTAGTGAGGAAGCAAAAGTGACACACATGTTACATCAGCGGTCCACCGTCTAGGACCTAACCCACACAATCCCTCAAAATTTCATCGAAATCGGTTGAATAGTTGCGGAGTTTTGGTTGTAACAATAAATTTAAAGTTCGCGCATGCGCAGCGGCTATTGCTTGACCAATTTGATTGAAACTTATAGGGTGTCTCTGTAAAGCGTTTTAGAGCTTCCCGAACAATTTCGGTTCCGTGTCGGTCTGTCTGTCTGTCTGTCTGTCTGTCGGTCTGTCGGTCTGTCGGTCTGTCTGTCTGTCTGTGGTCAGTCCTTGTCCCGGGCAAAACTATACTAACCTGTGGTCCGATTTTGATGAAATTCTCAGGGATTGTGCGGGTTAGGTCCTAGACGGTCCCCTATAAATTTCAGCACCTTCGGACCAATAGGAGCGAGTGCGCATGCGCAAACGTGAATTTCCTGGGACCTCGGTTTCTCGGTTTCTAATGAACCGATTTTGCTCAAATTTGGAGGTTAGTTAGGGACTAACTTCTAAGAGACACCCTATAAGTTTCAATCAAATTGGTCAAGCAATAGCCGCTGCGCATGCGCGAACTTTAAATTTATTGTTACAACCAAAACTCCGCAACTATTCAACCGATTTCGATGAAATTTTCAGGGATTGTGTGGGTTAGGTCCTAGACGGTGGACCGCTAATATTTTGGTATTCAATAACTCTTTGAATCATAATTTTTTCGCCAACTGATTCTATACGTCCATGTTACAATGAGTGAGGAAGCTATACTGCCCACTCGGAAATGAATTTTCCCAGCACAGTGTAACCAAACAGTGTTGCAATCAACCTAGGTCCCTTATCATGAAGTACCACAGGTGACCCTGTGACTACATCGGGGTACAAATCGGCTCCTATCAAAAACGAAATAGGGCCCGGATTGGTGAAGTCGGGATCGCTCAAAGGATATGATCCATAGTCCGACCACATATCCGAATCCAGGAACATCTGTGGTAGTGGTGGTGTGATGTTTGGTACTACCACAGCTTCAGTTCCTAATGATGAGGACTCCCTATGTGATTCAAAGGTAATGTCAATCATGCCCAAAACGTTTTTCAGAGGTGAATTATTCACACCAGAAATATTGCGCTCAAATGGTTTAAGGGTGTGACCCAGAACTTTGGCACATTTCTCAGTGACGAAGGAATGCATTGAACCTGCGTCTAATACTCCCCGAAACTTGTGAGGTCGCCCATGAGGGTCCTAGATACACGGTACAACGGTACCCAACATCACAGTGTGTCGCTGAGACATGCTGGCTCCCACAAATCCATTGTCAGACGTACTGGGTGACTGTAGATTAGAACTAGAGACTGACCTGTTAGCTTGATTCGGTTTTTCAGTGATAGGGAGATGTAGTAAGGTGTTATGTCTGCCTTTACATTCCCGGCATACATACTTCGACGTGCATTGCTTGGTACGATGGAAAGGGTGGAGGCAATTCCGGCAGCCAGACCAGCTTCTTAACAGCTCGAGACGATGAGATGGATCCGCTGATTTGAAGACTTCACAGTCGAGAATTGCATGTGATTTCTGGCAAACGAAACAGGAAATTTTGTCATTAGAATTTGATTTTGGTGAACTGGATTTATTGGCTCCTTCATGAGAGGAATCTTTAGACGAATGCACGTGTAAAGCAAGTAAATTTGAGTGCTGTTGCGGTGAAAATTCATTCGGACTTCTGATACTGGTTTTGATATTGGTAGGTACAGGTATAGGTTTTGAAAACTCACCACTTTGATTGGTGTTACTTATGTCCAAAGCAGCAGTGATACTAAGAACTTGACATCTATTCTTAATGAATTCTTGCAACGAGGTGAAAGTTGGAAAATCATTATCAACGTTTTTCAATTCGAAAGCCTCTCCAGTTGTAGGGTCAAGACCTCTCAGAGCAAGTATACACAATAAATAATCGGTAAAGTGAGGAATGTTTAAATTCTTTAGAGAAGTGATACTTTCTGCCACTGTAGAGATATACAATTGCAGCGAATTGTAAGTAGGTTTACCAGCACTAGGTTTAAAATTCAAAAAATTGTTCAAATATGATACCGCCAACTTACGTTTGTCATCGTAAACAGCTAACAAAGCTTGCCATGCCTGATCAAAAGTGGTTTCCAAAACTGGAATATGTTTGATTAAATCATGCGCTGGACCTTCCAGATAACTACATAGGTAGTGAAACTTCTCAGCTCTTGTGAGATTGGGATCATCCTTGATGAGTGCTACTCCTCCCGCCCCCGTACTCCTCCCGCCCCTGTACTCCTCCTGCCCCCGTACTCCTCCCGCCCCCGTACTCCACCTGCCCCCGTACTCCTCCCGCCCCTCACTCTTTCCGCCCCTTTACCCCCCCCCCCGGGCTCTGCCTGCTGGGGGACTCCTTCCTACCACTCCCCCACATACTCCCCCATACTTACCCTACATAAGCCCCATACTTACCCCTTCACAGTACCCCATACTCCCCTACACCCCTCCATACACCCCTACACACCTCCCCCCATACTCCCTACACACCTCCCCCCCATACTCCCTCTCCACCTACCCCCACATACTCCCCATACTTACCCTTACACACTCCCCCATACTCCCCTACACACCTACCCCATTACTCCCCATATTCCTCTCACCTACCCCTCACATTTCCCCCATACTCCCACGTACTCCCCAAACTTACCCCCACATACTCCCCCATCATACTCCCCTACACACCTACCCCCATACTTACCCCCACATACTCCCCCATACTTACCCCTACACACTACCCCCATACTCCTCTACACACCTACCCCATTACTCCCCATATTCCTCTCACCTACCCTCACTATTCTCCCATACTCCCACGTACTCCTCAAACTTACCCCCACATACTCCCCCATACTCCCCTACACACCTACCCCATACTACTTACCCCCACATACTCCCCCATACTTACCCCTACACACTACCCCATACTCCTCTACACACCTACCCCTATACTTCCTCATACACCCTCATACACTCACCCATACTTCCTAACACACTCGTCCATACTCCCTCACACCTACCGCACATATTCCCCCATACATACCCCCACACACTCCCCCATATACACCACATACTCCCCCTCACTCTCACCCCTCATTCTCACCCTACCTACCAATGTCATAAGGTATAAAACTACAATTTAAGCTAGCTTGAGAATGGAGCTTCATGATAGGTTAACTAGATGGCAGCATGGTCGATCTGTCCTACCCTGTAATCATGTTTCAATCTCTACTACAAGTTTCAAAGCAAGGTCAGTACAACTAAGAGAAATTTGTACTGAAATTTGTTGTCCTGAAAAGGACAGTTCAAAGGATTCAAGGTAAGTACAACTAATTTCTTTACCATTAAGATTCAAATAGTACCATTGTTCGACCCTCTTGGTCGTTGGAATTTCCAACTAAGCTCAATCACCGCGTCAAGGTGGGGTCAATCAATAGAGTTTTTTTTTTTTTTAATTTTTTTTTTTTTTCAACATGAATTAATATAATTTTATCAAACAATATACAATTTTTTTTAAATAAACAATATTTGAACATGAACGATAAACATAATGTATTAGCCTAATAGTTTAAGTCATCATTTTTATTGTCTTTTTCCCTGCCGACCCTCTCTCCCGAAGGGATTTTCACCACAACCTTTGAGAGGGTTACTCGGCCGGTCCTCACTAGTAACCCGTAGTAACTTTGTTGAAATGTGGCATACATTCGGTAGAGGACAGAAAATTGATTTCTTTCAAAGTTGATATTCAGATCATCGTATGGGTATGATTTTGAGTTCAAAAATAACTTCACATTGCTCAGATTACAATGGTCGAAACGGCATGATAGTTTCCTCACTGTGTTCCTCACTCCTTGTGACAAGTAGCAGTTTTCATCTCTTCTCGATCGTAGAAATATCAGTTCTAGCTTGACGTTGATCTATAGATGTGATGTTGGAATTTGAAGCGAACGTAGCATTTCCCGGTGACACAACAGCGTATTGCCTCATCATTCACGACCAGTGGAGTACAATATCAGTGGAGTACAACCCTTTGACCAATATAGTCCGTCGAATGGTATAAAAATGTTGTCAGACTGCATGTAGGTATGAATCCTACGTCTTGAAGGAGATTTAGCGACCACTTCACCACTGACATTTGTCACGTGAAGCCTATATAAAAGGAGTACCATAATCGATTGTCATTCAGTCATCATCATGCCGTCAAAGAGAGAGGTTGTTCTGGATCTCCACTGGTTCTTCAACAATGAAATGAAGCATATCGTTAAAGAGTTATCGTTGAGTGATCACAATGTTTTCTCAGCACAACATTGGATTTTTAAACCACCCAAGGGATTGTACATTTACGTTCCAAAGGCTCGAAAAGCTAATAATTGGATCGTAAAGCACGTACATAGAATTCCGTGGGATGAAGGAGATGTGGAATACAGCCAGCTATCAAATATTTTTCATCGCATCTCATCTAATTATGACATCATCTATGTGAAAGGAAAGCAAAAGGTTGACTTCATTCAACAGCTGGTTCCAAGAAACCTACGAATAGTTGACGTTGAAAGTATTGGATGCCCCAAAATATCTTCATTACTTGAACCTTTAGCGATAGGATCGCATTGTATTTTTCATAATTCGGCACCAACATTATGTGCATTCCATAAATGTAGAGCAATAGCTGACTGGATGATTACTGATTGTTTGTAAATATGTTTTTTCATAATTAATAGTTGAAGTTGAAATGTTAAAAAAATTGTGTTTACGTTTATGTTTGAATATTGTTTGTTATTTAAAAAAAAATTGTAATGGAATTTGAAGAAAAAAAAATGTTAAGATGTAACATCCTTTATTGTCTTCGGTCCAAGTATCCGAACGGTAAATCCTGTATGGTGCTAGTAGTGAGGACCGGCCGAGTAACCCTCTCAAAGGTTGTGGTGAAAATCCTTTCGGGAGAGAGGGTCGGCAGGGGAAAAAGACAATAAAAATGATGACTCAAACTATTAGGCTAATACATTATGTTTATCGTTCATGTTCAAATATTGTTTATTTAAAAAAAATTGTATATTGTTTGATAAAATTATATTAATTCATGTTGAAAAAAATAAATTTAAAAAAAAAAAACTCTATCGATTGACCCCACCTTGACGCGGTGATAGAGCTTAGTTGGAAATTCCAACGACCAAGAGGGTCGAACAATGGTACTATTTGAATCTTAATGGTAAGAATTAGTTGTACTTACCTTAGATCCTTTGAACTGTCCTTTTCAGGACAATAGATATTTTTCTTAGTTGTACTGACCTTGCTTTGAAACTTAAGATTGAAACATGATTACAAGGTAGGATAGATCGACCATAGTGCCATCTAGTTAACCTATCATGAAGCTCCATTCTCAAGCTAGATTAAATGATAGTTTTTACCTTATGACATTGGTAGTTAGGGTGAGAATGAGGGGTGAGAGTGAGGGGGAGTGTGTGGGGTATGTATGGGGGAGTATATGGGGTGTGTATGGGGGAGTATATGGGATAAGTATGGGGAGTATGTGGGGGTAAGTTTGGGCGAGTATGGGGGAATATGTGGGGGTAGGGGGTAGGTGAGTGGGAGTAAGGAGGAGGGGTAGATGTGGGGGAGTAATGGGGTAGATGTGGGGGAGTAAGGGTGGGTGGTTGGAAAGAGTCGGAAGGGGGCGGAAGGCGTAAGGGGGTGGTAAGGGTCAGGGGCGGAATGAGTAATGGGCGGGTGGAGTACGGGGGGCAGGAGGAGTAAGGGGCGGGAGGAGTAAGGGCGGGAGGAGTACGGGGGCGGGAGGAGTACGGGGGAGGGGAGGAATAAGGGGAGCGGGAGGAGTACGGGTCGGGAGGAGTACGGGGCGGGAGGAGTACGGGGCGGGAGGAGTACGGGGCGGGAGGAGTACGGGGCGGGAGGAGTACGGGGCGGGAGGAGTACGGGGCGGGAGGAGTACGGGGGCGGGAGGAGTACGGGGTGGTGGGAGGGGGCTGTGGCGGGAGGGGTCATGGTCGGGAGGGGGTGGTGGGGGTAGGGGTCAGGGGGCGGGAGGGGGGTAGGGGTAAAGGTCAAAGGTCATAGTATTAATAGGTATGGGGTAGAACCGCCCTTTTCTCACTACTCACCTTTATTACGGATTAATTTGATTTCATCACCAACATATTTAAATTTTCTCACAATTTTAGACAAGTCGCGAGTGGTAACGGTAGTGTCATTGCCTGCTGAAGTACTCATTATATGATTTTACTTTATGAAGCCAAAGCCCGAAAATGATAGTGAAAATACTGAAGTTATGAGCCCCCAGATAAATACTATACAGGGTGTCCCATGTTTCCCCATTGTTCCATGTCCCATGATTTTTGTAAAATTGTCGAAATGTCCTACTTTTTCTTTTGATTGTTAAGGTTTTACTTCCAAATGATTTTTCACGTACCTCTACATCAAAAACTGCGCAAATATCTCAGCTTTCTAATGGTATAATTTGTTTTAATTTTACTCCGCTAATTAGGGGTGAAAAATACGTTTGAATGCTAAAAAACGTGGTTGCGCTCATGGAAATCAAGGTTTCTGGTACTTTGGGCCTCGGGCAGGTTCGACGAATTAGGGGTGGAATTCCACGTCATTTTCAACGCTATTAGACTGATTCCTTCACCGTTGGTATGTGAAAGCTCAGTATTGAATTTTGGTAGGTCCGAATCTTTTTTTTTTAAATTTACTTGGTATTTATGCAGAATTGAATGTTCAATTCTCGCAACTTTCTCGATTGTATGAAAAAAGAGATATCTCATAAAGAATAGCGTGTAGATGTGGAATAAAAAATAAAGATAAATAATGATACTTTAGAGAAAGTAAAAATTATATTTATGAACAGAAGTAATTTTTATTTTCCTCGAAGTACGTTACTGACAAAACATAAATGAGATAATAAATTGTCCTCTACTCCGTCTTTGACTTCGTTTGTCATTCGTCCGGATACCTGTAAATACAAAGCAAAGTTTTTTACAGCCAAGTAGAAGATAATTGAGGAATGAGCTGTCAGGAGACGATGCACATTATGTACTGAAGAAGGAGGAGGTCACATTGAGCACTTACTCTGAATCGGTAATATGATGACCACTGCTTCAAATTTTGTCATTCCTCAATTATTTTCTACTTGGCTGTTAAAAGCATTGCTTTGTGTTTACAGGTATCCAGACGAATGACGAACGAAGTCAAAGACAAAGTAGAGGATAATTTATTATCTCATTTATGTTTAGTCAATAACGTACTTCGATGAAGATAAAGATTATTTTTGTTCATAAATATAATTTTTACTTTCTCTAAAATATCATTATTTATATTTATTTTTTATTCCACATCTACACTCTATTCTTCATGAGATATCTCTTTTTTCATACAATCGAGAAAGTTGCGAGAATTGAACATTGAATTCGTGCATAAATACCAAGTAAATTAAAAAAAAAAGAGATTCGGACCTACCAAAATTCAATACTGAGCTTTCACATACCAACGGTGATGGAATCAGTCTTATAGCCTTGAAAATCACGTGGAATTCCACCCCTAATTCGTCGAACCTGCCCGAGGCCCAAAGTACTAGAAACCTTGATTTCCATGAGCGCAACCACGTTTTTTAGCATTCAAACGTATTTTTCACCCCTAATTAGTGAAGTAAAATTAAAACAAATTATACCATTGAAAGCTGAGATATTTGCGCAGTTTTTGATGTAGAGGTACGTGAAAAATCATTTGGAAGTGAAACCTTAACAATCAAAAGAAAAAGTAGGACATTTCGACAATTTTACAAAAATGACTTTACTAGTTGATTTTTCACCCATTACGAACTTACAAAATTGTTTGTATAACCACTAGAAAGATGGTAAATTTATCGTTCTATCCAACGGTGTAATTAGATTTTGAATTGCTTGTAATTAAGCGAGTTATGGTCATTTTTATAGCTTGAGGTCGAAATCACGAAAAAAATCTTAAAATTAAAATAACTCGGAATGTAAGCGTCTAACGAAAAATTGCTATGAGACACTTTCTTACTAAAATTAGTTGTAAAATCGACTCCCGAAGTTTTCGGTCCTTAACATGGGATAACCTGTATAGGTACCTACAAGAATGTTAATAAGTATGCCCTCTTCCGAGGAATCACAGAATTATTCGCAGATGGGAGTACTGGAGGGAGTAGAGAGAGAGAGAGAGTAGGGAGCTGAAGGCGCGAGACCACTTCTTCTCCAGCAGTCAGGGAGTGAACTAAAAACTAAAAGACCTGATTAACATATTAAAGGGTGTTTTGGCACATGGTTGCCTCCTTTATCTTTAATTGTGTTTGGGAAAATTCGGAAGTTGATATTCGGAAACCCCTGTCAACGAACATTCAGTCGTCATCATCTCATCCCGTACTGGAGCTGGAAATAACATTTGCGAAATTTTCAATGCATGGATGTTAAAAATCCATGCACAAAGTAAGTGCCATATTATATTGCCATTTATATTTGAATCCTGTTCCTTTGCTCCTTTCTAAATAATTTGTTTGTGGAGAGTCGCTCTAATGTAAATGTTGATTGGAGAAACAATTATTCAAATTGTGACACATTCTATGAAATTAAATTTGAATTGCCATAATTTGATTTTCATTTAAAAAATAACACTCCTGAACGACCTATTATATTGTATGTTGTTGCTGGACTCAAATTTGCTTCATTTCTTTAAAAGGTAGCCTGCTCACACGCTAAATAAGTCCCACCCCTGAAGATGATGAAGCTCTGTCGCCGTAGTTCATTTCTTTAAGTATTTTAATGGGAAAGCGAAGATTTTAAAATATATATTTTTTCCATTTAAAGAAATTGGAACAAGGGGCATTGCATTTGGCGTTCCAACCTTGGGGCAAAGAAGTGTAGCAGAGTATCTTTGATTAGGTCAAAAACAGCATCATGTTCTAGCCGGGACCTGAAATCGTCAGGTGTTCAGGATTTGCTAGGTCAACAGGTCAAGTTTGGGATTAATGGCATCAGTTCTCACAATCCCTAACAAACTCTTCATATTGGCTTCCAAAATTTGAGCGGAGAACCGTTATCTTGTCCAATTGTGATTATCAGAATATCTGTTGGTAGGTAGTGCCCGTCTTGTTTTCGTTTGTAGATTGCAATTGGATTGTAATTTATAACTTTGTGCTTATTCTAATTTCAGCCTCTCGGTAATCTCTGTATTCTCTGAATAATGTGTCGTAATTTTGTTGAGCAATTTAGTTCAATTTATTGAAATTTCTGTCGTTGCAAATATTTGCATCAGCAATACTATAGTTTGAAACATTAGTTATTAATTTGGTTAAGAAATTATTGTTGTGTTCGGTTTATCTGGCGTCGAAATTGTGATTATAGGAAATTAACTGCTCATTGCTGAGATCCTGAAGGAGAGTAGCCAGCCGGAATGTCTCGCAACTTGCTCGACGATCATGTGACTGCACGATCAGCTGTCACATCGCTGATCGATCTGGCGCCTGAGGAACAGAGGAGGGACAGCGGAATATCGGAAGGGAGTGCGGCCTCTCGGTCTCCTTTCAATTCTAATTTACCAACTGTTCAAGAGAATGCACTTGATGTAGCTACACAGTTGGATAATTTTTACCATCGGATAGAATCACTAGTTTCTCGAAATAGTTCTCATCAAAATGTGCAATCTTTTGAAGAACGTTCCCATTACTCTCATCCAAGAACTGAGGGTCATAATTCAAATAACATGCACTCTTTTGGTGAAAATCGTCATAATAATCAGAGACATGGTGGTAATTTAATCAATCAAAGAGGTCAGAGTGGAACAGGATCATCGTGTGGTGTGCATCGGTGTAATGAGCGCCCAGTAGTGACTAACGTCCCTACAAATAACATTTCTGATCCCAATCAGTTGCTCTTCCAGGCACTCGCTGGGAGGTCATTTCATAATTATATCGCTTTACCTTCATTCTCAGAAGCTCGAGATGAGCATCCAATGATCTTTCTGCGTCGGCTTGATGATTATTTCGATTCATTCCCATACTTTCCTCCCCATGATAAGCTCCGTGCGATTGACAGCGCACTCAAGGGCAAAGCCGGTAGGTGGTTCCGCTCTCGGAGATTTGATTTTGAAACCTATGCAGATTTTAAGGTGGCTTTTAAGAACGAATTTTGGGGAAATCAAGATCAGGCGGATCTGTTGGCTGATTTATACGGGGGCCATTTTCGCTCAGGTTCCATGGAACAGTATGCACGAGACTGGGTTCATGCCTTGCGGTTCTGGATTACCCAATACCTGAAAGGACTCTCGTAGACATTGTGATTCGTCATTTTGCTTTACATGTGCAACATGACCTCCTTTTATGTGAGGTTAACAGTTTTGAAGGATTATTTCGTGAATTGAGAATCATGGAGCGACTCCATGATAACCACAGGAGCCGTTATAGCCCTGGTGATGGGAATAGTTATCATTATGGTTCAACTCACAATAAATTTGGTAATCATGATAAATTTGCATCCTCTAATTCTCGTGAGAGCTTTCAGTACTCGAAGTACAATAGGAATGATGATCGCACACCCGCACCTCAAGAGTCATGGAGGGGGAATCGAGATAATCAGAAGCAACAATCTCGAGAGGGTAGGTCCAACCCCGTTCATACAGTGGAGATTCAGCAGGAAGACAGTGCAGCGGATCATTTAAACGGATCACTGCCCTGACACCATGTCAAACTGTTGAGAGTGTCGGGGCACCTCATGGTCATTCAACGTCAGATGATCAAAATATCATAACCCTCAGTACTTTGTATTCTAAGGATGATTCAAATTTCTTTGAGGATCCAAGGGAATGGCTTGTGGAGGAGAAATCCACGAATGCTCAGATCTTTCCATCTCCTGAAATGCTTGTTAATCTGGGTGGTGTGGATGAATTAGCTTTGTTCGACACTGGAGCTATGCACACTTGTGTGAGTTCCGAATGGGTCGAAAAGAATTCTGATAAACTCCACATTGACAGTCAGCTCCCAGTTTCGAAAAACCATGTCGTAGGTGCTGTGGGTCAAAAGTCCCCCAACATAAAAAATCAATTATTCATCAAAATGAAAATTCTGCATGCTGAATTTCTGATAAATTGTTTAGTCGTCAAAGGCCTGATGAAACCTATAATAATTGGGATACAAACCTTGGCACATAATATGTGCCTTTCATATTATGAAAGCTATTATTAATGTATTTGATAGATCTCTTAGTTTTATTGATGGTGATGGAAAACAAATTATAGCAAAATATTACCAAAACAATGAATTTGACCTGGAATCTATGAATATCTCCCTAATTGATGTAAAGAATCTAAATATGTCTTCACTATTCAAGTCAACATTGTCTGATGAGCAATGGGATCGTTTACATACGTTGGTTAATGATTATAAAGGTGTGTTCTCTTATTTGCCAGGTCGCCTGAGAAATTTCGAGTTTGAGTTGAGGGTATCTCCAAATATCACCAGCTTTAAGGCTGGGCACTATCCAGTCCCGGTTCACTTAAAAGATCAAGTGCGTGCAGAAATAGAACGCATGCAGGCGATCGGAGTTTTAGAGAAATGCCACAGTTCTTTCATCAACCCTCTTCGAGTTGTCCACAAACAGGATGGTCTCTCAGGTTGTGCCTTGATGCGCGCAATTTGAACCAATATTTGCTGGCAGAACCAGAAGGGCCATCTGAATTGGACAATGTATTTGGTTTGTTCCGAGGTGCTCGGATTTTCACTACCTTTGATTTGACAAACTCATTCTGGCAGGTGCCTTTGGGAATAGCATCTCGTAAATACACAGCATTTATTTTTGAAAATCAAATATTTGCTTTCAAAGTGGTCCCATTCGGTTTAAAGTCCTCAACCAGTGCCTTGCTCAGAGCGTTGTGTGATCTTTTTCCCCTGGAATCAGCTAAATTTTGCTTAAGATTCGTAGACGAAATTCTGATATTTTCACAGTCACTGGAGGATCATTTCCATCATATTGAATTCGTTTTGAGGATTTTTTTTGATAATGGGTTGACAGTAAAGCTTAACAAAACGCAGTGGTACATCCTAGGTGGAAACGTCCTTAAGGCGGATCCAGAGCGTGTTCAAGCAATAGTGGATTATGAACGTCCTAATAATCTCAAACAGCTGAGAGCGTTCATTGGGTTCATAAATTTTTACAGACGATTCCAACCAAACCTCGCTACCCTAGTCGAACCTATGACCCACTTGCTAAAGAAAGGGGTTAGATGGATGTGGACCCAGGATATTCAAGATTCATTTGAGAAAATTAAACTATCCTTCGCTAAACATGTTAGCCTGTGTTTCCCAGCCATGAATCGCACTTTCTATCTCTCTACAGATGCTAGTGGCAAGAGTGTGGCTGCTCATCTTTATCAATTGGATGAAGAGGATGCTCCATATCCTATAGCATTTGTTAGCAGATTGCTCAACGAACATGAGCGGAGATATAGTGTCAGTGAATTGGAGTTGCTGGCAATCCATTTTGGAATTAATAAATTTAGAATGTGGTTGAAGGGAACTCGGTTTGTGGTTCGTACTGATCATGTGCTAAATTCTCCTCGCTCATCCAGGATGATCCTTTCCCTGCAGGAGTTTGATTACAGAATTGAATATGTCCCTGGTAACCAAAATGAAATCGCTGATTGTCTCAGTAGATTCACTTCAAATGAGCAATCTGACCCTGGTATTCCTATTTTTGTCATTCAAGATTCACCAGAAATTCAACAAATTTTTGAAAATTTCTCAAACCATCAAATGAATGATTCGCGTCTTGGGCGTATCAGAAATAAGGTTGAGAGAGGGGGAATAATTCTCAGGTCCTATCGTATGCAGAATGGGATCTTGTATCACTTAGTGAAAGAGCGGTGGAAAATAGAGCTACCCTCCTCTGTGGTGATAGATTGATCCAATATATTCATAACGAATTCCTGCATGGTGGTGTAAAAAAGACTCTACATATTCTTAAAGAATCCTTCTCTTTCAAATCATTGAGAAAACGTACTCGAGAAATAATTAAGAGTTGCAACATTTGCCAAAGAATCAAGGGAGGAACATACCTTCATGCACCAACCCTATCTGTGCCTTCTGATAACCCTAGAGACTTGGTTGCTATTGATTTCTATGGGCCTCTTCCTGAAACTCCTACTAAGTTTAAATTCGTAGTTGTCGTGCTGGACATTGCAACCAAGTTTGTGAGACTATATCCGATAATCAAGGCATCGGGGGCTGCTGTTATTGATTGTCTTTTTCTCGATTACGTACCCCAGTTTGGGCAAATTAAGGCGGTTCTAGTAGATAATGGCTCGCAGTTCACTAGTGCATTCTGGAAGAATAAGCTGAGGATTTCTAACATCAAGTGCATTCACATAGCAATAAGGCATCCTTCCGCTAACCCTGCTGAGAGATATATGAAATCCCTAGGGCAATATATGCGTGCGGAATTATTCCACAGGCCTCATGACCAGTGGCATCTCATGTTGCCACAAATTGAGGTATATTTTAATGAATCGTACCATACATCCACTCAAGCCATTCCAGCAGAATTGTTTCTAGGACAGAGGGTTGAAAGGAAATGGAATTCGTATTTTCCGGTTCTTATTGATAGAATTTTAACCCCTGAACTCCTAAATCAGGAGATTGCGGCTGCAGCGTGTGAAGCTCAAAGACAGTCCTTAATCCGTGCACGCCACCAGGACGATATGAACAAATCTTTCACCGAGTTTGATGAGGGTGATCTTGTTTGGGTGAAAGCACGTAACATTTCATCACCATCAGCTCGAATTTTCCAAAAATTTCTACCTCAATATGTTGGACCATACATTGTCCTCCGATCGTTTGGAAATGGTTCCTACCTTTTGGGAGCCCGATCCAATAATCTTGTTAAAGGTGTGTATAATATTACGCATTTAAAAAAATATTACCCACCAATTGTCTCTGCATGAACTCAAACTACCGCTGTAAGTTACACGGAGATGCATGTGTAAATTTAGTATTTTTGTTAAACCAGCTAATACCCAACGTTTGAAAGGGAAAATAATATCATAAATGAACTATTTCTGATGAACTATAATATAAATTTTTTTGTTGTTGATTGGAACGAGTTGGCCTATGCATTCGCTTTCGTTTCGCTGCGCTCTGTCTGTTCATCCGGGTTGCATATTAAAAAAATATATATATCCGAAATAATGTCTGATGCCTCCCAATTAGAATTTATAGAGCAACTCGATTTGTAAACAAACAAATTATTTACCTGTAATCACTGTCACTCCCCTTTCTTGTGGCATATGGTAAAAAACTTACTTACAAGAGTTCCTGTTCAAAGTAAAGCGACTAACGGATGAAGCGCGAGAGGTGAAAGCATTTTGGATGACATTTCCCTCACAAAAAAGAATACTACCGCTGTATACTTTTGGTTTCAGTGGAGCACCCTGCGCCATGCTCCCTTCGTATCTCTCGCCAGTGCGGTCACCTCTCATCTTGGCGGATACAATGCATTCGTGGACACTGTGCAGACATGGCTTTCATGGGTTCTCTCGTCCAAATCTCCAAGACCTCAAAATTGGTACTACATCGGCGTCTTCATCAGCCCCAAGAAGATTCAAGAAAGAATAACGTGAAAACCTAAGACAATTCTGATGAGTAACATAAAATTAGTAGCACTCTCTCACATAGGTAGGTCAAAGTTTAATGTGGCAACGGCACCATGTAGACATATTTTGTATTTGTATTACCTACTTAGCACTAGCTAGATTAAGCTTGTCAAGGGGTTCCAAGCTTCAGATTTCGAGAGGGGGAAAATGTGATGCCCTCTTCCGAGGAATCACAGAATTATTCGCAGATGGGAGTACTGGAGGGAGGAGAGAGAGAGAGAGAGAGAGTAGGGAGGTGGAGGCGCGAGACCACTTCTTCTCCAGCAGTCAGGGAGTGAACTAAAAACTAAAAGACCTGATTAACATATTAAAGGGTGTTTTGGCACATGGTTGCCTCCTTTATCTTTAATTGTGTTTGGGAAAATTCGGAAGTTGATATTCGGAAACCCCTGTCAACGAACATTCAGTCGTCATCATCTCATCCCGTACTGGAGCTGGAAATAACATTTGCGAAATTTTCAATGCATGGATGTTAAAAATCCATGCACAAAGTAAGTGCCATATTATATTGCCATTTATATTTGAATCCTGTCCCTTTGCTCCTTTCTAAATAATTTGTTTGTGGAGAGTCGCTCTAATGTAAATGTTGATTGGAGAAACAATTATTCAAATTGTGACACATTCTATGAAATTAAATTTGAATTGCCATAATTTGATTTTCATTTAAAAAAAAAACACTCCTGAACGACCTGTTATATTGTATGTTGTTGCTGGACTCAAATTTGCTTCATTTCTTTAAAAGGTAGCCTGCTCACACGCTAAATAAGTCCCACCCCTAAAGATGACGAAGCTCTGTCGCCGTAGTTCATTTCTTTAAGTATTTTTATGGGAAAGCGAAGATTTTAAAATATATATTTTTTCCATTTAAAGAAATTGGAACAAGGGGCATTGCAGTAAGTATAACCAAAAGAAAGAGAAGAGAGAGATATGCAGAGAGAGTAGAGATATACAGAGAGAGAGATATGCAGTGTGGTTGTGTAGAGATATGCAGTACAAATTGCTAGTGAAAAGATCGCTGGTACTAGCCAAAATCCGACTCGAACAGGCAAAATGCTTGGTAAATTCAGTGGTATAAGTTCAAAATATAAATGAGGAATTACCTTAGACTTCGAAGGACCACAGCGCGTTGCACTGAACTAAGTAAATAATATAATATGGTGAAAAGGCGATTTGAATAAAAAAAAATGCACTGCAAGTTTTGTACTGCTAAAAAATATAATTTGATTGAATTTTGATTGGGAATTTAATGAGCCTACCTATACCTACTGGCCAGAGAAAAGCATTGTGTTACAGTTCTATTACAAACCCCCTTGACAAAAACGTGGTCGGTCGTGAAGGCGTCCTCTTGCGTCCTGCGGTAGGTTTGTGACGGTAAAGCCCTCCAAGGATCCTTTTTCCTTCGTATTCCGAGGCAGTAAGGAATCCTCGCCTGGAGATGATGAGAAGCCGTAGTATTTTAACACCTTGAACGTACGATTTAATAGGTTGGTAGGTACCTACGTAAAGTTCTCAAAATTCGGGCGGGCATGTTCTTTTCGCGCTGTGCGTTAGTTATGTAGAGGTATGATTTCTACTGTGTTGGAGGTATTGTATTACAACGTGAATGACGAATGAAGTTATCAGAAGGTACAACAGGACGGTCCAAAAGCTGGGTGTTATTAACGGCAAGATTTTGGAAGTTGGGACATGCTGCGAGTCAGGGAGGTTCAAATCTAATCCTTTTAATTTAATCTCTGAATCTGGGTATTGCAAGGGTTGAAGTTGGAGGTCAAAGTTATTAATGATGAGGGGTTGTCCAGAAAGTTCTTTTCTTGCGGCGAATAGTGTTTGGTTGTTATATAAAAGCTGGTCTTTTCCGGGTTTAGCTAAGTAGATTCCTTGCAACTTATGGACCTCTGTCTCGTCGTCACGTACGATTTTGATGGTGTCTCCGTGAGGGAAGACGAGCAGATACTGACCTATTTCGGTAATTAGGTTCACGTAATTGTTCGGAACATTGAGTTTTACGTATTTGCAGGGAGTTGTGGTGCCTGATTGCAAGAATGAGGTTTCACAGGGTAGGTCGGATTTGGAAAACGGGTGATTAGGGCACAGGTAGAGATGTCCGGGAGGGAAACTATGACGGAGTGTGATGATTTTGGAGTTAGACCGGGATTTAAAGAAGAACTTCTTTGATGGGATTATGGTAACGATTTCGGAGTTTTCTAATTGCGTGGGTAGCGGTTCAAGGTAGTACAGGTCGAATTCATCTGGGGTGACTATGGGTATGTCGAGAAAATATACAATTTCATTGATTCCGATGAGGCATTGAACTTGTATATGAGATTGGATTTCGAAAAGATCTTTATCCTCATAATTCAGGAAGCGGTTTTGATAAAATTTTGACAATAGGCGAAGTTCTGCTCTGAGGACATGGGAGTCGATTATGCTGGGATGAAGTTTGCCTAATTTGCAGAATGTGAGTGAATTCTCGATATCTTGGAGGGTATTTAACATGAGGGTAGAGATTATCTGAAAATGCTCTAAGACTATGGTAATTTGTTCGGCTCTCCCTATCTTTAAAGTTATCTAGTTAATGCGTTGAAGTTCCTTGAGGATTTCTTCATTATTATGGTCTATTATCTCAATTGTCTTATTAAAATCTTCTTGGATTCTTTGGTTAATTGAATATTGGGAGTTGATTTGGGTTTGAAGTTCCATTTGCTTGTCGGAAAGGTGGTTTATTATATTGTTATATTTTTCTTCATCTTGAGCATCTAAATTACCGGTAATGAATTTAACTAAGGATCCTAATCCGTTGACCAACCCTCTTTTAGATCTGTTCCTTGATGGGTTTATTATGATGTTTTTAGTTTTTGATTTATTAATTCGAGCGTGTGGTTGAAGGTGGATAATGCAATTAACGTCCTGTCCTTGGCGATAGAGTTGTTACGTATGTCTAGTAAGAGTTGTTCGTAATTTATTTCTAAGAAGTTCAGCTGTTTGATGAAGTTGGTTAAGTCATAATAGTGTGTAAGTGTATGGTATCCTTCCAATACTTTGGCTGGTTTCAGTTTAACTGCGAGTAGTCCGGGATTAGTAGTTATGTCGGTTAGTTCTGATCCTGTAGTCAATAGAGGAAGAGTGACCAATGGGAGAACGAGTTTGAGCATTGCGGTTATTCTAAAACATGACAATGGTAATCTTTGTAGTTATTCACCTTTAAGTTCATTTCCTTGGCCAAACTTCAGGCCAAGACAACTTTCCGTCAATGATTTCTTGACACATGAGTTTCCGGATTGAGGGGATCGAAGTTGGGTCAAGATTTATTTTATTGGATTGGGCGAGTGTTTTAGCAAATTGACAGGCGAACACACCACAGTCATCGGAATTTTGTTGTCTCGGAAGGTCTGTTGGTGTGATTGTTGTCCAATCATCAAGATCAAGTGGGCATCCTCTTTTCTGGGTATGTTCTGCAACTAAATAGTTTCTCATCGAGGCAAGGATATCAAAACCATCTAGACCCAAAAAGTCGAGATAGATGATCTGTTTCTCGGCCACCCGAATTACTACTAGTCTCCAGTGGTTCGATTTGAAGATTGGGATTGATGATGTTGTACGAAAAGATGTCCGATTTTCGGGCGTGGGCTTTTACCCGCTCGTAGCCTTGGGCTGCAAAGGAAACAGAGAAATGAGCTGAACGAAAAGGTTGTGGGGAGATGAGGGTTATTGCGGCTGTGAAGGTCAATTAGTTCCATATAATAATTTATAATATTGTCATTCAACCAATTTCTGTCTTTAAGCGTTAGTTACTAAGACCTACTGTAGGTCTTCTCTAGTTATGTCCAGTCCGAATTTTGAAATGAGTTTTTCAGTTTGGTTTAATGTCTCGTCCCATGCTGTGTTGATGTCGGGTTTACAAAATTTGCGTGGTCGTTTCACATTGGACAGGTGAATTTTTTCCTTGGTGTTGTGATGTCTGGGGATTATAAGGGCCGTTTTTAGTGTAGAGTCGACTTCTTTGACTTGCTCTTTATTGTATTTTGCTTTAGTTTTTGGCTGTTTTTGGACGCTTTTCACGTAAACTTCAGAGGGAATTTTCGGAGGATCTTCACGGCTATCATTTCGTTTGTTGATAAGATTTTCTTTGGTTTCGTGAAACTTATCTTGTAAGTGGGCGTAAAGAATTTTGAGTCGTTCTTTATGTTGGTTTAGGTACTTGTTAGCTGATGTACGGTCAATGTCGACATCGAGCAAGGTTTTATTGCCAATATGACCATAAAGTAGTTCGAACGGGGTGAGTTTGGAAACTGAGTGAATCGAATTGTTGTACGCGATGAGCGCATAGGAAACTTTTAACTTGGTGGTGGCTTTCTTGAAGTCGGTCTGATTGTTGAGTATTCTAATGTGTTCGATGAGGGTGGAGTGGAAGCGTTCGATGATTCCATTAGAGTCCGGGTGTTGGGATGAGATATAATGAATATTAATTTTGTGCATGATCATGAGTTCTTTAACTAATGCACCGTGGAACTCCGGGCCGTTATCAGCTACGATGTTGTTTGGAGTACCATGATGGGAGAAGAATGAGGAATTTCACCATGTCGGAATTTCCTATTTTTGACCCCAAAATCGGATTTAGCACCTCTAAAAACTCCCTAAGGCAAACTTTCAGCCCGAACTTCCTAATTTAGAAATAAACAAAACAGTGTAGAAAATACAAATGTTTTAAAAAACCGGGAAACTGACGTCATGCTGGAATAGTTCATTTATGGCCGCTTAAAGCGCTAAGATCGAGAAATCTATAGTCCCCAGATGCAAAATTTCATGAAACAGTAAAGTTCGAAATCGAAAAACTGAAGAAAAAAATAGAAAAAGCGAGATGGGGAAAATTAGGTTTCCTCTGTTTTTGTTTGATAACTTTTCTCTTAGAAAACACGATTTCATCGTCCCAGTGGGCAACACTGGGAGGAGACGGCGATCCGAACAGCCCAATCAGCGAGCGTTCCCGCTGGACGTCTGTTTTCCCGGTTAGTTTTGAAATTAAAAATTTTGATTGTCTCCCAAAAATAACAGGAGACTTATTTTCCGAAATCAGCCCGATTTTCATCTATCCCACACCATTAACTATTCAGGGAAAATGCAAACAGAAATCGGTGAAATTCCTCATTGCATTAATGCATTAACGATTTCTATGCTGTTTGAAGAGTTTAGATTGTATGCTTGTGCATACCTGGAAAATGCATCGATTATTGTCAGAAATTTGGAACCGTCTATGGTCAGTTTGTCGATGTGAAGGGTCTCCAGAGGACGTGATGATGTAGGGGTAACATTATACTTTATCTTTAGAGGGTTTCTATCGTATTTACATTTGAGACAGATTTTGCAGTTGTTAATATATTTCTGGATCGACTTGCGCATGTTGGGCCAATAATATTCGCGTTTAAGATGTTCGTGTGTTTCATCGATGCCTCGATGGTTATTACTTCCTGAATGGTAGTCGTTTAATATCTTATCTATTTCGTTCTCCATAACTACGTCTTTAATTAGTTTAGTGTATTTGGTAAGGTTAAGTTGGGAATGGGTGAAATTCTTCATTACGATTTTCACAAATCTTTCGTAAATGTCATCCGAAAAATAAATTCCATAGTTAATTTTAGGTTGTACAAATTCTTTGATGAAACTGATTACATCCTTTTCGAGATTGAATTCTGAAAGGCAAGCAGTTATTCGTTTCTTATTGCCAAATAATGTATCTATTTTTACTGTTTTAACAAGAGGTCGTTTGGTTAATTTCACTATGATTTGGTTGGTGCAATAATTTATAGGCTCTTCTCGGATTGGGATGGAGATTACGCTGTTTCCAATGAAGTTGGAATGAACAGTTTGATCTGACCGTGAATCATCTGCTGATGAAACGGAAGGTTGTACTGAATTTTCTACATTCGCAATCATTGAAAGTTTGTCTGAGTTACTTATCATTTTCGGTTGGCAGGTTTTCAATGGTTGGTGAGGTACCGGGTTTAGTTATTACACCGATAATATCGTTAATCGTTCTGGGGCTTAGTTTAAGGTCCTCGTATTCGGTCAAGATGTCGTCAATTGTTGTGTCATTTGGGTCATTAACTATGTGTTCCGAAATTGCTTCTTTTATGATTTCGTCAAGTTCGTTGTTATTGACGATTTCTACCCGAGACAAGGCAACAGCATTGGAATTGAGGGAACCTTTTTTGTATTCAATTTCGAAGTCATAAGCTTCCAATTTGTTCCTCCATTTAAACAGTTTTGAATTTGGTTCTTTCAGACTAAATAACCACTGAAGAGGGCGGTGGTCGGTGAAGATTTTGAATTTCTTCCCAAAAAGGTAGGGACGGAAATAACCAACCGCGTAAACAATTGCAAGTAGTTCTTTTTCGATTGTCGAGTATCTTTGTTCAGTATCACAGAGGGTGCGGCTTGCATACGCTACTGGTAGGTCAGCACCATTAATGGTTTGGCTGAGGACCGCTCCAAGTGCTACATTACTCGCGTCCGTAGTGAGGTGGAACTGTTTAGAAAAATCTGGATATTGCAGGATTGGGTCGTTAATTAGCAGGTTTTTACATGTTTCGAAGCATTCTTGATATTCTGGATCAGAGGGGTCAATTTTAATCCCTTTTTTAGGCATCTGGTCATTGGTTATGTTAGGCGGGCAAAATCTCTTATAAATTTTCGGTAGTAACCCAATAGACCTAAAAATTGTTTAATTTCTTTAGAGGTTTTGGGAATCGGAAATTTTTGGATTGCTTGGATTTTGTCGGGATTAGGTTTCACTCCTTCCCTCGTGATTACATGACCAAGGTAGGCTACTTCACCTTTTAGAAACTCGGTTTTGTCGAGCTGGACTTTCAAGTTGGCTTTCCGCAACCTTTTAAACACTTCTTCCAGACGTGTTAGGTGCTCTTCCAAACTTGTGCTAAAGACGATAATGTCGTCTAAGTAGACACAGCAATATTCATTGGCAATGCCTCTGAGGATGTTGTCCAGAGTTCTCTGAAACGTGGCGGGGCTATCGCGCAACCCAAAAGGTAACCTTACAAATTCAAGATGGTAATTCGGGATGCTGAAAGCGGTTTTTGGGACAATGTCAGGGTCCATTTCGACTTGATGGAATCCTGATTTTAGGTCAATGCAGCTGAAGGCATCTTCCTAGTTTATCAAGGAGTTCCGAGATTTGAGTTAATGGGTACTTGTCTTCGATTGTCTTTTCGTTGAGTTTACGATAATCGATGACGATTCGGAATTTCTGTTTCCCGCTTGTATCAGCTTTTTTCGGAACGATCCAAATAGGTGCGTTCCAGGGACTTTCAGAATGTTGGATGATGTTTTGGTCAAGCATTTCTTGGATCTGTTTGTTGACCTCGGCCTTATAAATTTCTGGAAATCTATAATTTCTAGCATAGATCGGGATTTCATCTGTTGTTCTGATTACGTGTTTGACATTGTTGGTAGAAGTTAGTGGTACATCGTCCTTATGGAAGATGTCCGAATATTTCGTGACTAATTTGATTATGGCAGTCTTCTCTTCCTCGTTCATATGGTCGAGTCTAAGTCTGCTCACGTCAAATTTGAAGTTAAAATGTTCAGTAATATAGTTATGTAGGTTATTGTCAGGAATGTCTCCTATCTCCTCAACTGGGAAAGGTTTCAACTGTACGAAACGATAATCATGCTCTAGAGGGTTGAGTACCCTAAGGGTGCTTGAGGGTCGACGTCGCGGGAAAACAAGTACAAAGAAATGAGTGGGGGCGTTCAGAGCAAGGAGGTCGCGGTAGCACTAGGAGGGACGCTGGAGGGTCGATGCTTTTGGTTTTCAAAAAACTTTGATCGCGGGAGGTCGATGTCGCGATGTCATCGCTGCTCCCTGGACTGTCATTGGTTGTTTCAAGGCCGCATCTCCACTCTCTCATCCCAATCGCCACAGTTTTGTTTTATTTATTGAATATGAATATGAAAGTAAATGATGGAAGGTTTCCGTTGAATGAAATATTGTTTTTGAATGTTTTATTTACGCGCGTTGCGTACAAAAGAAACAAAATTGTTACAGAAAGAAAGGAGAATTAAACTCTAAAATTTATATTTTTATTCAATACTTTAATATTTAATATTCGAAATTAAATATTAAAAATATTCAAATATTCAAATTCGAAATTTATCATTATGTAATGTAATATTAGTTTAGTATTTAATTAATTTGTGCTAAGTAAGATACTTCCTATTTATTTATTTTATTTTTTTTTGGGAGAGAGAGTACCGGCTAAATGGCATGAGCCAATGGCGGCCTATCCTTGTTCCGTTACCCTCTAGATTTCAATTTTGTCTAGGTAGATTATGTTACGATTCAAGTATCGAAATTTATCATTATACAAAATATAATATTAGTCTAGTATTTAATTAATTTGTGTTTGGTAAGATACTTCCTATTTAAAAACTTATAACTTATTTTTATACGTTTTTATATATATAGTAATTGTATCATATCTATTTTACCTTGTACATAGCGTTTTCGAAATGTTGTTCATTAATTCAGAGTCCTCTACGTTGGATAAATGTTGTTTTATTTTATTTGCTATTGTTTTCTTTTATTTGCTATTGTTTTCATAAGGATTTATTTGTTCAGCAATTGATACATGAAGTAAAACAAATTGTTCGTTACAAGCTTTAGAAAAGGTGCGTTCTGCATGAAAGATTTATTAACTCTGGGTTACAGAAATAATCTGTAAGCAGTATTTTTGAATATGTAATTTATGCTACCAAGTTCCATCTCTGTTTCTAAGTCTTCTTTGTTTGAATTTAATTTGTAAATAAGCTAAGTACTTCCCGGCATCCTCTTCCGCTGTGGCATCAAATGGTGAAATTCCCCGTATTTTGAGTGTATTCCCTTGTGGGGTGGTTCTGGAATCATCTGCTGTTTAAATTTCCGATAATAATCAATTTGGCTGCCGTTCGATCGAGGATGAGGTTATTCCTCCCTCTATCCTGACCTCTTCATCGACCTCTTTGTTCTGAACGGACTAGCCAGGAGGGAGGATGACTTGCCATCCTCCCTCTGCCACGACCCACCATCCTGCCTCCTAGCTTCCCTTTTACCTCCGCGCTCTGAACGCACCCTAAGGTGTGTTTCATTGTCTACTATATTGACTAAACATTGAGGTATTTCGAGTTTGCCAATCTTGGTGTGAGGGATGATTGCTTCACCGTTTTCTATTTTTTTTACTCTGATTTTTATTTGCTGGATAGATCTCGCGGAGATATTGAAAGTTTGTGCTGATTCTACTCCTAGATATCTTAAATTTATGGAGCATTCCGGGGTTTTTAAAAAATTGTGGGCTAAATCTATGGAGGCGTTGACGGTTTTCAGGTTATCAAGGCCAATCAACATATCAAATTGTTTATGAAATTTGAAAATTTTAAATTTGAGATTAAGGTTCTTTGTTTTGAAAAGTTCACCACATGGTACATAGGTACTATTATTAGACTTGGAAGTGCCATGGGCTGTACGAATCCAGAAGGGATCGTTGTGAATCTTTTTTGGAAAAAGGTTTGGGCGATTTCGGGATTAATAAAGCTGGCTGTACTTCCTGTGTCAATCAAAATTTTTAAATTGTGTTTTGGGAGTAGGATGAATGGAAGTTCGCTAACAGTGTTTTTGGAGATATTCATCAGTTCGATGATTGGTGGCTGAGGCTGTTCACCTCTAAAAAATGATCTTCAGAATCTTCATCTTTGGTCCCCAAAGGTTCATCTGTACCCTCAAGTGGTTCGTCAACTTCCGAATCTTCCGATTCGGGCTCGATGTTGTGGTAGTTCGGGTTAGTGGTTTGCCAAGACATTTTTGGGGATATGTTTGACTCTTAGGTTTGAAAGGCTGAGGATTGCTTCTGGGGTTATGTGGGAGTTTGTTGGTATTTTGGGCCGTGGTAGGAGTTGATTGGTTTAGTAGCTTGGAAAGCTGTTTTCGGTTTGTTGTTGGTACATAGTAATTGATAATCGTTCGTCATCCAAGCTAGGGCAGTATTAAGATCTGCTGGTTGACGTGTACGAAGAATAGAGCCTAATGGTTCTTTCAAGTGTAGAAGAAGACAGCGGAGGGCCATTTTATCATAATGATCTATGAGAACCTCAAAATATTCAATTTTTTGATTTATTAAATAGGCCGTTATTGAATGGAGGATTTTAAGAATCCTCTTGTGAAAATCGAATGGTGATTCGCTGTCAGATTGCCTTATTTTAGTCAGTTCGATTCCCGGGGTATAAATGTCTCTTTTATCGGAGTAAGCGTTGATCAGCGCCTCTCGGATGTCCTCATACGTTCTAGCATGGGCGGGGACACTATTTTTGGCAGGGGGATGAATTTTTGATTTTTATTGCAGCAATCATAACAATTTGAAAGTCGAGCTCGTCGTTATGATTATAGAATCGAGCGGCTAATTGTTCGGTGATTTCCAGAAAATAGTGCAGATGTTCTGGTTCACCTTTGAACACTGGAATAACCTCCATATGTTCTTTCTTCAATTTTTCTCGAGGGGTTTCGTTATTCATTACAGAAGTATTTCCCCGCCTCGCCAGCCTCCACCACCCTCAGATTACCAATCAGCTCGACAACTGAGAATGTATTTCTGCTAATTGATTGCCTTGATCAATTAGGGTGGCTTGCTGTGCTGCTTGGGCAACCCCTTGAGCTACAAGTTGGTTGTGGAGATCTTCCATATCTTCCTCGGGAATAGTACGAAGGGTACTAGGACCAGGTATGGGAATAGGAGGAAGTTGTTCCGGGATTTGGATCCTCCTAATACTGGGTACTAGACCTAGTTTAGAATGAAGGTAGTTCCTAAATTCTTTCGGAATGGTGGTTAATGTTGGTCTCTAAGTTAGAAAGTAAATTTGGTCTAACGCAAAGAACGAAAAGAACGCAACAATAGGTCGGAAAAACGAAACCTAGAAAAATTTTGAACTTGAGTTCTAATTAAGATGAGATGTGCGTCTTGAAGGGTCGACTCGCTCGGAGGTCGAGATTACAGATGAGAGATGGACGAGGTGTCCGGTTCCAGGCAGCTTATCGGCAGATAAGCTCTCCACTTGTCCGCGAGGGTGAGCAGACGGGTGATAGTTTTGTTTTGATTAAGTTGAAGTTGCAAATCTGACGATTCTTCCCCGGCCAAAGTGGGTTTTCAGGGTCGAAAGGTAGATGCAAAACTAGGCGCCAAGTACTGTGTTTCTACTTTGACTAGTGTGCGAGGGTATGCACAGAATAGGTAGATACCTATAAATTCGCTGGGTGTGCGAAGAAGTACACGACGTCGTACGAGGGTGTGTACAAATTCCGTCGTGTGAAGAGAAAAAATGAAATTTTCGCAAATTAGGAATTGCGTAAAATTTAGGTAGGCGTGCGAGGGTGTGCACGGGAGAGTGAAATTGATGTGCGAGGGTGTGCACAAGGCCGTACAAGGGTGCGTGCGGACTTCGAGATCGATTGGAAGACGTTGGTCCAGTAAAAATGGATTTTACTCACAAGACAACCATGGATCTCATTAGGAAGGCTTGCAAGGAGTTCTCTGCGCCGGTGTTGAGGAAATCTCCGTGTTCTCGTGGTTCTTTCACTGGACACTTTCACTGGTTTTCTTGTAGGTTGAAAATTTGGTGATGTGCACTCAACAAATTTAGAAACGCGTACAAAACCGACGACTGCGCCACTTAGGAATCCTTGGATTAATAATGTATTTTTAAAAAAGGTTTAACTGAACTTTATTACGATGTGAACATAATCGGAGCTGCGAGATAACTGACTGATGGTCGGCAGAGCCGCTATTTATAATGTCGGGAGAGTCTGCTTAGGTCAGCAAAATGTACCGCAGGTAACTTATATATATATATTGTTGTTTTGAGATTAACTACTATGCATCGGATCATCTATATAGTCGGGTTAGGGATACGAGGAAGCTATGTACCACACCCACTAATGAATAACCTACTCGCGAAAAGAGATTGCACAACTGCACAATTGTTTGATGGGTACAATTCATGGGTCATCAATTATCACGGTGGAGCTGATAGGGTGTCCCGTGTCCAACCCAAACAAAACTCTGGAAATCTCGAAGGTTATGTTACAAAATTCAGCACTAAAATGAAGGAGGGAAGTTACTTCTCATGTTTCACAGTTCTGAGCTTGATTTTCCGCAATACTGTTTTTATTTCGAACGGGGAAGATCACCCCAAAATTCGCCAAAATAAAAATAAAAATTCACCCAAAATTCGCGCGGGGTTGGCAACTTCCCGCACCTCGGCAGAAGCTACGTCGACGTCTCAAGTTTAAAAGGCCGAGTCTTATTTTATTTACATCAAAAAGATTACAATTTGATGTAAATCGAATGAATATCGATTGAATAGATATATCACAGAAGGGATAGCTTGTATATTATCATTATATGTATATACAACGCAGAGGTTGTAATGAGGGGTGATTATGTTAAAAACGCACGACCGCTCGGTCTTGAGGGTACTGTATAACCTCAGCGCTGTTTGCCCTTTGTTTCCGTGTGAAGATAAACAACTTTATCACTTAACAAGGTAATTTATTTGTGGTTTCTGAACAATCTGGGGGGGGGGGGGGGAGGACGCACGAAAACATGCACCGCGACGAGACCCGAACCCACGACCCCTCGCAGAACCACGGTCATCGCACCCCTCATGACGGTGTTTAAATTTTGCTTCCGAGTCTACCAAGAAAGCGGAAGCTTTGTTTTCACTTTTCGAGGATGAAAAAAAAAAGTTCTCCAAAATCAAAATTTTCACTCGCGTTCTGCGTTTCAGACCTTTCTGAATAATTTTGGTTCCATGTCTGTCTGTCTATCATGAAATCCTTGTAACGCGCATAACTATACGAAGTTATTGTCCGATTCCTATGAAATTTTCAGGGATTGTGCGGGTTGGTGTGTAGACGGTCCCCTATGAAAATCATCATCCCCGGACTGATAGTCGCTACTGCGCATGCGAAAACGTGAATTCCTTGTAACGGCCATAACTTCTACATTTTCCATCCGATTTCAATGAAATTTTCAGGGATGTTACAGATTAGTGTTTAGATGGTCCCCTATGAAAATCATCACCTTCGGACAGATAGTAGCCACTGCGCATGCGCAAACATTTCATAATTTAATAATAATAAAATATATTTTCACCTTTTTCGTATTATGCTTCTGCATAACTATAACCAAA
Organism: Apolygus lucorum; assembly: GCA_009739505.2. Classification (NCBI taxonomy): domain Eukaryota; kingdom Metazoa; phylum Arthropoda; class Insecta; order Hemiptera; family Miridae; genus Apolygus; species Apolygus lucorum. The sequence continues at coordinate 112,599,957 of CM019167.2, read as the reverse complement.
CTATATTCCACATTCTACTCTAATCTACAACTCCGAACTGATAATTGAATTTATGATTGAGAAAATTGATTGAATAAATATTTTCAATGACGTATATAGTGGTTACGGTGACGAGGAAACTATGTGCCACACCCACTTGGCAGACGTTTTTTGTTTGACGCGGAAAACTATCTAGTTGTGCACTACGTCGCCGGATTTTCGAATTTTGATTTTCAAGGGGGGTGGGGGAGAAGGGAGGGTTAATTCTCAAAAAACGTGCGTTTGTCGGCATAATCTCGTAAAATTTGCCCAGGCCTCAATATCCGATTTTTCAATATTTCGGTTCTGTAACGAGTTGGGTAGAAGGAATAATTAAGAACAACCTCGAGCTAAATAGAAAACGTGAATGAATTATATTTCTTAACCTTCATGTACCAGTGAACAGTCTGGGAGGTTAGTATTGTGGTTGCTGTCGCCCTATAGTGGACCTAATGCATAAGTTCGATCAAATCCCTACATATCTTCCCCCCTAATTAAGCGATTAATACAAAAATAAGAAAAAGAAACTACGAATCGAATCACAGTTTGACTGACAAAATAAAGTTGTACTTCAATATTTATTCAAAATTGCATTGAAATCTCTTGATTTAAAGTCTCACATTTCTTCAATGAGTCGTCTGACTGGTTTACGGGTTCTCTGTGGTCTTGACTTGGGCGTCAAGGTAGGAGAGTTGGTGGGACTATTTGGATTAACAGAGCTGGTTCTGGTGCTCGTTCGGACTGGTGTTGGAGATTTTCCCAAGGAGAGTGGCGTAGCACCGGAGTATGGGTTTTCAGTCGAGCTGATTACTTGAACCGGAGCTACAGTAGATAGATCTTCAGCCCTTCGTGGTCTGACCTGATCAATGTGTCGGATCCAATCCAAATTTAGCCTGGGGATACGAACCAGAACACGGCGAGGCCCTTCGATCTCACGAATGGAGCCTTTCTCCCAAGGTTCTTCTCCCTTCCGGTAGCTCTTGGCCCAAACCTGATGTTTGGTCTCTCTTATCTTTTAAAGGCCGAAGTGCGATGGACAGTGCTTCAATGCATGAACATGTATGCCCCACCTCCCTTCCCTATTTCTGTCTTCCCCTCCTGATGACTGATCTACCTGCCTACCTTCCTCTCTCCTCGCTTCAGCAGTTGAATGGCGAGAAGTACCGTAGTAGGATACCTAAACCGCAGCCCTGGTCCTTCGAAATTAAATTCAAAAACCAAAACTTACCAGTTAACGCGATTAATTGCTAATTCGCAAACCGTGGAGTGCATCGCTAACTCCCCCAAGAAGAGGACATCCATCCCCCGTCGACGGGAAGAGCAGGCGCGCCTACCATCAGGTCAGTTTCCGTACCTTTCCTTTTCTATCATTTTGTGCTGTTCATCTCATTCACGGTAAATAAGTCCCAGACCAGTATACAGTACCACTTTCACGTGCGTTCCTCTTTTTTATTATTTTAATTTTCCCCCGGATAGGGACGTACGTTACACCTGATCACCAACCAAGTAGGTTTTGGCCACATCCTTCCCACCCTTCACTTGCTTGCGTTGCTGACGTTCTACATGCTTAGCAGTGGTAGGAGGTTGTAGAAGGTCGAGGCGGTTTCGAAGCTGGTGACCCATCAGAGCTTGTGCTGGAGAAGTTCCAGTCGTAGCATGAGGCGTGTTGCGATAATCCAAGAGGAATCGCTGAAGAGCAAATTTCATTTTTCTCTAGAGCCACATCATGAACAGCAGCCTTGAGAGCTCGCTTCACCGTGCGAACTGCATTTTCTGCAGTACCGTTAGTTCTTGGTGAAAACGGCGCACCACTTTTAAATTCCACAGCGTTGAGAGCGAGGAAGTTTTGAAATTCGTCAGACAAGAATGCTGAATAATTATCCGTGACGATCAGTTCAGGTAACCCAAAACGATCAAATGTTTGCCGGAGGAGCGAGATCGTTGCTGATGCAGTCATAGTTCTTGTCGGAAATGCTTCTAGCCATTTTGAGTGGCTATCAATGATGACCAAGAAATACCGATTTATAAATGGTCCGAGATAGTCCAAGTGTAATCTCGACCATGGACGCTGCGGACACTCCCAAGGAACAAGGGAGGCCTTCTCAGGGTTATCCTTATGCGCATTACAATCGACACGAGACGCTATTTTGACTTCAATTTCGGCATCCATTTTGGGCCACCACACATAAGATCGTGCGAGTGCCTTGGTTTTGCTAATACCCATGTGGGAACCATGAAAAACAGAGTATTCGTGCCCGGAGAGTGGATGGCACCACAACCCGGTAACCCCACAGAAGAATGTCCTTGTCGATGTGAAGTTCATTTTTCCTCTGATAGTAGGGTTCCCATTCCTTCTCAACTAGGTCCGGCCAGCTGAATTTTGAATAGCGGATAACCATCTTTTCTAGTAGCGGTTTGAACATCTTTGAAGCTTAAAGGCAGTTGTTCATTTTCAAAGATGTGAAAAACTGTCAAACCTGCCTCTTCTTTAACTGTAATGTTGGATGGTAGAGGATTACGTGAGAGCCAGTCAGCTATATTTTTTTTAGTTGTCACCCATTCAACTTCAAAGGTGTAGTTTTGTAGAAATATGGCCCATCTCTGTAATCGGTTCGCAGAACACGCAGGAATCCCATTCTTGGGTCCAAAAATTGCCAATATTGGTCTATTGTCATTCACCAGTGTCCACTTTCGGCCAAAAAGATATAAGTTAAATTTACTGAATCAAGGACTTAAAGTACTTGATGCAGTAAACCTGAAAAAAAGGGTGGTGATCGAAGAAAGTGGTACTAAGACCAAAACCATGAAGGATCTCCCCCTTTACATGTTATCCTTTGAATTGCAAAGAAAAAATTGCAAAGACTCCGGGATCATTCCAAGAAACCTGTGAGTGTCCCAAATAATCAACCAAACAAAGCGCCTACCCAAGCGAGAAGGGCATCAGTGTCCTACGCCAGCTGTGTAAAACAAATTCCAAAGGAAAATGTGGCTGAAAAATCTCCTAAAATGGAAGAAATTCTCATTAAAATAATGGATTTTATGGAAAAACAGTGTTCCAACAACAAGACATTGCTTGAACGTATTGAAAGACTGGAAAATAACCAGTTAAAAAGCAAAACTTTAAGATGATGGAACGTTTTAACATCCGTATAGCAACTTGGAACGCCAATGGGATCAACAATCATGTCGCTGAACTTGAGGCCTTCCTTCATAGCAATAAAATTGACGTATGTTTGATATCGGAAACACATCTCACTAGACAATCTCATCTATATATCAAGGGATACAATCTTTACCATGCTTTACACCCAGCTAATAAACCAAGAGGAGGATCAGCAGTACTGGTCAGAGACTCTATTAAACATTATGAGAACCACATGTTGGAAGAGGAAACTATGCAAGTTGCATCTGTCATCTCATTACATTGAAGGGGAAGGCTTGTAACATCTCTTCGATATACTGTCCACCAAAGCATAATCTGAAAGAAACTGACTATAAAAATCTATTTACTCTGCTTGGAAACTGCTTTATCCTAGGGGGTGACTTCAATGCAAAACATACAGCGCGGGGTTCAAGGGTATCACAACAAAAGGTCGAGAGTTGTTTACAGCAGGCCAAGCGTGCAACTGTGAATTCATGTCCTCAGGAAAGCCAACGTACTGGCCTTCAGATATTAATAAAATACCTGATCTCATTGACTTCTTTATTCTCCGGGGAATTTCATGTCAATATGCAAATGTATCGGGAAGCTTTGACCTGTCTGGTGACCACTCAGCCATCATTCTAACTTTAAGTGAAAACGTAATACTGAAGGAACAAGATCCCCGTCTTGTCAGCAAGCACACTAATTGGGAAAACTTTTGGACTCATATTATATCAAGAGTTCAGCTGAATGTACCTCTTAGAATAGTAGAACAACTTGATAACGAAGTTGCAGAATTCACTGAACTTATTCAAGATGCAGCGTGGCTTTCAACCCCCACAATAAATGAATCAACACGAGGCACTACAATCAACTACCCAGTTGCCGTTAGGGAGTTACTGAGGAAGAAACGCAAAGCAAGGAAGAGATGGCAAGTTACTCGGTTCCCTGGATATAAAACAGAACTTAACAGATTATCAAAAAAATTGGGCACACTTATCGATGAAATAGAGCAAGAAACACTATCAAGAAAAATTCTAAGTCTAACAGCAGATACAACTACGAATTACTCTCTGTACAAAGCAGCTAAAGGCACGGAAACGTCGAGAAAACCTCTAGGACCCATCAGGGTTGGGAACAATTGGGCGAGAAAAGCAAAAGAGAAAGTGACAATATTTGCGAACTATCTCTCCCAGACCTTCTCCCCCCTACTACAGCAGTTACCAAGCGAAGAAGTTCTGAATGAACCCCACAGAATGGATAGTATTCCAATTAAACCTGTGAAATTTAACGAACTCGCTAATTGCGTCAAACATGAGATAAAAACCAGAAAAGCGCCAGGATATGACTTGATCACTGGTCAAGTGTTAAAAGAACTTCCAGAGATAGGATTGCGTAAGCTACTACACCTCATAAATGCAGCGTTTCGATTATATCATGTTCCGCAATCTTGGAAAATTGCTGAAGTAATCAAGATCTTGAAACCAGGCAAAGAACCTTCGGACGTCAAGTCCTATAGACCAATTTCACTGCTTCCAGTTCTCTCCAAGCTGTTTGAGAAGCTACTAAAGAAAAGACTCATAAACATAATAGAAGAAAGGAATTTAATTCCACAACACCAGTTTGATTTTAGAACAAAACATTCAACGATTGAACAAGTCCATAGGATAACAGATTTAATTGAAAATGCACTGGAAAATAAACAAGTGTGTAGTGCTGTATTTCTTGATGTGTCACAAGCTTTCGATAAAGTGTGGCACGATGGACTAAACAACAAACTGCAAGGGATGTTGCCTAATCAATATTGCCAAATTCTTGAATCTTACCTCAGCAATAGATACTTCAGAATTAAAAACGAAGATGAATACTCAAATCTCAACAAAATTAGAGCAGGTGTCCCGCAGGGAAGTGTTCTTGGACCCCTCCTTTACTTGCTATACAGGGTGTCACCCTAACTCGAGAACCAAACTTCAAGGATCGATTTTACAACTAATTTGCAAACTTTTTTGTCTCTGGACATTTTTTTTTAAACGCTTTAAAATTATACTTTTTTCACTTTTAAGATTTTTTTCGTGTTTCCAACCTTGAGCCATTAAAACGGCCATAACTCCCTCAATTTACTAGATAAACTCAAGTATGAGTATACCGTTGGAAAGAACGTTAAATTTCCTATCAGTTCATTAGGACACAAAACCTTTTCAAGCCTTTCGTATAGGTGAATAAATTGGTCAAAGTCAGAAATTTAAAACTTTTTCGAAAATCACCATTTTTCAGGCTGAATCTTCTTATGTAATAAACAGCCGTATCGTCGGGCACTCAACGGAAAAAAACTTGCCCAGAATCTCAGCTTTCCAACGGTGTATCATTTTTACCTTTAATTTCGAATACACTCCATAAAATTACGTTTTAAAGTGAAAAATAGGGATTTCTCGTTAAGGAGAGACTTGTAGGTTCGGCGGGCTGGCGAGCTATCTTCCATTCTTCCCTCACTCAATCAAAACTCGCTTTGCCTCCAACTCCCAAATACAAATTTGTATCTCAGTCAAATATGAACATAACCAATCAGCAGATACTAGAGACAAATCATATCGGCCTCATAGAAGCCGAAATACTGGGTGTTGATCTTTAACCGGATTGTAATCAATTTTTCCCCTTTCGGAACCAAAATCTTTTTAATGGCTTTGAATTCTAATCTGTGAATCAAAAAGTAACGTGTGATCACCCTATGAGTTTGGCGAAAGAAGGAGAGTATTTTTGAGATTGTAGAAGTTTACCTTTCGATAATCTTCCCTCTGGGCAAAGGTAAGTAGGAACCTAAATCTTTTGATTTCCAACTCGAGTGCTCAATGACTGAACAAGTGCGATAAGAATGAGTTCATGACCTACCTACTACTAAATCTCGGTCGTCAGACAGGACCAAAGGTAAGAAACTCAATGTTTTGGTTTCTAACTCTTAAGTTCACAATAACAGAATGTTGTTGTTGATGAAATGCGTACAGGACGAATCTTACACGATCATCATGAGTTCAAGACCTACTACTATGGTATTGCATTAATTTCATTCGAAAGCCATTAAAAAGATTTTGGTTCCGAAAGGGGAAAAATTGATTACAATCCGGTTAAAGATCAACACCCAGTATTTCGGCTTCTATGAGGCCGATATGATTTGTCTCTAGTATCTGCTGATTGGTTATATTCATAGTTGACTGAGATACAAATTTGTAATTGGGAGTTGGAGGCAAAGCGAGTTTTGATTGAGTGAGGGAAGAATGGAAGATAGCTCGCCAGCCCGCCAAGCCTACAAGTCTCTCCTTAACGAGAAATCCCTATTTTTCGCTTTAAAACGTAATTTTATGGAGTGTATTCAAAATTAAAGGTAAAAATGATACACCGTTGGAAAACTGAGATTTTGGGCAAGTTTTTTCCGTTGAGTGCCCGACGATACGGCTGTTAATTACATAAGAAGATTCAGCCTGAAAAATGGTGATTTTCGAAAAAGTTTTAAATTTCTGACTTTGACCAATTTATTCACCTATACGAAAGGCTTAAAAAGGTTTTGTGTCCTATTGAACTGATAGGAAATTTAACGCTTTTTCCAACGATGTACTCATATTTGAGTTTATCTTGTAAATTGAGGGAGTTATGGCCGTTTTAATGACTCAAGGTCGAAAACACGAAAAAAATCTTAAAAGTGAAAAAAGTATAATTTTAAAGCGTTTAAAAAAAATGTCATGAGACAAAAATGTTTGCAAATTAGTTGTAGAATCGATCCTTGAAGTTTGGTTCTCGAGTTAGGGTGACACCCTGTATACACATGATGTTCCTCGCACATTGGGAACAACTATAGCCACATTCGCAGACGATACAGCTGTTTTGGCAGTTGCAGACGCAGTTGAAACCTCTACAGTAAAGCTACAGGAAGCTACGAATGCTATTGGAGATTGGACTCGAAAATGGCGCCTCAAATTAAACAAAACCAAATCCACTCATGTGAACTTCACCAAAAAAAAAATTACAAATATGCCGCTGATATTGAATCAATGCACAGTCCCATATTCCAACTCAGCTAAGTATCTTGGAATGACACTAGATACGAAGCTGAAGTGGAAAGAACACGTCAAAAAGAAAAAAGGAACAGCTAACAATCAAATTCAGAAAACTGTATTGGCTCCTGGGCCGACATTCACAACTTAGCTTACACAACAAAGTGCTGTTATACAATACAGTACTTATGCCAATTTGGACCTATGGTATACAGCTATGGGGATGCACAGCTAAAAGTAACATGAAAATTATTCAAACGTTCCAAAATAAGATACTGAGGAGTATTGTGAATGCTCCGTGGTACATTCGTAATGATGACCTCCACAAGGACCTCAAAATTGAGACTATTAGCGAGGTAGCAAAAAGATACGCGAGAAACTACGAAAAGAGGCTTCACGCACACACAAACCCAGAAGCCATCCAACTTCTGGACAACACTCAAGAAATCCGACGTCTAAAAAGGACCAAGCCACTGGACCTTGGATGCTGAAGTGCAACTTTAATGTAGTGAAAGTCATTGGACTAACACTTGCATGAGAAACGCGTAATATATATGTGAAGTAAATATCTAGATAGTTACCTGATGTATAATACCTCTATTGTAACTAGTTGATATATTGACAAATAAACGCTTAAAAACAAAAAAAAAAAAAAAAAAAAAAAAAAAAACATTCAACTTCAAAGGTGTAGTTTTGTAGAAATACCTATGGCCCATCTCTGTAATCAGTTCGCAGAACACGCAGGAATCCCATTCTTGGGTCCGAAAATTGCCAATATTGGTCTATTGTCATTCACCAGTGTCCACTTTCGGCCAAAAAGATATAAGTGAAACTTCTTCACACCGAAAATTAGTGCTGAGGCTTCCTTGTGCAATTGGGAATACCCCTCTTCAGCTTTTGTCAGTGCTCTGCTGGCGGAAGCAAGCGGTTTTTCAGTTCCATCAGGATGTTTCTGGGACAGAACTGCGCCAAGTCCGTGATCTGAACCGTCGACCCACAATCTTAACGGCAATTGAGGGTCATAATGCTCAAGAGAACGGTTCGTCCGTACTTCATCTTTGATTTTCTTGAAAGCGGCATCACATTCAGAATCCCAATACCAAGAAGTTCCTTTCCTCAATCGAAGATAGAGCGGGCTACAAATCGATGCTAAGGCAGGAATGAACTTCGCCAGGTAATTTATGAATCCGAGATACGATTGAAGCTCTTTCAAGTCATTAGGCGGTTTTGCCTCCAAAACGGTTTTCACCTTGTCATCTGTCATATGCAATCCTGCGGCATCAATGCGAAACCCAAGATAGTCCAATGAACTTTTCCCAAATTCGCACTTCTTAGTGGAAAGTGTTAGACCCGCATCTCTCAGTCGATCAAGGAATTCCGTCGTCCGTTTTTGGTTTATTATTTTCAATAATGAACCTTTGGAATCGACCAAGAAAAAAAAAAGTTTAACACCCCCTCAAAATTTGATGGTTTACGTTTCAAGGTACGTAGAATCCAAAAATCGAATAAAAATTTGGCCGTCCGTCCGCCGTACGCCGTGCGCCGTACGCGGCACTTTTGCCACTTAGCATTGACCGATTTTGATGAAATTTGGTATGTAGGCTCCATTTGGGGTCTAGTTGTGCCCCGAAGCTTTTGGTTGATGTAGGTCACTTCTAAGGGTTCCAAAATCAATTTTGAAATTTTGAAAACGCCCTAACTCAAAAAATTTCGATATAAAGGTATTGTTTTTCCTTCAATTTTGGATTCTATAGAATTTTTAGAATTTTTTGAGACCACCTGGAGCTCTGTAGGACAAACCGTTTGCTCCCTACAAAAATTTGAGGGTTTATATTGAAATATATATATATATATAAATCAAAACACGAGTGTGAATCGCAAAAGAGGCCTAATCTCCGTTCAAATTAGAGCTGACCGAAATGCGATCGATGGTTGGTGATTTTTTTTTTTGATTTTTTTGATTTTTTTTTCGATTTATTATTTTTTTTTTTATATTGGATGGTTGGTGATTTTGTAGACGAGTGATCTATATAGAAAAATAATAAACCATTGTGTAATAATTTGCAGCGTTTTGAGTTCGTAGAGATCCTTAGCTGCTATCATGACATCATCTAGAAGAGCTGCCGTACATTCTATTCCCGCCGTCAAAGATTCGATGATTTTTTGGAATTTTGCCGGCGCTGACGCTACTCCAAAATTGAGTCTAGTGTAACGGAATGAGCCCTTTAGCGTCGTGATGGCCAAGTAGTCTCTAGAATCATTATCGAGCTCCAACTGTAAATATGCCGTGGAAAAATCGAATTTGGCAAATACAGAGTTTCCCTGGACTCTTTGGAATAGATCTTCTATGCGAGGAAGTAGATGCTGGTCAATTTTCAAATGATGATTCACAGTTTTCTTGTAATCACCGCATATCCTCACTTTCCCGCCTTTTTTCATGACAGGGACGATAGGAGAGCCCCAAGGGCTGCAATCCACTGGTTACAGTATACCACCTGCATTTTGCATTGCATAATATGCAATGCAAAATGCGGTAAATGAAGAAATTGACCCATATTATGGGACTGGCCTGGCCTTCATAAAAATCGGTTTCGCATTAGGTACAAGTTCAAGTTTCACCTGACCTTTATTGAATTTTCCCAAGTTTTCTGTGAACACATCCGGATAGCGAGTGATAAGTTCCGCCAGATGCCCCGAAGCTGATGTAGGTGTAGTTTCGGCAAAATACACAGGCTGGGTGGCATTATTCAAAATTTTGAATCCCAACGACTCAAACCATGCACGGCCCATAAGTGGTGGTCCCTTAGAGTCAACCACAAAAAATTCTAGTGGTCCAAAATGCTTGTTTTGGTATGTTACCTCTATTACCGTGCGTCCTAATGGAGCTGCACGACCTTGAAAATAAGTGACGAACGTCTTTTCACATGGGCTCAACGTCATCTCCGGAACATTTTCTTTGAAAATCTTGGTGGGGATAATAGTACTATAACAGCCAGTATCTAGGTCAAATTGTATCGCTTTGTTGCCCAAAATTAAGTCAACTTTGTACCCAATATTATTTGAAATGCTGTCTTTGCTTTGAACACTGAATAAATTCTCATAACTGTCAGTGCTATGACGACTCACTTCCGATTTTTTGTCTTCATCAACAAAATTTGTCCTCTCAGGAAATTTATTCTTACCCTTTCTCTTTGACTTGCCATTTGAAAATTTGCTCTTTTTGTCCTTTTTTGGACAAATTCGGGCTAAATGACCTTGAACGGAACAAATTGAACAATTATATTCCTTAAAGCGACAAAATTGGGCATCATGCGCATATCCACAGTGGAAACAGGGCTTAGATTTACATTGGCCTTTAGGGTTACGATGTTTTACGAAATTGACGGGCTCGTGCTTTATTTGAATACCTGGGTCGATGCTGTGGTAAATATTTTCCTTCGTGACGGCGAGAGACACTAATTTATCCAACGATACTTTCATGGGGTCCTCTTCAAAGAGTCGGTCACGAATTTGTCCTTTACCAATTCCCATCACGAACCGGTCCATCAAATAAGCATTCAAATTTGCCCCAAATTGACAATCCGCCGCCAACGAACGTACCCTAGCCGCCCACTGATTCACTGTCTCTCCCGGTTCCCGCACTGCACCATAAAATTTGAACCTGTAAGCGTAAATTGAATCACCTGGTTTGAAATGCGTGTCAAACAACTTAGTCAGTTCATCGTAAGTCTTGGCTGATGGTTTGTCCGGAACACAAAGGTCTGTCATCAATTTATACGCTTCTTCATCGAAGGAGTTGAGAAATAACGCCCGTTTTCGCGTCACTGATGAGATACCGTTTGCCTCAAAAAAATCGTCCATCCTCGACTTCGCAATTGCCCAACTATGTTTCGGCGAAAATTCCCGCAACTTCCGACAAATCCCACAGATTCCGTGGTTTCTTCTGCGGTAGTGTTCGGCATGATTTTTATTTGTCAAATCAAAACAAACGAACAAGAGTTTTCCCGCACAACGTTTCACACACGGTCCAACTACGTGGATTCGGTTTGATTTTAACTTTAATCAGTTTAAAAAAACTCATCCTTGTCGCCAAATTTGTAACGAGTTGGGTAAAAGGAATAATTAAGAACAAGCTCGAGCTAATTAGAAAACGTGAATGAATTATATTTCTTAACCTTCATGTACCAGTGAACAGTCTGGGAGGTTAGTATTGTGGTCGCTGTCGCCCTATAATGGACCTAATGCATAAGTTCGATCAAATCCCTACAGGATCCTTACTAATTGTATCTAAGCTTTGAAATTGAGGAAAAATTCTCATCATACCTCCGGATTTTCATAAATTATTCTCTGTCTCACCATGGAACTAATAGTGGTGCCACCATGGTGCCAGGGCACCATAAACCGCATATTTCATGGGTTTTAAAAGTTTTTTTTTGTTTTTCACCTTGAATACGGAATTGAACTTCAACGGAATGCCAACCAAAATAAATAGATGAAAGTTCAACGTTACGAAGTATTACCGCTTCGGTGCCAGACTGGCACCATTGGCGGGGGTTGGGGGGGGGGGAACTCGACTTCGCATGTTGGGTGTCGTAGATCATGGTTTTTAAAATGCTCTTCAAATTCGAGGCTCCCACGCCGCTAGAAATGATATGGTGGATAATGGTGTGCGGGAGGGGGGGGGGGTGAGGATCACTATTTCTTGCCTAAAGTACAAAATAAATTACATCGAGTGAACAGTTTTTTCGCTTACCAACTGGTATTAATTGACCCAATGCTTATCGAATGGGAAGTCCCCTGGAATGCGTGCATTACTAAACAATATGTTTTTCTGTTGAGTGTTGTCAAACTTTTTATCAGATCGATAGCATAAGGAGTCCCAAGTCTTACTGTGGGACGCCCTAAAAAGACGCGGCTGGGTGCACTGTGCAATACTTGTTGGGGCCCGGGTGCGCTATGCAAGAACCCGGCTAGATTCCTTCTAGCTAATATCCATCTGTGCCGAAACCTCTCATTCATTACTGTTGTCTTCCTTCACCCCAAATCAATCACACAATGACACCCATGTCTTACTATGTGACGTCCTAAAAAGTAGGGTTCGAAAACGAGTTTTTCGATGATTTCAATGGGTATTACTCTTCTAAATACTACCCATTTAATGTATATATATTCGGTATTGAATAATCCGACCTTCGTGATAACCGGTAATCCTCTTCTTATCCGTTCCCTTACCTATTGTTTCAGAGTCTTCTCCAGAATGTTCCAGAAAATCAAAATGTCTACTCACGTATTACGTTTTAGACCGTTTTGTCTGTTTGTGTGTCTGCCATGAAATCCTTGTAACGGCCAAAACCAAGTCCTACTTCGACGGAATTTTCAGGGACTGTGCGGGTTGGAGTGTAAATGGTACCCTTTGAAAATTATTGCTCTCGGACTGATATTACCGCGCATGCAGCCACAACTTTTACATTTTCCATCCGATTTCGTTGCAATTTTCAGAGATTATGCAGATTGGAGTTTATATAATATATAAATGTAAAGATGACTTTTACAAGGAATTCACGTCAGCGAATGCGCAGGGGCTGCTATCAGTCCGAGAGCAATGATTTTCATTCGGGACCATATTATGGTCAAATCATTGCTCTCGGACTGATAGTAGCCACTGCGCATTCGCTGACGTGAATTCCTTGTAAAAGTCATCTTTTCTCCCCGCATTCGATGAAACATTCGAAGATTGTGCGGGTTGGAGTGTTGATGGTCTCTTATGAGGGTACAGCAAGGTACTTAGAGATTGGTGTTTCGGGATTCACTGCTATTCATCTCATCATCTGTACAGTCGGGTAAAGGATACGAGGAAGCTATGTGCCACACCCACTTGGCAGACGTTTTTCGGTTGTATTTGAGAATGAAATTAATTTTCTTACGCATCGTTCCGGCAATGGTAAAATAATTGCTTTTACAAATAAATTTTCGAGATGATTCTCCTGATAAACCCTTAAGCTGCAATTGTTTATAAATCGAAAGGTTTTATTTTTCAAAATCATTCCACCGGGAAATCTAAACGAGTGCTGTCTGCCGGGGAGGAACCCCACTCTTGAGGAGACGCGCAGGGGAGACTGGGGTAGTGACGATTCGATACTTTCGATATTTATTGATATCGATATTTTGTTCCGATATTTGTATCGATATTTTTCTGCGATATTATCGAATATCGAAAAGAAAATATTGATATCGAAAGAAAATAATTATCGGTCGTGATGGTTATATTCCTTCCCATTGTAATTTGTCAATTTCTCCTAAAATATAAAAAATAATAAGGAACCAAAATAAATAGAAACCGAAGATGAAAACAACACATGAACGACTATGCTGAAATAACATGACAAGCCATGACTATGTCCACATAGTTTCTGTTTTGTACTGATTTATTATATTATGTATTAATGCAACTTTTTACGAGTAAAATTTGAACTGGCATTATGTTAGTAGATATCGATAAAACACGATGTAAAAACATATTCGATTTCAGTGAAATCAATATTTTTCTTCCGATAATTTATCATGATCACTGATATTGATTTAAAAAAAAAATGCAAAAACATATTGGATATTAAAGAAATCAGCATATTTTTTCGATATTTTATCGATATCACTCATATTGATAAAAACAGAGCAAAAACATTCGATATCAGTGAAATCAGTATTTTTCTTTCAAAATTCTATCGATATCACTCATATTGATAAAAACAGAGCAAAAACATTCGATATCAGTGAAATCAGTATTTTTCTTTCAAAATTCTATCGATATCACTCATATTGATAAAAACAGACGCAAAAACATTCGATATCAGTGAAACCAGTATTTTTCTTTCAAAATTCTATCGATATCACTCATATTGATAAAAACAGACGCAAAAACATTCGATATCAGTGAAATCAGTGTTTTTCTTTCGGTATTCTATCGATATCACTGATATTGATAAGAAAGATGCAAAATAATATTCGATATCAGTGACTATGTCACATGAATATTTTTCTTTCGATATTCTATCGATATTAGTGATATCGATATTTTTCTTCCGATATTATTTCGATGTTAAATATCGCATCGAAAGGTACATCGAATCGTCACTCGACTGGGGTAACTAGGCAACCCCCTCCACCCGCCACCCTCGCAGAGTGACGAGTGGAAAGTATTGATTTTGCGAGGGGGCAGTGGCATCCGCCTCCTCCTACTTTCACTTTCACCGACCTACGCTTTTCCAAGAAAATTCGGCATGTTTCTTGGGAAGAAAACAGATATTGGCTGTTTTTGAGAAGTGTCGAGTACCAGTGCAGCTTTTCGTTTGCCAGTGCCGCGTTTCCAATGCCAGTGCCGCGTTTCGAGTGCCAGTGCAGCGTTTTGAATGCCAGTTTTCGTGGAGTGAGGTTCGCGTTGTGGGAGTGCGGTTCAAGTGGCTAAGATGAGTGCTCGGACGCGGTAGTGGAGGAAACTCACATGGGCTGACTTCATCCCTGCAGGTCGACTTAGACGATAATAATTTCCATTAAAATGGTTTTATACAATCTCGTCACGAGTGACTTTATTCGTTGTCAGGTACCTAATGATTACTTTTCTTATAGCAATGAAATAAGTACAGTGAGAGTGATTAGGTATTTCTACAAGCTAAAGACTGGAGTGATAAGCGTCAATTATTTAGGTACCAATCTAATTTATAATACCATTCCCACTACATGAAGGGCAGTGGTAACTGCAACGACTATGGGAATAATTGCCGCTTATAACTCCAGTCTTTAGCTTGAAAAAATACCTAATCACACTCACTGTACCTACTTATTTCATTGCTATAAGAAAAGAAATTTTGAAAAGTAATCATTAGGTACCTGACAACGAATAAAGTCACTCGCGACGTTCGAAAAACACAAGACTTCACAAGACTTGTTCGAAAAACGTTAAATTTTCAAATCCCCTCGTAAAAAACGTTTATTTGTTCCTGAAAGGTTACCTACTGCGTCGAGTACTTACTGTGTGAGCGCTACACTACAGTAGCTTCGCTGGGCATGTCGCACTACGAGTTCACAAAACAGAGTTCAAAATTACGAAAAAAACGCGCTTTTTAGGACGTCCCACAGTAAGACTTGGGCGTCCTTATGCGATCGATCTGGGGTGAAGTTGGACAACACTCAACAGAAAAAAAAAAAAACCACACAGTAATCCGTTTTAGACCATTCTGAATCCAAATCCGCGAAAAAAACCATAGGTGTATGTCTGTGTGTGTGTGTGTATGTGTGTGTGTATGTGTGTATGTGTGTGTGTAACAAAATCTTGTGTACTCTGCACAGGCCTTAGTTCTCAACCGATTTTCCTGGTTCTTTTTTTGTTCGTCGCGAAAAACTACCTATCTAGTTGTGCACTACGTCGCCGGAATTTCGAATTTTGCCTTTTAAGGGGAGGAAAGGGGGGTTAATGCTCGAAAAACGTGCGTTTTTGGGCATAATCTTGTGTATTCTGCACAGGCCTTAGTTCTCAACCGATTTTCCTGGTTCTTTTTTTGTTCGTCGCGAAAAACTACCTATCTAGTTGTGCACTACGTCGCCGGAATTTCGAATTTTGCCTTTTAAGGGGAGGAAAGGGGGGTTAATGCTCGAAAAACGTGCGTTTTTGGGCATAATCTTGTGTATTCTGCACAGGCCTTAGTTCTCAAACGATTTTCCTGGTTATTTTTTCGTTTGACGCGGAATACTATCTAGTTGTGCACTACGGCGCCGGAATTTTGGATTTTGCTTTTTAAGAGGGGGAAAGGGGGGGTTAATGCTTAAAAAAACTTGCGTTTGCGTGCATAATCTTGTAAACTCTGCCCAGGCCTCAATTTCCAACCGATTTGCGTGTTTCTTTTTTTGTTTCACTCAAATAACTTCCGAGTAGTACATGATTTCACCAGAGTACCAAAATTCGCAAGGTGAGGGGGCAAGTGGGGGGATAATATTCACAAAATTTCCGATTTTTCAATATTTCGGTTCCTTTACTGCTTACTAATTGTACCCCAGCTTTGAAATTGAGGAAAAATTCTCATTATACTTCCAGATTTTCATGAATTATTCTCTGTACCACCATGGAACTGATAATGGTGCCACCATGGTGCCAGGACATGGTGCCATGATGTCATAAACCGCTTATTTCGTGTTTTTTTTTTTTTGTGTTTCACCTTGAGTACGGATGTGACATTCGACGGACTGCCAACCAAAACTAACAGATGAAAGTTCAATGTTACGACGTATTTCCGAATTGGTGCCAGACCGGCACCATTGGTGGAGGGGGGGGGGGGGTAAACTCGAATTCGCATGTTGGGTATCGTAGATCATGGATTTTAAAATGCTCTTCAGATTCGAGGCTCTCATGATGCTAGAAATGTTATGGTGGATAATGGTGGGGGGGGGGGGTTAGTATTTTTTGCCTAAAGTAATAAATAAATTACATCGAGTGAAACAGTTTTATCACTTAACAACTGTTTAAACTGATCTAATGCTTATCCAATGGGACGCCCCCTGGAATGCATGCATTACTAAACAATATGTTTTCAACTCTACTGTGTCAATGCTATTTTACCTGAATTTTAAATTATTTCGCATTTTGTAGGGAATTTAGGTACTCTTCTACAGATGGAACTATGAACTGCGTCGGATCTAATCAATAATATAAGCAGAAATATGAAAAACAGTAAGAAAAAAGTCTGCCAAGTGGGTGTAGCACATAGCTTCCTCGTATCCATAACCCGAGCTTATCCCAAAACATCAACCAATGTCTAAGTGCAGTCTCTCTGCCACTACCCTCACAGGGGACTCTACACGTCAACCCGCACAATCTCTGAATATTGTTGGAAAATGTAGATGTTATGGCAGTTAGAAGAATTTCACGTTTGCGCGGACGCACTAAATTGGGAGTGACGATTTTCATAGGGGACCATCTACATGCCAGCCCGCATAATCCCTAAAAATTTTATCGAAATCGGCTGGGAAATGTAGAAGTTATGTTTGTGGCAAGGATTTCATAACAGACAGATAGACACGGAACCAAAATTGTTTAGGAAGGTCTGAAACGTAAAACGCGAGTGGAAATTTTAATTTTGGAGTACTTTTTTTTCAACCTTGAAAAGGAAAACAAACCTTCCGCTACCGTGGTAGACTCGGGAGCAAGAATCACATACTAATCCGTTTTAGACACTCAGCCTGAAGTATAATGTGTTGAACAGTTCCATGCTGAGATCCAACGTGAAATAAGGAGGTGAGGTTTTAGTGGGTTTGAATCCCACATAACCCTCGGGTATCTCACGAGATACAATTTCCACCCCGGGATCTTGAAGATTTCCTCACTCCCTACGAAGAAAAAAAAAACCGTTTTAGACCATTCTGAATCCAAATCCGCAAAAATACCATAGGTGTATGTTTGTGTGTGACAAAATCTTGAGTACTCTGCCCAAACCTTAGTTTTCAACCGATTTTTGTGTTTATTTTTTCATTCGACGAGGAATTTTGAAATTTGCCTTTTAACCCTCAGTGTGTACGCTACCTTTTTCATGTCCAGGATATACAGAGTGTTTCACGAAAAGGTTACACCCCTCTTCATTTTCGCAAAATACAGCGTAAAAAATTCCGATCAACGCAATTCTTCATGATTTTTAGTGAAGATCTCAGGGAAAATACTTTTGCGAAAAGTTGCGCGCAATTGTGCGCAATTGACACTAACTTCATTTTTTCAAATGGACTCCTCCCTTTTTTATTACAGATTCGGATTCTACGTCAAAATTCATGAAAAATTCATACCCGAACCGATTTTTTTATTGCGCGCAACCTGACTTTTTGAACGCTCTAAGTTGCGCAACTCCACAATTGCACAAAAATTAGGTTTGGAGAACCCTTAGTGTGGCACATGTTTTTTCATCATTTTTTTACTCTGAATCACATGGTGTCAGAAATTTCTCTAAATAGCGGCCAAAAATTCGGTTGTTTTTAGTGAAAAAATCGCTCTTTTTACATCGTTATGAGTTTTTAGGCAATTTTATTCAGTTCAAGCATGATCGTGCTGCCAGTTTTTATTTTTAACTTCACCGCAGACGGCCCCAAGCCCATGGTTTAAGAGGAGGTGAGAAAATAAAAAATAAACACGATTTCGACCACAAAACTGATGTTTTCGTGAAAGAAATGTTAAATTTTCCTCTTGAAATCTTAGTCTTCTTCAGAACAGATGACACCCTTTGATTTAGCGTAAAAAAATGATGAAAAAACATGCGACACACTAAGGGTTCTCCAAAACCTAATTCTTGCGCAACTGTGGAGTTGCGCAACTTAGAGCGTTCAAATTGCCAGGTTGCGCGCAATAAAACAAATCGATTCGGGTATGAATTTTTCATGAAATTTGACGTAAAATCCGAATTTGTAATAAAAAAACGCTGCAAATTATTACACAATGGTTTATTATTTTTCTATAGTTCACTCGTCTACAAAGCCACCAACCATCCAACATGAAGAAAAACATCGATCGTATTTCGGTCAGCAATAATTTTAACGGAGAATAGGCCTCTTTTGAGATTCACACTCATGTTTCTGATTTTTTGTACGTAAAACCCTTAAATTCTCGTAGTGAGCGAACGCTTTGTCCTACAGAGCTCCCGGTGGTCTCAACAAATTCTATAGAATCTTAAATTGAAGGAAAAACAATACCTTTATATCAAAATTTTTTGAGTTGGAGCGTTTTCAAAATTTCAAAATTCATTTTTGAACCCTTAGAAGTGACTTACATCAACCAAAATCTTCGGGGCACAACTAGACCCCAAATGGAGCCTACATACCAAATTTCATCAAAGTCGGTCAATGCTAAGTGGCAAAAATGCCGCGTACGGCGGACGGCGGACGGACGGCCAAATTTTTATTCGTTTTTTCGATTCTACGTACCTTGAAACGTAAACCATCAAATTTTGAGGGGGTGTTAGAATTTTTTTTTTCTTGGTCGATTCCAAAGGTTCATTATTGAAAAATAATAAACCAAAAACAGTTTGGGGGGGGGGGGGGGTCATTCGAAAAAATGAAGTTAGTGTCAATTGCGCACGATTGCGCGCATCTTTTCTGCGCAAAAGTATTTTTCCTGAGATCCTCACAAAAAATCATGAAGAATTGCGTTGGTCGTAATTTTTTACGCTGTATTTTGCAGAAAAGAAGGTGTGTAACCTTTTCGTGAAACACCCTGTTTGCAGTGTCTCAAAGACACCGACCTCCTATAATCGACAGTTCAACCGATATTTTGGCTCTACAATAATTTTGTAAATGGTGAGAAAAACAGGAATTAAAAACCACCGGAATACTAGTTTATTTGAATACTAAGTCAGAATCCTCGCAACGCACAGTGTAGCAAGCTTCATCCTACACTTGCCCGGTATGTTGGGCATGTGGAGAATAAATCCACAGTTACCCCTGTATCCGATTAGCTGCTCGTCAATAACTACGTACTCTCCGATACAATAGACACTTCTGCAGTTTGCTGAAAATAACTTGAAAACATAATTTATCGGAGCAGTTTTTCCCGATTTCTTCCGCTGCTCAGTTGAGGCTGGATCATCAAACCGAATGAATGCGAGCAGCGATTCAAATCTTCTTGAGGACATATATGGCTCGATATATTGCCCTCCCAAATAATTTAGAGCCTCTAAATTAGAGGTGTAACATTTTCGCAAATTTTCTTTACCTTTATACACCTATATGTTAAAATAAGATATCCTGCGAAATCTTTCATCTCATTTACAGAAGTTTCCCTGAGATAACAGGAAGCTTTTACGTACTCTTTTTCAGCTCGTGGGATAGCAAATTGTTTATTCAATGAACTATTTCTTCAACTAGTTGGTCAGTGATGAGCAGTGCCCAGATTTGTGGGAGTATTGGAATAAGGCCTTAATTACTCACCTCAGCACTTATTCCAGGCAAATAATTTCCCACGCGAAGGATACTAGGAGCAGGAGTACGCATCCTCATAGAAGGCTCTGCAGAGGACCATTTGAACGTTTCAGGATTGGCCCTTGTCGTTCTGCCGAAATAAAATTCAGGATCTTTTGGTAGTGTAGAGGATTCATCAAGCTGATCGCCGATGTCTTCTTCCTCTTCTACAGTTTCCTCGTCACTTGGTTGATAGTCAGAATCAGTCGAACCTTTCGAGACTTCAGATGAGGGAAGATTGAGATCCTCTGGCTCGAGTGAAGAAGGAAGGGGCACAGTCTTGTCTTTGTGAAAAACTTCAGGGTCAGAAAATACCCTTCGGCGAAAACTAATAGCCATCAAAAAGGAAAACATATTGTTAAGTAATGTATGAAAATTCGATCATTAATTCATGCAGCAGTGATATTATCACTGTGAATGTAGCCCACACACTGTCTCACTATTTAAATAAAATTCAGTGAAAATTTTGAAGATTTAAAAAGTCTCTTCCGTTTATGACGGTTTTGTTCTAAATTTATATGACGGTGCTTGTAGTAAATCAGAATGTTTCATTACTGTCACTAAGAAAAACCCGTTTTGAATGTTAGACTCTGACGTAACTTGAGCTATGTCATCTTTGCAAGGATAATCGAATTCCAAACTGCTAGTTGCAACCAACGCTAACACATGCCGCATCTCCACGTAAGTTGATAATATTAATACCACAAAAAGACCAGCTTTTTACGAAAACGCCAACATTTTTGCATGCGTTGTCCGAGGGTGACCAATTTTTGTGTGGGGTACTTTGTTACCCAATTGATCAAATTGAGGGGCTAAGACTTCCAGTTTTTGAAGATTTATTTGAAAGGCCATATACGGGACCCCCTATTGTACAATGCATAAAATGTACCAACATGCTCAATTTTTAAGGATATGTTCAAAAGTCCTCCCAAATTTCCCACTGGCCCTTTTAGGAAATTGGGGTTTTATCATCAGGGTGAAGTGGTACAGACCTAACAGGATTCAGGATGATTTGGGATTTTCTGGGACAATAATAATAGTAGATAATATCTACTAATAATAGTAGATAATATATTATCTACTATTGAGATGGACCACACTTCAAGGGTCAGCTCTACAACTTATTTTCAACAAAAATGCCTCTTACCAATTTACATAACTCCCTTATTTCTCATGCAAATTCAAACCTGATTACAACGTTGAAAAACAGCGGTAAATTTCCTATCCGTTTTTCATTAGCAACCAGCATTCAAATTTCCCAATGAATCCTCCTCAACTCCTTATTTCTGCAAATGAACTTTTTTCGTGTTTTCAATCTTGTGGCACTAAGTCATAACTCCCTTATTTCTCATACAAGTTCAAATCTGATTACACCGTTGGAAAGAGCGTTGAATTTCTTATCCGTTTAGTGGAAACCCCAATTTTTGGAAGCCATTTGTGAAAGTGAAAAAAAGTCAGAGTCATAATATACAGGGTGTCTACACTTTCGATGGACATAACTTCAGGGTTCGATTTTACAAGGTATTTCCAACAAAAAATGTCTCATAGCAATTTTCTCTTAACCCACTCAAAATTCCTTTTTTTTCACTTTAAAGTTTTTTTTCGCGTTTTCGACCTCACGGCACTGATATGGTCATAACTTCCCTTATTTCTCCTGAAAATTCAAATCTGACTACACCGTTAGAAAGAGCGTTAAATTTCCAAGCTATGTAGTGCAAAATAAAAATCTTTCAGCAATAAAATGGTTTCAAAAAATCGAGTCAAAAAGCGAACTTTAAAATTTTCTTTGAAACTTGACTTTCTTCGACCAACGTTTTCACTCCAAATCCCTCCTCATTCCGATGGGCGCTCTTCGGAGAAAACATGCGCAAATTGTCAGCTTTCCAACGGTCTATCAATTTTTCTGTTCAACATTCAAAAAGAAAGAGTAAATGAAGTTTGAATGTCAAAAAACGTGTGTTTTACATGCAAATCCAGTGTTTCAAGCCGGTTTCTGGTCCCCCTCGACCCCAAAATGGCTTGACGATTTTGGTATCATTTTCTATGTAATTTTGTACGCTGAATCCAATAGTGATACTTCCGAATGATTCCGACAGCTAAAAAGTGGATTTTTCGAAGAAAACCTTCGGTTTTCGTACATAAAATTCGCATAGTACATAACGTAACACCTTTCTACTCAATAAAAACACCGAATTTCTAGCTGAATGAAGTTTTTGTTGAGTAGAAAGGTATTACTTTATGACATCTTCCATATCTACGAATAATGCGTATTTTATGTACGAAAACCGAGTTTAAAAAAACTTTAAAGTGAAAAAAAAAGGAATTTTGAGTGGGTTAAGAGAAAATTGCTAGGGGACATTTTTTTGTTGGAAATATCTTGTAGAATCGAACCCTGAAGTTATGCCTATCGAAAGTGTAGACACCCTGTATAATGGGGTGTGGGTCGGAAAAACGGTTATTGTTATTTTTAATCTAAACACGACTTCATTCTGAGAATTTTGGCACCAACCTTCTAGCGTGAGAAGACCTTTTTCTACGAATTTTAAATTTTCGAATGTTTATGACGTCACGCGCCCCTCCCGCCTGGGGCCCCCTCGATTACCTTCGCATTACTCCAGCCCGCATAATCGCTGAAAATTTCACCAAAATCGGACAGTACCTTCGTATTACTTTTGCATTTTAGAAGGATTTGCAGACACACGGACCTATTTGATAGACAGAAACGGATCCAAAATTGTTCAAAAAAGTCTAAAACGTAAAATACGAGTGAAAATTTGATCTTGGAGGTATTCTTATTATAATCCTTGAAAAGTATTATACTTGGTAGGCTAAGAAGCGATAAATGCCTAAAGAATCCTGTTTTTTTTCGCGTGAATCTTAATGTGCACCTCGTTAGCGTTGTTTATTAAGGGAGAATCATTGGCTTGAAAAAAAAAGACGATTTTCGGAAATTTTGACTCTGAATAATTTTTTTTGGTTTATTATTTTCAATAATGAACCTTTGGAATCGACCAAGAAAAAAATTTTTAACCCCCTCCTCAAAATTTGTTGGTTTACGTTTCAAAGTAATTAGAATTCAAAAACGCTACAAATTGTTACATAAAGGTTTATTATTTTTCTATATAGATCACTCGTCTGCAAAGAACACGGCTTTGCCATTGTTACCACCAACCAACTTGAAAAAAAACATCGATCGTATTTCGGTCACCTAACATTTGAACGGGGATTAAGTAGGCCTCTTTTGCGATTCACACTCGTGTTTCTGATTTATCGTAAGTCCAAATCTAAAATTCTCGTAGTGTGCGAAAGGTGTGTCCTACACGGTTCCGCGTGATCTCAAAAAAAAATCTAAAAATTCTATACTATCTTAAATTGATGGAAAAACAGTACCTTTACATAAACATTTTTTGAATTTGGAATGTAGGCTCCGTTTGGGGTCTAGTTGTGCCCCGAAGATTTTGGTCGATGTGGGTCACTCCTAAGGGTTGAAAAACAAGGTTCGAAATTTTGAAAACGCCCTAACTCAAAAAATTTTGACGAAGGAATTGTTTTTCCATCAATTTAGGATAGTATAGAATTTTTGGAAACCACGCGGAGCCCTGTGGGACAAACTGTTCCCTACGAGAATTTAAGTGTTGGACTTACGATAAATCAGAAACACGAGTGTGAATCGCAAAAGAGGCCTAATCTCCGTTCAAATTAAAGCTGACCGAAATGCGATCGATGTTTTTCTTCATGTTGGATGGTCGGTGGCTTTTCAGACGAGTGATCAATATAGAAAAATGATAAACCATTGTGTAATAATTTGCAGCGTTTTATTTGATTGTTGGATTCTACGTACCTTGAAACGCATACCAACAAATCTTGAGGGGGGGTTACAGAAATTTTTTTCTTGGTCGATTCCAAAGGTTCATTATTGAAAATAGTAAACCTAAATCTAATAAAAATTTGGCCGTCCGTCCGCCGTCCGCGGCACGTTCCTTAGTTCCCATGGACTGATTTTGATGACATTTGGTATATGGGCTTCATTTGGGGTCTAGTTGTGTCCGGGAGCTTTTGGTTGATGTAGATCACTTCTAAGGGTTGAAACATTGAAAACGCCCTAGCTCAAAAAATTTGGATATAAAGGTATTGGTTTTCCTTCAATTTAAGATAGTATTGAATTTTTAGAGACCACGCGGATCCCCGTAGGACAAACCGTTCGCTCCCTACGAGAATTTAAGGGTTGGACGTACGATAAATCAGAAACACGACTGTGAATCGCAAAGGAGGCGTAATCTCCGTTCAAATTTTAGCTGACCAGAATGCGATCGTTGTTCATTCATGAACTCCCCGATTCTTCGAAATAAATTTCATTGTGTAGTAGGTAGGTAGTGACGATGGCTCGTGTTGCAGACGAGTGATCTGTACAGAAAAATAATAAACCTTTGTGAAATTATTCGCAGCGTTTTGACTTTTAATAACTTACATAAAATGGTTGAAAAATTCATATTTGTCCCTTAATTTTTAAATTGCATTTTGTATCTAGTTAATCTGATGACACCTTGGGAATGCTGTGGAATTCCTAAGATGTTTTCGGTGACACTAGTGACACCATGGTCCAATTAGGGTTAAGGCGATCTTAGTGCCGCAACGTCGAACACATCTGCCAAGACTAAAGCAATAATCAAATTTAATCAATAACCAACGATCTACCCGAAGTATGCAAAAATGTGTCTAAAAACATGGTATTTTCAGTTTGAAAGGAAGACGTTCTTCCAATTTTACATAAAAATCTTGGAAATTTTCTCGCGTCGCAATGGTAGTAGGGGTTTTTATTATAACATGTGTTTTTGATATTAAACCAGTTTAATTTATATTTCGGTATTTCATTAATTAAATTGTGAAATAGAAAAATGAGTAAAACACGTAGTTGGTTGTTTTGAGAAAGAATAAAACGATTATATTGCTCCACAAGGGACACCTTCATACTGCCCTGAGTTCAGTACCTACATCCGCCTCTAAAAGCCAACTTGGAATTAGAGTGGGGCTCTCTTGGGCTCCCCCCCCCCCCTTCTCTTCCTGGGACTTCTTTGTACTTGGAGTGCTGCAGGCGAGTTGGGAATGAACTAGCTTTCATAAGAAATAGGGCACTCAATGTCAGATAGATAGATAAGAACCTTTGATAGATAAGTCCATAAAGGAAGTAGGAGAGATTATTAATTAACGGAGGCCCTAGATGCCGAAACGGCCAATTTGACATCGAACGGTCTTACACGAGAGCTAGGGAGAAAAAAATTGAAAGTTTAATGTTGACAATGGGGTATTTCGGTGGGTCGGAAATTCAGGGTTTTGACCTCCAATTTGGATTCAGCACCATTGAATACCACTTTATACTCCAAATTTTAGCCCAATGATACTATAACATGTGGTAGAAAAATTAATTAAAGAGATCACACGTTTGAAAAGAAGGTGGGCCGCCATAAATGCACACACACTACGCCGCGTGCGTGTGTGAGTAGTATTGTGTAGTATCCAAGAGATTCTCCAAGGGTTTCATCTCTTCATCTTTCATCTCTTCTCTGTGCATGGATACTTTTTCGAAGAGTTTTAGCTAGCTACGTTACGATTGGCTAGCTACGTCACACCATTCAAATCTTCAACTTTCCTTAGCTTCTCTGATTTTTTAAAAACATTTTCTCGACGAACAGACCCGATTACCATTATTCCTGAGCCATACTCTTTTGGGAAAAAAAAATGACTGAAATACCCCATTACAGAAGTCCTCAATATGTAATCAATCGAACGCGCGAGCAAATACATCATTTATTAGTTTGAAGCGCTCACCCAAACTTGTGAATTGATAGAGATCCTAGCAGCTAATGGCTTGTGGACCTAGGGTGATTCTACGTCAAGATCACAAAGTTGATTTAATTTTGGTTTGGAATGCAAAAATGACTCTTAAGACAGTGGGAAACCTTTGCTGAACGCGTGATCTGCGAATAACCTTGGACAGGCTCGCAAGATCCAGCGTATCCACTAGGATGAAAACCCCTGCTAATCATTATTAAAAAGAAAAGTTCCCTAAGGCGGATAAAACTAAATATTCGAAAATGATACGCCAGAATATTGCGTCATACAAAGATTATAAAATACGAACATCATAATTCAAAATTGTATGAGGCATTCAGTCATCGGTATCAAAAAATATTAATTAACCAAGTAGTAGGTACGCCGTAATCGGAATTTTTTGAGACCACGCGGAGCTCTGTAGGACAAACCGTTCGCTTCCTACGAAAATTTAAGTGTTTATATTGAAATATATATATATATATATATATATATATATAAATCAAAACACGAGTGTGAATCGCAAAAGAGGCCTAATCTCCGTTCAAATTAGAGCTGATCGAAATGTAATCGATAGTTGGTGATTTTGATTTTTTTTTTAATTTTTTTTTTTTTTTTGATTTTTTTTTTTTTCTTCATATTGGATGGTTGGTGATTTTGTAGACGAGTGATCTATATAGAAAAATAATAAACCATTGTGTAATGATTTGCAGCGTTTTTTACTCAACACCTTTAATAGCCCGAATTCTGCGATTTCATGATTAAAATAATTAATGTATGGTAAAAATTCAATGGTGGAAACCGAGATTTACTTATTCTGAATACATTCCCGTATTATAATGAGGAATTTCACCATGTCGGAATTTCCTATTTTTGACCCCAAAATCGGATTCAGCACCTCGAAAAACCTCCTAAGGCAAACTTTCAGCCCGAACTTTCTAATTTACGAATGAACAAAACAGTGTAGAAAATACGAATGTTTAAAAAAAACGGGAAAATGACGTCATCCTGGAATAGTTCATTTATGGCCGCTTGAAGCGCTGAGATCGAGAAATCTATAGTCCCCAGATGCAAAATTTCACGAAACAGTAAAGTTCGAAATCGAAAAACTGAAGAAAAAAATAGAAAAAGCAAGATGGGGAAAATTAGGTTTCCCCTGTTTTTGTTTGATAACTTTTCTCTTAGAAAACACGATTTCGTCGTCCCAACGGGCAACACTGGGAGGAGACGGCGATCCGAACAGCCCAGTCAGCGAGCGTTCCCGCTTCATGTCCGTTTTCCCGGTTAGTTTTGAAATCAAAAATTTTGATTGTCTCCCAAAGATAACAGGAGACTTATTTTCCGAAATCAGCCCGATTTTCATCTATCCCACACCATTAACTATTCAGGAAAAATGCAAACAGAATTCGGTGAAATTCCTCATTGAAAAAAATCTTTCGTGGAGGATGAGAAACTTTGGGAAAACTTTTGAATGCGACGCTAGCGCCATCTCCTAAAAGAGAATCAAACTAGAGGGCTGTCCCCTTTAGCCTTAAGGTGCCCGTCCACTAGGTCGACAGCGCGGCGCGGCGCGGCGCGACGCCAAAAAAAATTTCTAGAAATATAATGGGAAATGAATGGCAGCCCGTCCACTAGGTCGACAGCGCGGCGCGGCGCTGGTCGAAAATTTTTCGCAATCTGCTGCTCTCCAGACTTCTGGAGCGCGGCGTCGCGCCGCGCTGTCGACCTAGTGGACGGAGGGCGAAGCGAAAAGTTGTCGACCTCGGTCATTTTCGTCAGTGTTCTGTTTTTGTATACGAGGCTTAATCAATGTGTGAAGCTCGAAAAACTTCCCCCTCGACATTCTAAAATACTTTATAAACTTTTGCTGGTCTCTTAGCAAATCTTGGAACAGGTGATTGTGCTCCCCCAGGTCCATCCTCTTTATTGGATGGACCCAAAATCTTCTCCTTTTCCCAACGATTTGGTCCTCTTCTTCTGCTCCCAAAGCTGCAACTAAAATGAACATTTCTTCGTGGTCCGATGAAAACATAATACCTATGCCCGACATTTTCCTGAGAAGGCACCTTCACCCGACGTGGCGAAACGGCGGGTCGAAAAATTTTATCCGCTCCAGTGGACGGAGCTCAAGATTTTCGCGTCGCCCTAGTGGACGGCCAGCTTAAAGCGTTCTTTTTTTGCGTGCTTACCGACCTGGTAAATATCTCTCTCGTGCTTCTTTTGGTTTAGGTATTATTTTCAATAATGAACCTTTGGAATCGACCAAGAAAAAACATTTTCTAACACCCCCTCAAAATTTGATGGTTTACGTTTCAAGGTACGTAGAATCCAAAAATCGAATAACAATTTGGCCGTCCGTCCGCCGTACGCCGTACGCGGCACTTTTGCCACTTAGCATTGATCTATTTTGATGAAATTTGGTATGTAGGCTCCATTTGGGGTCTAGTTGTGCCCCGAAGATTTTGGTTGATGTAGGTCACTTCTAAGGGTTCCAAAATCAATTTTGAAATTTTGAAAACGCCCTAACTCAAAAAATTTTGAAATAAAGGTATTGTTTTTCCTTTAATTTAAGATTCTTTAGAATTTTTTGAGACCACTCGGAGCTCTGTAGGACAAACCATTCGCTCCCTACGAGAATTTGAAGTTTGGACGTACGATAAATCAGAAACACGAGTGTGAATCGCAGAAGAGGCCTAATCTCCGTTCAAATTAAAGCTGACCGAAATGCGATCGATGTTTTTCTTCATGTTGGATGGTTGGTGGCTTTGCAGACGAGTGATCTATATAGAAAAATAAAAAATTATAAACCATTGTGTAATATTTTGCAGCGTTTTTACTTTTGAGTATACAAAAGGATTCTACGAGTATGTAAGTACAACTTTTTAAGATTCG
This sequence comes from Apolygus lucorum, assembly GCA_009739505.2. NCBI lineage: Eukaryota > Metazoa > Arthropoda > Insecta > Hemiptera > Miridae > Apolygus > Apolygus lucorum. The sequence goes on along the minus strand of CM019167.2, from coordinate 112,571,052 downwards.
AATCTATTTCCAGTTTGAGGGTATTTGAGTAAGTGGCAACTCATAATCTCAAATCCAGCGCAAAATTACAGTATTATTAGTCAACTCTAACCATTCATGATAGTAAAATTGCAAACAGCCAGCATCACACAATCGCCCGTACAACAAAAATCTCACCAGACGGAATTGATTCAGGTTGGTATACAGACAGGATATGCTGGCCGTTTGCAATTTTACTATCATAAATGGTTAGAGTTGACTAATAATCCTGTAATTTTGCGCTGGATTCGAGGTTATGAGTTGCCACTTACTCAAATACCCTTCCAAAATATTGTACCTAAATCAATAGAACTGTCTATGGGCGAGAATTCACTGATGCGCGAATCCATTGATAAACTGATGCGTATTGGTGCCGTCGAATATTGCAAGCCAGAGCCTGGCCAATTTATATCCAAAATATTTTTGGCGGACAAACCAAACGGCGAAAAACGCTTCATTCTCAATCTAAAGGAATTGAATAAATTCATCGAGGCCCCACATTTCAAATTAGAGGATCACCGCACTGTCTCGCGGTTGCTCTGGTCAGGATGCCATGCTGGTACCATTGATTTAAAGGACGCATTTTATCTCTTGCCCATTTACCTTGAGCATAGAAAATATTTAAGGTTCCTTTTTGAAGGTACTTTGTATCAGTTTACTTCACTCCCTTTTGGATTAGTATCTGGACCCTACGCGTTCACCAAAATAATGAAACCAATAGTAGAATTTTTGAGGTCACGTGGTATATGCCTTACAAACTATTTGGACGACTTTTGTGTCCTTGGATCTTCCAAACAACAGTGCTCCGAGAACATAAAAACCCTTCAAAATTTGCTAGAGTCAATCGGGTTTATGATTAATTATGAAAAAGTTCTCTATTCCCCTCGAATAGGTTTAAATGTCTAAGATTTGTTTATGATACTATAAAGATGGTTGTCGAGCTACCTTCTGAGAAAAGAGAAAAATTTTCCAAATTCGCTAGTTATTTTTTCAATAAAAAGACTTGTAAAATTCGCACTTTCGCTCAATTCATTGGGATAGTCATAACTGCATGTCCAGCATGCAAATTCAGCTGGCTTTATACTTAGAGGTTTGAGAGGGCAAAATTCCTTGCATTGAAACAAAATGGTAATAACTGTAATAGTTATATGTCGCTTGGGGAAAAATTGATTCCCGATTTTACATGGTGGATCTCTAATGTCAATACTTCAAAAAATGATATCAGACAGGACGGATTTGAAATAGAGGTTTTCACATACGCGAGCTTGACTGGATGGGGCGCTTATTGCAAAGGGGAAAAGATTAATGGATGGTGGACACAACCGGAAAGGGAGCACCATATAGATTGGCTAGAACTTAAAGGAATCAGTTTTGGTATTAAGTACTTCGCGGAGAGCTTGTCAAATTGTAGAATTCTTTTGAGAACTGACAATACAACTGCGCTCTCTTATGTTAACAGAATGGGAAGCGTCCAACACGTTGCCCTAAACGATTTGGCTAGAGATATTTGGCAATGGTGTGAACAGAGAAATGTGTGGCTTTTCGCATCATATGTAAGCTCTAAAGACAACGTCGAAGCCGACCAGGCCTCGAGAAATTTACCATCAGAGACAGAATGGGCACTGAATGATCTTGCTTTTGACCTCATTTCGCAACACTTTGGTATTCCCAACATCGACCTATTTGCCTCCAAGGACAACAATAAATGTCCAAAATATTTTTCATGGCTTAGAGACCCTGCTGCTACGGCAGTAGATGCATTTACTGTACATTGGGGTTGTTTGCATTTTTATGCATTCCCACCCTTTTCGATGCTACTCAGAGTACTGCGCAAGATCATTCATGATAAAGCGTCTGGTATTCTCGTGGTACCACATTGGCCATCACAACCATGGTACCCCCTTTTCAAGGCACTTATGATTGGAACACCGCTTTTTCTGGGTCCTGATCCTAATTTGTTAATTTTTCCTTACAGCGAGGGATCCCATCCTCTATCCGAGACCCTTATCCTGGTAGCGGCAAAATTGTCCGGGAAGCTTTTCGCCGAAAGCACCTGCGCGAAGACGCTATCCAGACAATTATGAAATCACTCTTGGATTCCACAATCAAACAATATGAAGGGACGTATAAACTATGGTGGAAGTTCTGCGATGAAAATGGACTAGACCCATACAGTGCCAATGTGACTAATGTTATTACCTTTTTTCAAACTTTGTTCAATTCAACTGAACACAAGTATGGAACTTTCAACTGTCACCTTTCTGCTCTTTCATTGATATTGCCAGACTCCATTGCGGGCGATCCACTTATCAAACGATTTCTCAGGGGAATATTTAGACTTAGGCCCTGCAAGCCTCGTTATGATGTCACGTGGGACCCCCAGCTTGTGTTGCGCCTTCTGGAAAATTCTAACAAAACTGACCTGAAGTCCTTGTCTACCAAATTGGCAACCCTCTTGACATTAGGTACTGGCCAAAGACTCCAATCTATTTCATTAATAAGGACTTGTAACATAAAACACCGCCCTTCTGGCTTGCTCATAGTTATCCCAGACTTGGTAAAAACGTTGGGCCCCCGTTCAACTCAGCCTATATTGAACCTACCTTATTTTCTCGAGACCAAAATTATGCATTGCAACGATTTTGGAACAACACATCGAAAAAACCAAGCCATTTCGAAGAGCTGGGGAAACTAATTTGTTCCTATGCCATAAAAAACCTTTCAGACCTGCGAAAAAGCAAACGCTCAGTCGCTGGGTTAAGGACACCTTACATTCTGCCGGAGTAGATGTTTCCATCTTTAAGCCTCATTCCACAAGGCACGCATCAACCTCTGCTGCATGTCGAAAAGGCATCTCTTTAGACTGCATAAAGAAGTCGGCAGGGTGGAGTACACAATCCTCAACATTTGCAAAATTTTATGATGATGATGATTTTATGATCCTTGAATTTTTGTTCATTTTTTATATGTTCATTTTAACAATTTTTGATTTTTCTACTGCGAGAATGTTTCGCTTCAATAAAATCTGGTGATTCAAGGATTCGGGTTCATCATCACAAGCTCCCTTCAGAAAATACCTTTATCTAAAGGAATTATGACTCATGTCGGCTGTCTTCAAACATCTACTTGGTTAATTAATATTTTACGATATCGATTACTGAATGCCTCATACAATTATTAGATCAAACGAACTTACCTTAAGTGAAGTTCGATCTTGATTGTATGAGGCATTCAGTCAGAAGATATCATCCCACCCACACCACCCTTGAGTCAAATAAGTATAATTCCATCCCTAGTTGATAGCTGAATCTTAAACTAAATGAGAAATACCCGAATTTTTCCGAATAGATTTAGCCTACTCTTTCAAAATCTGTGCTCGGCAACCGATTATTACTGGCGTACTACTTGGTTAATTAATATTTTATGATATCGATTACTGAATGCCTCATACAATTATTAGATCATACGAACTTACCTTAAGTGAAGTTCGATCTTGATTGTATGAGGCATTCAGTCAGAAGATATCATCCCACCCACACCACCCTTGAGCCAAATAAGTATAATTCCATCCCTAGTTGATAGCTGAATCTTAAACTAAATGAGAAATACCCGAAGTTTTCCGAATAGATTTAGCCTACTCTTTCAAAATCTGTGCTCGGCAACCGATTATTACTGGCGTACTACTTGGTTAATTAATATTTTATGATATCGATTACTGAATGCCTCATACAATTATTAGATCATACGAACTTACCTTAAGTGAAGTTCGATCTTGATTGTATGAGGCATTCAGTCAGAAGATATCATCCCACCCACACCATCCTTGAGCCAAATAAGTATAATTCCATCCCTAGCTGATAGCTGAATCTTAAACTAAATGAGAAATACCCGAATTTTTCCGAATAGATTTAGCCTACTCTTTCAAAATCTGTGCTCGGCAACCGATTATTGCTGGCGTACTACTTGGTTAATTAATATTTTATGATATCGATTACTGAATACCTCTTACAATTATTAGATCATACGAACTTACCTTAAGTGAAGTTCGATCTTGATTGTATGAGGCATTCAGTCAGAAGATATCATCCCACCCACACCACCCTTGAGCCAAATAAGTATAATTCCATCCCTAGCTGATAGCTGAATCTTAAACTAAATGAGAAATACCCGAATTTTTCCGAATAGATTTAGCCTACTCTTTCAAAATCTGTGCTCGGCAACCGATTATTACTGGCGTACTACTTGGTTAATTAATATTTTATGATATCGATTACTGAATACCTCTTACAATTATTAGATCATACGAACTTACCTTAAGTGAAGTTCGATCTTGATTGTATGAGGCATTCAGTCAGAAGATATCATCCCACCCACACCACCCTTGAGCCAAATAAGTATAATTCCATCCCTAGTTGATAGCTGAATCTTAAACTAAATGAGAAATACCCGAATTTTTCCGAATAGATTTAGCCTACTCTTTCAAAATCTGTGCTCGGCAACCGATTATTACTGGCGTACTACTTGGTTAATTAATATTTTATGATATCTTCTGACTGAATGCCTCATACAATCAAGATTGAACTTCACTTAAGGTAAGTTCGTTTCATCTAATAATAAGATGCCAATTATTAGTTGGAATAATATGACTCGATATAATGCAAATAAGTATCCAATTCAATATTCAAAATCGAACTTGTTCATTATGGCTAATTCATATTACTGAATTAAGTAGGAATATGGCAAATATAAACAATTCGTATATAAAAAATGTGAAATTGATAAAATCTGAACTCAAAATATTTACAAATGGATGGATCGAAATATTTTCGATCTTAACTCGAACATTTTTCACATAATAATTATTGAAATTACTTTCGGGATGGTCCTCCTGTAACAGACGGGCTATTAGAAATCATCAAATTGATTCATTCTACCAAGAACGGCCTGTAATCGAAAACGCTCGGAGTTTGGAAACGAGAAATAGAAAATGTTTATCATCTGGGATGAAGTAGGTGTGATTTTCCTTTGTGTTGTGATGTTGTTTAGGTAGGAATGAACTAGCCCAGGTTTGCGAAGAGCGGGACATCGCATGTTTGACAGGTGACCAGTGATAAATCTCGAATGCGGTACATTCACAAAGCAAGGTTCTCTAGAATACTGCAATAAATTACGTGCGATCGGAGAGTTTTTTTTTTTAATGTCAAAATATAAATTTCAACATGTCCCACAATTTATTAACAAGGATGAAGTTAACGGATGGGCACAGAAGATGCGTAATGAGTAAAAATGCAATTTTCCTTTTTTTAAAGTTCATTTTCCGTCGATAATTTGATAAAAATGCAGTAAAATCGAGAAACTAACATCACCACGTGATTCAGCGTAAAAAATACTAAAATTTCATGTATCACACTTAGGTACTTCGTACATGCACATTTTGACACAACCTTGCGGTTGCGCATCTTTGAGTGCGCACTGAGCGGGTTGCGCGCAACAAAAAAAATCGGTTGAGGGGTGAAATGTTCATGAAATTTCACGTAGAATCCGAATCTGCAATAAAAATGGGGGGGGGGGGTCTCATTTGAAAAAACGAAGTTGGTGTGCGTTGCGCACGATTGCGCACGTGCGCAATGCGCACGTGCGCAATGCGCACCGTGGTCATATTTGAAATCCTTGGGAAAAACCATGAATACCTATTCAACAAAAAAAAAATTTTTTTGACCACTACCTGGACGATTTTAGCAGGGGGGGGAACGTTTTCGGGGACACCCTGTATATCCTTCATAGACATCCTGTATATCTCTTCTAATATCCTTCATCGATATTTACTTAATAACATTCCACAGGTTATCTGTATGTACCCTCGCATTTGCGTTTTAATTCGTTTCTAAATTATTGAGTTTTATTACGTTTTAAATAATTTAAAACTAATGATAATTATTATCATTGACTTTTATTACATTTTAAATCATTGAATTTTAATAATATATTGATAATATTATTATTTCTTAATTAATGGGAGTTTTTATTTGGTTTGCAAAATCATCGGTGGGTTAATTTGAAATATCGGTGGTGCTTTGAGCCAATATTATCTAAGTATCGATATCTTACAGTATTGGTATCGAAAAGATATCGGGTATCGATACTTTCTGATAAATATGGTATCGAAAGGAGTATTGATACTTTGGAGTAGCGTGCCGTCGTTAGTTCTCTCGGATCTTCTTCATGATGAGAGGGATGAGTGGCTGTGGAGGGTAAGCGAAGGGGGTTCACTGTCCCAGCCTCGTCTGTATCAATTGCCGGCATGCCCCTTCTATTGAGCTAATTTGACTAGTGTTTGAACTGTACTTGCTTGGCGAAGCTACTTTGAGTGCAGTCACTGAATCAGGATGAGCCCAGGGGGGCCGTGTGGTCGTGACCAAACGTCGAAAAGTGGCTCGTACAAGGAAGGGGAGGTAATCAATATCGTTTTCATCAATCCACTAATGTATTAACCCCACTACTATCCTGTCCTTTGGCGATCACAAACTTCGTTACCTTTGTGTTGATGTACCCAGTAGAAGCAATAAGGCCGAACCAAAGAGCAGACCGACCGGGATGGGCTGGCCTAGCCGTATACATACATAGGAACCTATTTGAGCCTTCTCATCACCTTCTCGTCACGCCGCCCAAAGGAGGCAGGTTCCGTTGGACAGAAAACGTTTCCGAAACTTCTTTTAATTGAACTTTCAAAATAGCTTTCCCATGTTCTATAGTGGAAAAGCAATAAGGACTCACTGGAAGTATTTGTTTCTCCGAAATTTTTTTATTGAAACATCCCGCTGGTTGCTCTCATTTTAGCGCAGCTTTGTCAAAAACGGCCAAAACATTCCAGCGGACTTTTCATTCGAACGAATCTATGGATGTACACATTTTGGATTTTTACTTTTTCCGTTCCACCTGAGCGATGAAAAGTACCACAATCGGGAGAAGTTCAAATACCACCCTGGAACAAGTATAATCGTCATATGATTTATCTTCATACGATCTTATCCATGCTTTAAACAAATCTGTTACAGTGTGTTCATAAGTACCTACTTTTTCTTCCGAGTCTACCAAGGTAGAGGAGTTTTTATTTTTCAAGGTTAGAAAAAAAAATCCTCCAAATTCAGAATTTCCACTTGCGTGATACGTTTTAGACCTTCCTGAACCGTTCAAGTTTCGTGTCTGTCATATCATGTCAGTCAGTGTATTCCCAAATCCTTTTAATGGGCGAAATTAAACGAAATATTTGTTCTATGTTGATGACATTTTCGCCAATTTTGATGAAATTTTCAAGAATTGTGCGGGTTGGCGTTTCAATGGTCCCCTATGAAAATCATCGTATTCGATAATATATATTATATATACATATAATATACAGGGTGTCCCCGAAAACGTTCCCCCCCCCCTGCTAAAATCGTCTAGGTAGTGGTAAAAACAACAATTTTTTTTTGAATCTTCATGATTTTTCCCAAGGATCTCAAATATGACCACGGTGCGCATTGCGCACGTGCGCAATCGTGCGCAACGCACACCAACTTCGTTTTTTTCAAATGAGACCCCCCCCCCCCCTCCCCATTTTTTATTGCAGATTCGGATTATACGTGAAATTTCATGAACATTTCACCCCTCAACCGATTTTTTTTGTTGCGCGCAACCCGCTCAGTGCGCGCTCAAAGATGCGCTACCGCAAGGTTGTGTCAAAATGTGCATGTACGAAGTACCTAAGTGTGATACATGATATTTTAGTATTTTTTTACGCTGAATCACGTGGTGATGTTAGTTTCTTGATTTTACTGCATTTTTATCAAATTATCGACGAAAAATGAACTTTAAAAAAAGGAAAATTGCATTTTTACTCATTACGCATCTTCTGTGCCCATCCGTTAACTTCATCCTTGTTAATAAATTGAAATTTGTGTTTTGACATTAAAGAAAAAAAAACTCTCCGATCGCACGTAATTTATTGCAGTATTCTAGAGAACCTTGCTTCATAGCTACCGACATTTAGCTATGATTTTGTTTACTGGTTGCAGCATTGCATTTTTTGTGATAAAAAAAAAGTGCCTCGAAAAATTCCTTGACCCACAGCCAAAAGACATATCCATGTAAAAACGATTGTTTATCACACTGGACTCTTCACTAGTAATTTCACAAGGACTCTCTACTTGTAATTTCTCGTGAAAAACCCGTCCTGTCTACTTGAAAATCTTTTTTCGATTATCTTGGAAAAAAGTTTCTAAGTAGACAGGGTGGTTTTGCCCTTAAAAAATGCAATTTTCCTTTTTTAAAAGTTCATTTTTCGTCGATAATTTGATAAAAATGCAGTAAAATCAAGAAACTAACATCACCACGTGATTCATCGTAAAAAAATACTAAAATATCATGTATCACACTTAGGTACTTCGTACATGCACATTTTGACACAACCTTGCGGTTGCGCATCTTTGAGCGCGCACTGAGCGGGTTGCGCGCAACAACAAAAATCGGTTGAGGGGTGAAATGTTCATGAAATTTCACGTAAAATCCGAATCTGCAATAATAAATGGGGGGTCTCATTTGAAAAAACGAAGTTGGTGTGCGTTGCGCACGATTGCGCACGTGCGCAATGCGCACCGTGGTCTTATTTGAGATCCTTGGGAAATATCATGAAGATTCAAAAAAAAATTTTTTGTTTTTACCACTTCCTGGACGATTTTAGCAGGGGGGGGGGGGGGGGGGACGTTTTCGGGGACACCCTGTATACAGGGTGTCTACACTTTCGATGGGCATAACTTCAGGGTTCGATTCTACAAGGTATTTCCAACCAAAAATGTCTCATAGCAATTTTCTTTTAACCCACTCGAAATTACTTTTTTTTCACATTGAAGTTTTTCTTCGCGTTTTCGACCTTACGGCACTGATATGGTCATAACTCCCTTATTTCTCCTGAAAATTCAAATCTGACTACACTGTTAGAAAGGGCGTTAAATTCCTGAGCTACCTAGTGCAAAATCAAAATCTTTCAGCAATAAAATAGTTTAAAAAAATCAAGTCAAAAAGCAAACTCTAAAAAATGTTTGAAACTTGACTTTCTTCGACCAAAGTTTTCACTCTAAATCCCTACCCTTTTCGATGGGCGCTCTTCGGAGAAAACATGCTCAAATTGTGAGCTTTTCAACGGTTTATCAATTTTTCTTTTTAACATTCTAATTGGAAGAGTAAATCAAGTTTGAATGCCAGAAAACGTGTGTTTTACAAGGAAATCCAGTGTTTCAAGCGGTCTATGGTCCCCCTCGACCTCAAGATTGCTTGACGATTTTGGTATCATTTCCTATGTAATTTTTTACGCTGAATAAAATAGTGATACTTCCGAATGGTTCCGACTGCTAGAAAGGGATTTTTTTGAAGAAAACCTTCGTTTTTCGTACATAAAATACGCATTATTCGTAAATGTGGTAGTGAGCATGAAGTAACACCTTTGAACCCAACAAAAACTTCAATCAGCTAGATATTCAGTGTTTTTGTTGAGTTCAAAGGTGTTACTTCATGCTCACTACCACATTTACGAATAATGCGTATTTTATGTACGAAAAACGAAGGTTTTCTTCAAAAAATCCACTTTCTAGCAGTCGGAACCATTCGGAAGTATCACTATTTTATTTAGCGTAAAAAATTACATAGGAAATGATACCAAAATCGTCAAGCAATCTTGAGGTCGAGGGGGGCCATAAACCGCTTGAAACACTGGATTTGCTTGTAAAACACACGTTTTCTGGCATTCAAACTTGATTTACTCTTCCAATTAGAATGTTAAAAAGAAAAATTGATAGACCGTTGAAAAGCTCACAATTTGAGCATGTTTTCTTCGAAGAGCGCCCATCGAAAAGGGCAGGGATTTAGAGTGAAAACTTTGGTCGAAGAAAGTCAAGTTTCAAACATTTTTTAGAGTTTGCTTTTTGACTTGATTTTTTGAAACTATTTTATTGCTGAAAGATTTTGATTTTGCACTAGGTAGCTCAGGAATTTAACGCTCTTTCTAACAGTGTAGTGAGATTTGAATTTTCAGGAGAAATAAGGGAGTTATGACCATATCAGTGCCGTAAGGTCGAAAACGCGAAGAAAAACTTCAATGTGAAAAAAAGTAATTTTGAGTGGGTTAAAAGAAAATTGCTTTGAGACATTTTTGGTTGGAAATACCTTGTAGAATCGAACCCTGAAGTTATGCCCATCGAAAGTGTAGACACCCTGTATATGGGAATAATAAATTCCCAATCAGAGTAACTTCTACAGTTTCTATTTGATTTCGATGGTATTTACTGGGGTTGTGTTGAGACTCTGGATGGTTCCCTGCAAATATTTTCGTTATGTGATACCAAAGTTGGAGGGTAGTGGTAGCTAATTGGAGATTGAAGTTTTGAAATTCTCTACAATGCTTCGGATCATCTATACATTTTTGACATAGACACGAGAAAGCTATGTGCCGCACTCACTTGGCAGACTTTTTTCTTCCTGTCTACCAAGTAGCGGAAGCATTATTTTCACTTTTCAAGGTTGAACTGGACGCAATCGGATTACTGGTAACTGGATGACATTTTAGCCAATGTTACTTGAATGTGCGTGTAATGCAAAAATGCAAATCTGCCACTCAACAACCGCCGGATCGCTGGTGCAGACGCAGTCCAAAAACAATCGGTTTGGGGTCCAAAAAGAAAATTATAGATAGATGACTCAAATTGTTACTTATTAATGCAGGTCTGCCACTTCAGAGACGCTGAGCCTCTGATAGAGACGGGGTTTGCCAAGAACTCAAATTTTGGGGGTCCATATGGACTCGCAGGTAGACGGCTGAATTGTTGACCCCCTACTGTTCGCAAATAGAAAGAATACCTGCTAACATAGACAACTACCTGTTCCAAAATCTTAGGTAGCCTGGTGAGTCAGGCTGGGGAAAGGGCCGAGCCTCCATATCTCAAACCTTCGTAATTTGGGCATTGAGCAGCTCGAGTCATAATGAGTTAAAGCCCACTCTGCCAATTGTTAGGAAAGAATTCCATCTCGATTGTGAGTTCACTTGCCCTTCAGGTTTACTCTTCATTCGCCTTTAAAATTTGAAAGAAGCACCATCCTTTACTGGAAATAATTTTTTGTAGGAAAATGGGAAATTTGGCACCCTTTCTAACGGTGCCCTTATTTTTACATGTTTACGGTAAATTAAGGTAGTTCTGTTGATTTTAGTGACATGTTCAAGAACACGAAAAAAAAATTTGAAATTGAAAAAAAACTTGGAAAAACAAGGGGTTAAAACAAAGATGCTACGATACATTTTCTTACTTAAATTAGATGTGCGATCGATCCTTGAAGTTAGGTCGACACCCTGTATAGAATTGGGAACCACTGCCTTAAAGTTCGCGAACGGTCTGTGAAAATCAATCCTTCTACTTCATCATTGGTCGGTAGTCAACAACCTCGGTCTCATTTTCCCTACCTTGAGTGGCAGGCAGAAGAAGGAGGATATTTTTGGGACTGTAATACACAAGGACACCTCACCAAACCATCCGCATTCTTTCCATCTGCTAACAGTACTAGGTTTAGCATGCAACATGAAAATACACGTCTGCCAACGGAAAGTTGATGGATTGCTGGCGCAGACGAACTTCAAAAAGATTCAGTCAAGCAGCTTGAGTTAATGAGAGACCTTTCAAAATGCCATTTCAACTGATTTTTGACTATTTTCGAACAATTAAAATTTTGATAAGGTTTTCTGATTGAAATTATCTGAACATGTCATACTTTTATAAGTTCACTCTACCTAATTTGCACAGGAGTAATTAAAACCAGTAAATCAGCAATATAATTTATTGCGATACTATAAAGAACAATAATTGTTCTTCAATTGTTGCAATAAATTAAAAATTATTTGTAATTATTACAAAAGCGGAATTAGAATTTCAAGTAAATTCGTGAAGAGTGAAACTTGTATGAGTCAGACGGCAGTTGCTTTACGACTGACGAGAACGTTGGTTCGGGGCCAGTTCGATGATGCCGGAATATGAATGAGATAAACAGCGTACGGGCAAAATACAACGAGGTGTCCACTCTCGTGAGATTGTAGATTGTGGACAAAGTCCAGAATGCGGTGATCAAATAATGAGAAGGCACTTTGAAATTATTACACTTTAATATGTGTTAGAGGATATTTTCCACTGAAAACCTCAAAAACACGTTTATGACCCCTTAGTACCTATTGGTAGGAAATTCTGACCGACAAACTTAAGTTTTTTTAATTTATTTTTTTGGCTTTGGAATTTTTCCGGATTCTTTGGCTTGTACTTATGGCCCTATATCGACAGGAAGGATACATATAATATCCTTACATGAATGTTGGAGCAAGGCTAACAGTTTAGATAATTCAGAAATTCTTAGAACTGTTGAGCTGATTCACGAAGGAAAACAAGAAAGGTATGCAACTAAGTGGACTGTGAAAGAATAAAGTACCTAAGTAATACATTTAATTATAAAGAAGCACGGATTCTGAATATTTAATCTGGTGGAACCGGACTCGATGAAGAAGTAGGTACTGGATTTCCCAGGCCTGGTACTATCGCTTGTGAATGCAGAGCGGGCGGCGATGAGGATGATGGATCCGTGATAAAGTTATATCTACTCGTGAAATCCAACAAAAGTTTTCAAATTAATAAGTTAGAGGAACTCGAATATTCCTCGGAAAAGTCTTGACAAGTTACTTATACCTTAATATGTGTTAGAGGATATTTTCCACTGAAAACCTCAAAAACACGTTTATGACCCCTTAGTACCTATTGGTAGGAAATGCTGACCTACGAACTTAGTTTTTCTTTTGATGTTTTTTGGTTTATAATTTTTAATAATGAACCTTTGGAATCGACCAAGAAATTTTTTTTTTAACACCCCCTCAAAATTTGATGGTTTCAAGGTACGTAGAATCCAAAAATCGAATAAAAATTTGGCCCGCCATCCGCGGCACTTTCCCCACTTAGCATTGACCGATTTTGATGAAATTTGGTATGTAGGCTCCATTTGGAGTCTAGTTGTGCCCCAAAGGTTTTGGTTGATGTAAGTCACTTCCAAAGATTCAAAAATGAATTTTGAAATTTTGAAACGTCCTAACTCAAAAAATTTCGATATAAAGGTATTGTTTTTCCTTCAATTTAAGATTCTATAAAATTTTTAGAATTTTTTGAGACCACGCGGAGCTCTGTAGGACAAACCGTTCGCTCTCTACGAGAATTTAAGGGTTGGACGTACGATAAATCAGAAACACGAGTGTGAATCGCAAAGCGGCCTAATCTCCGTTCAAATTTTAGCTGACCGAAATGCGATCGATCTTTTTCTTCAAGTTGGTTGGTGGTAACAATGGCAAAGCCGTGTTCTTGGCAGACGAGTGATCTATACCGGGTGTCCCAGAAGTTATGGTCCACCCTTTTTATCTCCGTTGTTTTGAGGGGTAGACAAAAACTTCAAGCGATAACCTCCCTTAATTTTTTACGAGGAATTCAACTATCACACTTTCGCGCATTGCGCACCGTCGCAATCGTGCGCAACGCACACCAACTTTGTTATTTCAAATGGGAACCCCTATTTTTTATTGCAGATTCGGATTCTACGCCAAATTTCATGAATTTTAGACCCATCAATCGAGTTTTTTGGTTGCGCACAACCCGTCCAGTGAGCGCGCAAACATGCGCAACCCCTGGATTGCGCCAAAATTGAGATGGAGGTAGACCCCAAGTGTGATACATGTTTTTTCATTAATTTTCGACGCTGAATCACGTGGTGGTATCGATTTTCGGATTATAATCAAATTTCTCGAAACGGCGGCCGAAAAATGAGTAGATTTTAATACAGGGTGTCCGCAAATTCGTGCACAACGCACACCAACTTTGTTATTTCAAATGGAAACCACATTTTTTTTGCAAATTCGAATTCTGCGTCAAATTTCATAAACAATTCACCCCTTGAACGAATTTTTTCATCGAGCGCAACATGCTTCAGCGCTATTTTTCAACCCCGAATCAGGGCATGACATCCGTTTTATTATTCAACACGATTTTATGGCAACTATTGCCGGAATAATAAATTTTTCTAATAAAAACTCACCATTTATCGGTCATTTAACTCTCAATGTGGATCGAGTAATAATTTTAAAATAATTAGTAATTGAAAATGGTTACTCAAAGAAATCGCGACTTGAATAATTTGAGAGCAAGCAGGCATTCAAGCAGGTTTATTCCTTGATTTCTTGTTTACATTGTTTACTTTGGAATAAGTGGATAGTTGCCTAATACAAATGAGATACTTTGAAGCTTGTATCGACTTGTCATCCATCCGCCAGTCAGATTCTGACGATAAAACAGGCTCAACTACCTATTTTTCAGCCGCCGTTTCGAGAAATTTGAGTAAAATCCGAAAATGGATACCACCATGTGATTCAGCGTCGAAAATTAATGAAAAAACATGTGTCACACTTGGGGTCTACCTCCATCTCAATTTTGGCGCAATCCAGGGGTTGCGCGTGTTTGCGCGCTTACTGGACGGGTTGTGCGCAACCAAAAAACTCGGTTGATGGGTCGAAAATTCATGAAATTTTGCGCAGAATCCGAATCTGCAATAAAAAATAGGGGTTCCCATTTGAAATAACAAAGTTGGTGTGCGTTGCGCACGATTGCGCAGGTGCGCAATGCGCGAAAGTGTGATAGTTGAATTCCTCGTAAAAAATTAAGGGGGGTTATGGCTTGAAGTTTTTGTCTACCCCTCAAAACAACGGAAATAAAAAGGGTGGACCATAACTTCTGGGACACCCGGTATAGATAAATAATAAACCTTTATGTAATAATTTGCTGCTGTGTCAATGAAAAGAGTTTGTGCAACACGGGTGTCGGGCAGGGGCTTCAGGTGATAATATTTGTCAGGCAAACAGCTTGGCCAGTCATAGAGGAGTAAACAGTCATGAAAAAGGCTGCAAATTATTACACAAAGGTTCATTTTTCTGTATAGATCATGCGCCAGCAAAAAACACAGCTTTGCCATTGTCACCACCTGCTAACCATGTTTTCGCTTCATAATTGAGTTTATTTAGATGAAATAAACACTTCACACTCCATTCGAAGAAATAAAGAATTCCTTCGTTTAGAAATTTGATTACTGGTTACTAAGAAAGCAAAACCGAGTACAACCCAAAGAAACGATCGGCGATCGCATTTTGTTCAGCTAAAATTTGAACGATGATCAGGCCACTTTTGCGATTTATACTCGTTTTTTCTGATTTATCGTAAGTCCAATCCTCAAGTTCTCATAGGGAACGAACAGTTTGTCCTACAAAGCTCTGGGTGATCTCATTCGATTCTAAAAATTCAATGGAAGGTACCTATCTTAAATTTGTAAAAAAGCAATACCTTCATATCGAGAGTTTTCGAGATAGGGCGCCTTTGGAAGTTACTGCCCTTCCATTTCACCGCTTAGAAGTAACTGACATCAACCAATAGCTTCGGGGCACAACTAGACCCCAAATGGAGTCCCATATACTAAATTTAATCAAAATCGGTCTATGATAATTATGGAAAGTTCCGCGGACGGACGGTTTTTTAAAAATATTCGATTTCCAAAATCCACAAGAATCTACCTCAAACGTAAACCATCGAATTTTGAGGGTGGTCAAAATTTTTTTCTTGAAAATAATAAACCAAACAAGGGATACTGAATTTAGACCAAATAGGATGTGAAACCTTTATTCTACAATGTTATGCAATTATTAACAAGAAAAATTATCAGAAATAAACCAAAAACTATCAACAAGAAAAACGATTAAGTACAACATAATACAGTAAAATCGGGAATGGGACACCAGTCAACGTCAAACAGTTGCATTTGCGGCGGCGAAAAAACGAACTGCTTACCTTCTTTGAGATGATGTGGTTCGATGGATATTCATGTCTTGCCATGCCGGCGCTAATAAGTATCCATGGCTCATCTACCAAGCTTCTATGCTTTCAAGGTCACGAAACAGTTCTTCGACTGTTTGCCATGGTTCATGGTGTGGTAGTAGGGGTATGGTAATACTTGACACCGCGATGACCCCCCGCCACATCGCCGATCAGCGCCTCTCACTCCAAACAGTCCCGAATAATTCATTTTTGGTTTATTATTTTCAATAATGAGCCTTTGGAATCGACCAAGAAAAAACAATTTTTAACACCCCCTCAAAATTTGTTGGTTTACGTTTCAAGGTACTTAGAATCCAAAAATCGAATAGAAATTTGGCCGTCCGTCCGCCGTACGCGGCACTTTCCCCACTTAGCATTGACTGATTTTGATGAAATTTGGTATGTAGGCTCCATTTGGGGTCTAGTTGTGCCCCGAAGATTTTGGTTGATGTAGGTCACTTCTATAGGTCAAAAAATTTTGATATAAAGGTATTGTTTTTCCATCAATTTAAGATAGTATAGATTTTTAAGAATTTTTTGAGACCACGCGGAGCCCTGTAGGACAAACCGTTCGCTCCCTACGAGAATTTAAGGGTTTTACGTACGACAAATCAGAAACACGAGTGTGAATCGCAAAAGACGCCTAATCTCCGTTCAAATTTAAGCTGACCGAAATGCGATCGATGTTTTTCTTCATGTTGGATGGTTGGTGGCTTTGCAGACGAGTTATCTATACAGGGTGTTTCACGAAAAGGTTACACCCCCTTCATTTCCGCAAAATACAGCGTAAAAAAATTCCAATCAACCCAATTCTTCATGATTTTTTGTGAGGATCTCAGGAAAAATACTTTTGCGCAAAAAAATTGCGCGCAATCGTGCGCACTTGACACTAACTTCATTTTTTCAGACAGAACCCCCCCTTTTTTATTACAGATTCGGATTCTACATGAAAAATTCATACCTGAATCGATTTGTTTTATTGCGCGCAACCTGGCTTTTTGAACGCTCCAAGTTGCGCAACTCCACAATTGCGCAAAAATTAGGTTTTGGAGAACCCTAAGTGTGGCACATTTTTTTTCATAATTTTTTGACGCTGAATCACAGGGTGTCATCCGTTTTGAGGAAGACCAGGATTTCAAGAGGAAAAATTAACATTTCTTCCACGAAAACATCAGTTTTGTGGTCGAAATCATGTTTATTTTTTATTTTCTCTCCTCCTCTTAAACCATGGGCTTGGGGCCGTCTACGGTGGAGTTTACAATAAAAACTGGCAGCACGATCATGCTTGAACTGAATAAAATTGCCTAAAAACTCATAACGATTTAAAAAGGGCGATTTTTTCACTAATAACAACGGAATTTTTGGCCGCCATTTAGGAAAATTCCAGTCAAATTGAAAAACGGATGACACCATGTGGTTTAGCGTTAAAAAATGATGAATAAACATGTGCCACACTAAGGGTTCTCCAAAACCTAATTTTTGTGCAATTGTGGAGTTGCGCAACTTAGAGCGTTCAAAAAGCCAGGTTGCGCGCAATAAAACAAATCGATTCGGGTATGAATTTTTCATGAAATTTGACGTAGAATCCGAATCTGTAATAAAAAAGGGGGGGTTCCATTCGAAAAAATAAAGTTAGTGTCAATTGCGCACGATTGCGCGCAACTTTTTTGCGCAAAAGTATTTTTCCTGAGACCCTCACAAAAAATCATGAAGAATTGCGTTGATCGGAATTTTTTACGCTGTACTTTGCGGAAATGAAGGGGGGTGTAACCTTTTCGTGGAACACCCTGTATAGAAAACATATTGTTTAGTAATGCATGCATTCCAGGGGACGTCCCATTGGCTAAGCATTAGATCAGTTTAACCAGTTGTTAAGTGATAAAACTGTTTCACTCGATGTAATTTATTTATTACTTTAGGCAAGAAATACTGACCCCCCCCCCCTTACCATTATCCACCATATCATTTCTAGCGGCGTGGGAGCCTCGAATCTGAAGAGCATTTTAAAATCCATGATCTACGACACCCAACATGCGAATTCGAGTCCCCCCCCCCCACTACCACCTCCCCAACGCCAACAATGGTGCCAGTCTGGCACCAAAGCGGAAATACGTCGTAACATTGAACTTTCATCTGTTAGTTTTGGTAGGCAGTCCGTCGAAGTTCACATCTGTATTCAAGGTGAAACACAAAAAAAAACCCGAAATAAGCGGTTTATGGCATCATGGCACCATATCCTGGCACCATGGTGGTACAGAAAATAATTCATGAAAATCCGGAGGTATAATGAGAATTTTTCCTCAATTTCAAAGCTGTGGAGTGGGAGAAGCCCATAATTAATTATTACTTAATTAATTGGGGAAAGGGTAGAGTTCAGGAACAACTCAAAAATTTGAGATTGACGAAATTTTTATATTTTGACCTGTTTTTATCAAAACAGGTGGGAAAATATACCATTGAAAAAGGGACAATATTAATAATATAAATTTAATCGAGGAAAAAGACCATCGGAAAGAGGAGGAGAAAATAATATGAATTGAGCAAGAGATAACTCACCAGAAAGGGGATCCGGGAAGGAAGTGATTGTCTCAGGTAAAATGCGCCAATCGAGCCCCCTCTTCTCCCCAAAGGGGTAACTGCGGTGGGGAACCTCCGCGGAACAAAGTACCCCTCGGATATCAACAGATATCCGAGGTGAACTCCGATCCCTCGGGTGGTCGTCCACCACACACCCCCTCCGGGGGGAAAAAAAATTTGGAAAAATTTTTTTAAATTGGGGTATTGTGTTTTTACGTTTTGGGAATTCCTATGGGCGCTAAATTATTGACTTTTGGTACTATTTGCAAATTTTGTTGAATTTCGGGAGAGATGAATTCAGTATTTGGGGTCTTAGGTGAGGGGTATGCTAGGGTCTTGTTTATGGCAGCCTCATTTCTCGCTGCGGTGGGGATTGGTGATGCCATGAGCTACACGGTGTTGGTGTGCGTGTGGGGTACCTACACGGCCGTTGATGGCGTCGTGGGATGTGGGGGGGGGGGGGTTGTTCGCAACGTTAACGGGATTGGTAGGGATGGTGCTTTTTTTTTTTTTTGAGAAAGAGAAGGAGAGAATTTTCAATCGAGTGACGTTGCAACTTCAGAATTGATAATTACGGGGTAATTGCACCTAGGTGAGTTTTTTTTTCTGTCTATTTCCTGTGGCCTTGTACATTTTATTATTTTATTTTTTGTAATTTTTTTGAGATTTAGGGTTTTTGATTTATTCATTGGTTACCACGGCGATTGTTGCCCTGCTGGTAGGGCGTAGGGCGTCTCCACTTGCCTCGACGTGCCAGCAGGACGTTGGCTGGCAGGTTCTCCGGGGTTCACAGGGGTTTCGTTTTCTTCGATTCATGTATCATGTGAACAGAGAGAAAAAAAATTGTCATTCATTAGATTTTTTTATGGTTCCATGTTTGATGGTGTGTTAGTAGGGGAAGAGGTAGGGGTATCATTGGGAAATTTTTTTAACTGACTTACGTGTACTGTTTTTTTAATTGTGGGATTCGTTTCACTTTGTATGTCGTAAGTAACAGGCGAATTAATTTTCGTGATAATATAGGGGTCGCTATATTTGTGTGATAATTTGGCATTCACATAATCGATTCGTGAACTGATGATATACTGTTTCAATAATACACGATCTTCTAGTTTCAATGTAATTGGAGTATGTTCACTGTCATATACTGTCTTTTGACGAGTTTTCGCACGTAATAGGTTTGTATATGCATCCTGCCAAATTTGATCGAGGGGTCTGCTGTCATTTTGGTCTGGAATGTCCCACACTAACTGCAATGGGTTGGGTAATTCCCGGCCGAAATGCAACTTGGCAGGCGTGTGATGTGTACTTGAGTGCACCGCTGTGTTGATTGATAATTGGATGTCACTCAAATAAACATCCCACTTACGCTGGTCATCAGCATGATATGCTGTT
This sequence comes from Apolygus lucorum, assembly GCA_009739505.2. Classification (NCBI taxonomy): domain Eukaryota; kingdom Metazoa; phylum Arthropoda; class Insecta; order Hemiptera; family Miridae; genus Apolygus; species Apolygus lucorum. The sequence goes on along the minus strand of CM019167.2, from coordinate 112,551,103 downwards.
AATGCCTGCTTCAAGGTGCGTATGACCCTTTCGGCTTGGTTGCCGCAAGCATAATAAGGTTGTGTCGTCTTATGCTGTACCCCGTGTGCTAAGAGGAATGTTTCAAAAATTTGACTTTTGAATACTGATGCATTGTCGCTTACGATTTGTACAGGGTACCCATGTTGACAAAATATATTTTTGAGGGATTTGATGAGGACGTCACTGGTCTGCTTTCGAAGTGGGGTGAAAGTGACATATTTACTGAAACCATCGACAGTGATTAAAATATAATTGTAACCAGTGTTAGTTCGAGGAAGGGGGCCAGCTACATCGACGAATAACTGTTGGTTTGGTACAGTTGGGATTTTTGATGAGAGTATACCGTATGTTTTGTTGTCAGCTTTACTTTTTGCACAAATCTGACATTGTCTAACGAGTTGTCTTATTTTTGTATTCAATCCCGGATGATGGAAATAACGTGTTATCCGTTCAATTGACTTATGTACTCCGGAGTGACACCCTACTGTCGAGTTGTGGTAATATTTGAACACTAGTGGTATCATTGATGTGGGTAAGGCTATTCGAGTGGTGCCATCTCGTAGTTTGTAGCACACTCGGTCGTCTTGTATCTCATAATTAGCTACTGTCATTTGTGCTTTTAATTTTTGGTATATTCGAGCAATCGATTCATCGTTTTTCTGGTGTTGTCGTATGGTTATTTAAAATTCTGGGTCGCTTAATAGGGTATGTAGTGTCATTTGACCTTCATTGTTCTGTGGGACGGGACTTGGTTTTTTTAATGTGTACTCAATTGGTGGTGTCAACATTGATGTTTGTAGGTGTTGTTTTTGATCAATGTGGGTTGTGTTCATTAATTGGGGGGGTAAGAATAATGCTGCCTGTGAGAGGGATGTTCCCACCTTCTTGGGTTGCTGTGTTTTTTGGTATTTTGATGTATTAATAGGTCCGCCGTGTTGTGATTGCCATTGTTTCGGGATCTCTTCGATCGTATCTAGCGGTGGCCACGGTTCGTCGTGTACTGTTTGTCTGCTGAGGTAATCTGCTAAAGAGTTCTGTTTCCCAGCTATGTGTTGAATCTCGAAGTCAAACTGTACGAGGCGGGCTATCCAACGGGTTATTCGTGGGGAAGCATGTTTCAATGATACGATGGTGGCAACTGCGATCGCATCTGTGTGTAGGATAAACCGCTGGTGTCCTATGTACTGTTCGAATTTTAATGCTGCATATAGACATGCCGCGAATTCGAGTTCATATGGGCTGTAACTCTGTTCGGCTGGCTGCAATATACGACCTATGTATGCTATTGGATGATGATGGTCGTCTTCAATCTGGGTTAAAACCGCGCCGAGTGCCTTGGAGCTAGCGTCAGAGAAAATATGAAATTGTTTTTTAAAATCTGGCAAACTTAATATAGGTGGTGTTGCGATTCGTTGCTTTAGTATTTCAAACGCCTCTTGACATTGTGATGTCCAAATAAATTTTGCATTTTTTTTACGTAATGCATGTAGTGGGGCTCCTATTGATGCTATGTCAGGGATGAAATGTGAAAAAAAATTTATTGCTCCCATAAATTGTGCAATTTGCTTGGGATTGGTAGGGGGTGGAATATCAAGGATTGTTTTAATTCTGTCATTGCCAATACTAACTTGTCCATTGCTGATTTGATGGCCTAAGAATTGTATTTTTGTTGTGGCAAATACACATTTGTCTGGGTTAACTGTGAGATTTGCATGTTGTAGGCACTCTAATACCTGGTCTACGTGTTGTTTGTGTTCCTGCATTGTTTTACTGAACACGACGATATCATCTAAGTACCATAGAATGGATTTACCATGGTATTGTCCTAATATTTGCTCGTTAAGGGCACTCAAAATTTGCCCACCCGTTTTCAATCCCATTGGTATGCGGGTATATGAATAATTTCCGAATGGGCACTTGAAGGTTAGGTATTTTTGACTCCGTTCTGTTACTGGTATTTGGAAATATGCACTTTTTAAGTCGAACACCGAGAAATATTTTGCACCTTGTAAATATGACATCAATACGTGGATATTTGGGACGGGGTATTCTAAGTTTTGTATGATTTTATTCATTGATCTTAAATCAGTAACTAATCGATAGGTTTGTTCCTGTTCTTTTGAAATTTTCTTTTTTGGTACTAAAAAGCAAGGAGCTACGCTAGGGTTGAGGGAAGGGGTAATTACTCCCTGTTGTAACATTTTATTTATTTCTCCACGCATGTGTGTTTGTAAATGTGGGGGAAGTTGGTAATTGGGGCAGCTTTTTGGGAGTGACGCGCCTTCTATAAGCTGAATATCGTGTTTTATCAAGTTGGTACAACCTAGTTTATCAGTTAACACTGTTGGATATTTTTGTTGAAAATGTCGGGCAAACTCATTGTTTGATTGCAATGCTGTTATATTCGGAATTTCTTCGATCGGTAAAGGGGGAGTTGTGGCTAAGGTGTAACGTGTTGGGGGTTTCTCATGATCAAATGAAATTTCCTGAGTTGCAATGTGAATTGTAGCCTGAGTTTTTTGTAGAAAATCGGTACCCAATAGCACATTTTGTGACAATTTGTCGATAATGAAAAATGTATGCTTATATGAATTGGTACCTATTGTTTTTGATGCCTTAATGATCGAACCATCCCCGATGACTAACGGCAGAGGTGTCTGTATATGTATCTGGTGGGGTTGGTGACGTAATTGATTGTATACATTCGCATTAATGGCTGATATCGTTGCTCCCGTGTCAATTAGAGCAGCAAACGGTAATCGATTTAAGGTGACTGCTAGGTAAGGTCGCGGGCCTATCGAAGTTTCGTTATTTAATGATGCTGTATGTAGCCGATTTAATGAAGAATCAGGGTCACCATTCATTCGGCTTGATGATGGTGACCTTTGGCATTTACCTAACGTGTCATCTGGGTATTGTATTTGTGGGTAAGATGTGGGTAACTGTACTTCCATTAAGGCTAAATGTCCCGAGTTTAGTTGTGAAATCTGCCACCACGTGGCAGCACCAAAATGAAGAAAATTTCGTTTACTCCTCAGTTGAGAACGGATCGAGATATTTTAGTTCCGCAAACGGATTTCCCTTCAAGATCACCGTAGAATTCCGGGTAATTGGTTTAGAAAGTGTGCAAAAAATTTTTGCACACAGTTCCAACAAAAATTTGTTTAAATTTTGAACATTTTCAAAAAGTGGCCTTATAGCCACTTGCAGAACTTTCATCAGAATACGAATCCGTTTGCAGAATTTTTCTAAGTTGATCATATCCGTCGGATTCGCGTTTTTACGATATGGAGGGGGCCGAGGGGGGCGATCATGAGCTGGGGGGGAGGGCGGCGATCAAACGCCCCGCCGCCCGCCCGACCTTCACATTCATGTTTTGCTAGTATGCACCCTTTGGTCTCTATTCCTTTTCCTGGCTACCTAATAGGTAGCTACCATCAACCTTCCCATTTCCAACTTCTCTGTCTTGAGGTTGATCGAATTGGGCGAAATTTCCATAAAAAGCAAGACACATAAACAAATAACCTATGAGACACATTCTGTGTTAATTTGATTCAGATAATGGTTTGCACTACCTACTAAATAGTTAGTTCTAAAATTGTGATAATTTCAGTTCACTGCACATGGACTAGTTAGGTATCTAGAACAACTAGTAATAGATGGTTTGAGGAGCATAATATGCTCCTCAAGAATGTTATTCTTGGCGTTTGACGTTGATTTCCAAATTTTGTGAACAGCTAAAGATGATGAAAAAATAATTAGTAGGTAGTTAATTCACTCTGCAATAGTGTTGAAAAAGGTAAAAACACCTATTCATTATTTACCAAAAATTCAAATATCTTTGAAATAATATCAAAATAAATCTAAATAAATTTGAAACTAAAATCCCCCGTGTCTGAATTTTTTATTCCCGAATTCCCTCTTCTAAGAGTTAAATTATCAATTCTCTCTGTTTTTAAATGTCATTCTTGATTTCATGTAATTATAACGCCTAACACTAGCGAAGTGTTGAATTTTGAGGTAGTTCTAGGTATACTACTAAATTACAAACATGACTGTCCCAAAATTACCGTTAGTGCACTGTAATAAATAGCCTAGAACTAGTGCTGTGGTCTTACAAGGTAAATACCATACAGATGGCAACCCTACATGTTTACCTTTTCGGATTACTCGAAAAGTTCGAGAAGAGTTCAAGGTCGCACACCTTTCTCATTCGCTAGCAATCCCGATAACATCGGGCACTGTTGACGTTCGAATACTGTAGGTAGTAGTACTAGGGTACGGCGTTGGTGATTTTACACTTCAATATTCCGCGATTGTGCAGCGATCACTACATCGTTTTTTACTACGTCCCACAGTAAGAATTGGGCGTCCATATGCGATTAATCTGGGGTAAAGGAGGACACAATCAACGGGAAAAATCTGCGAAGTGCTACTATCAGCTCCGGGGTCTTGATTTTCGTAGGGGACTATCTACATGCCAATTTGAACAATCCTGACAAATTTCATCTAATTCTTATGAAATATGTGAAAGTTATAGCTGTTTCAAGGATTTAATGTTTGCGCATGCGCAGATGCTAATGTCAATTTGGAGGCCGTGATTTTCGTAGACCATCTGCACCCCTATCTCCATAATCCCTGAAAATGTCATCGAACTCAGATGGGAAATGAAGAAGTTAAGACTGTTACAAGGAATTCACGTTTTCGCTTCCGCAGTCACTACTATTAGTCCGGGAGTGATTTTCATAGGGGACCATCTACTCGCCAACCCGCACAATTCCTGAAAATTTCATCGAAATCAGACAATAACTTCGTGTAGTTCTGCCCGATACAAGGATTTCACGACAGAATCAAAGACAGTCAGACACGAAACAAAAATTGTTCAGGAAGGTCTAAAACATAGAACGCGAGGGGAAATTTTGATTTCGGAGATATTTTTTTTCTACAATCTTGAAAAGTTAAAACAATACTTCCACTACCTTGGTGGACTCGGAAGTAAGAAGTGCGTAGGCACCTTATCTATTTTTGCTCAGTACAATTTTTAGTTAATCATAAATAATAATTTTGTGTTCGAGTCTACTACGGTAACGGAAGTATTGTTTTCACTTTTCAACGTTAAAAAAAAATATCTCCAAAATCAAAATTCCTACTCGAGTTATATATTTTAGACCTTCCTGAACAATTTTGGTTCCGTGTCTGCCTGTCTGTCATGAAATCCTTGTAACACCCGAAACTATTCGAAATTAATCTCTAATTTCGATGAAAAATTTTGAGGTAGGTATATTATGTGGGTTGACGTCTAGACGATCCCCTATGAAAATCATCTCCCCAGTATCAATCAATAATATGTATAACATTCTACCATAATTATGATACCTAACCATTATCTGAATCAAATTAACACAGAATGTGTCTCATAAGTTATTTGTTTATGTGTCTTGCTTTTTATGGAAATTTCGCCCAATTCGATCAACCTCAAGACAGAGAAGTTGGAAATGGGAAGGTTGATGGTAGCTACCTATTAGGTAGCCAGGAAAAGGAATAGAGACCAAAGGGTGCATACTAGCAAAACATGAACGTGAAGGTCGGGCGGGCGGCGGGGCGTTTGATCGCCGCCCTCCCCCCCAGCTCATGATCACCCCCTCGGCCCCCTCCATATCGTAAAATTCCTCTGTTGGATGGTGGGCGTGTTAGGTTGTGTTGAATTATTGGAGGATAGTTGTAATTCTGTTGTTGTCGATATTGAGTTTGATTTGTCGGTACTGGTCGTCTCCTATTCGTAGGTGTGATACTAGGATGAACTTGTGCCTCCCTACCTATACGATTTGCCAACTGTTGTGTTTCGACTCGTTGAATCAATTGATTCAAGTCCTCACGAGTTTCTGGTGCACTTTGGAAGACAAAATATTTACGAGTGTGGTCGTTGACGTTTGTTGTTATGACATCGATTAACGTTTTCTCACTGTATGTACCTAAAATTGAATTTACTCGATGGATGTTATCTACATAATCGCGAAAATGCTCATATTGTTTTTGGGGTCTGTGGGTAAATTGAAGGGTTAATTGAGTAATAGCTAGCGGGGAGAGTAACTGTTTCTTTATTGTTGATAAAAAGGTTTCGAATTTTATTTCATTTGTTGAAGTTATTAACGTTCTTAAATACGCGAACTTTGGATCATAAGTGAGCCTGCGTATAACTTGGTCAAAATATGACCAAGACGGTGACTCTCCACTATTGTTGTTAAAGACATTAAAAACTGCATTATACTCGACGCGCTGTCAGTATAGAAATAAGGAATCCTTTTAATTATATCATCGTAATAATTAGGTAATGTTATGGAAATTTTTTCTAGGGGAGCGGCTGCTTGCATTGTTTCTATAGGACTCATTGTCGAATTTTGGGCCAACTTAATTGCAGTAAGCTCAGTAGTCAGCTGGGCCATAGCATTTGCCATAAATGTTACGCTGTCTACTAGCTCCCTATTGTGTGCCATTTGGGTCGGTGAATCGTCCTCTCCTAATATCTTACATGTATTGCACCGAAAGGACTGCCTTCTTGGGATCGATAATTTCTTGAAATTATCATATCGTATCCCAGAACAATTTTCGCACAACGTTTGTTCGCACTTTGAACAAGTTATTGGTTTGGATGCTTGTGATCCCTGGAGCACGACCTCACATGTCCCGCATTTATCGTTCGCGGCACCTTCGTTATCTAAATCTGACATTATGCCCATTACTGTTTGAGATAACGGAGTGAAGTGAGGTAGTGGACCCGATTGAATGACGTTTAATGTAACAAGGTACAGACGGGAAGAGGAGCGTGTATTTTAAGTGGTCAGTGATAATGATTCTTGTTGGTAGGTACTACTGAATCTCGATTGGAAGGAAGACTACGTGACACAGGGACCGATTCCCGATAGAAATTGAGCAATGAACAATTTACAATTTATTCTTCCAATAATTAATGAATGAATGAATGAGAGAAGAAATGAATTGAATTGTTAGCTAATCGTTTACAGTAGTATCACAAATATTCGTGAAACTAAATTAGATAACTACCTATAATGTTGGTGTAATATGTGAAGGAAGGGTGTAAAATGAGTGGTGTAGTGTCTAATAATTATTGTCGACTACCTACGCTATAATTTAAAAAATGGGGAGTAAAATTTGGTGTAGGAAAATTAGTACACAATGGAAAAATATAGTTTCAAAACATGAAATATGGCATGAAATGAAAAATTATATACTATAAAAATAATATAATATATATAATTGTAAAAGGTAATACGATGGTCTTTTTCGTTGGGGAGTTGGGAAGGTGTGCAATCAGGCCATGTGGAGTGGGAGAAGCCCATAATTAATTATTACTTAATTAATTGGAGAAAGGGTAGAGTTCAGGAACAACTCAAAAATTTGAGATTGACGAAATTTTTATATTTTGACAATCAAAACAGGTGGGAAAATATATCATTGAAAAAGGGACAATATTAATAATATGAATTTAATCGAGGAAAAAGACCATCGGAAAGAGGAGGAGAAAATAATATGAATTGAGCAAGAGATAACTCACCAGAAAGGGGATCCGGGAAGGAAGTGATTGTCTCAGGTAAAATGCGCCAATCGAGCCCCCTCTTCTCCCCAAAGGGGTAACTGTGGTGGGGAACCTCCGCGGAACAAAGTACTCCGATCCCTTGGGTGGTCGTCCACCACAAAACTTGGGTACAATTAGTAAGCAGTAAAGGAACCAAAATATTGAAAAATCGGATATTTTGTGAATATTATCCCCTACTCACCCCCTCCCCTTACGAATTTTAGTACTCTGGTAAAATCATGTACAACTCGGAAGTTATTTGAGTCAAACAAATAAAGAAACACGCAAATCGGTTGGAAATTGAGGCCTGGGCAGAGTTTACAAGATTATGCACGCAAACGCACGTTTTTTAAGCATTAACCCCCCCTTTCCCCCCCTTAAAAAGCAAAATCCAAAATTCCGGCGCCGTAGTGCACAACTAGATAGTATTTCGCGTCAAACGAAAAACGCTGCAAATTATTACACAACGGTTTATTATTTTTATGTAGATCACTCGTCTGCAAAGCCACCAACCATACATCATGAAGGAAAACATCGATCGCATTTCGGTCAGCTAAAATTTGAACGGAGATTAGGCCTCTTTTGCGATTCACACTCGTGTTTCTGATTTATCGTACGTAAAACCTTTAAATTCTCGTAGGGAGCGAACGGTTTGTCCTACAGAGCTCCGCGTGGTCTCAAAAAATTCTAAAAATTCTATAGAATCTTAAATTGAAGGAAAAACAATACCTTTATATCAAAATTTTTTGAGTTAGGGCGTTTTCAAAATTTCAAAATTGATTTTGGAACCCTTAGAAGTGACCTACATCAACCAAAATCTTCGGGGCACAACTAGACCCCGAATGGAGCCTACATACCAAATTTCATCAAAATCGGTCAATGCTAAGTGGCAAAAGTGCCGCGTACGGCGTACGGCGGACGGCGTACGGCGGACGGCGGACGGACGGCCAAATTTTTATTCGATTTTTGGATTCTACGTACCTTGAAACGTAAACCATCAAATTTTGAGGGGGTGTTAAAATTTTTTTTTCTTGGTCGATTCCAAAGGTTCATTATTGAAAATAATAAACCAAAAGAACCACGAAAATCGGTTGAGAACTAAGGCCTGGGTAGTTATGCCCGAAAACGCACGTTTTTCGAGCATTAACCCCCCCCCTTTCCCCCCCTTAAAAGGCAAAATTCGAAATTCCGGCGACGTAGTGTACAACTAGATAGTATTTCGCGTCAAACGAAAAAAGAACCACGAAAATCGGTTGAGAACTAAGGCCTGGGTAGAGTACACAAGATTATGCCCGAAAACGCACGTTTTTCGAGCATTAACCCCCCTTTCCCCCCCTTAAAAGGCAAAATTCGAAATTCCGGCGACGTAGTGCACAACTAGATAGTTTTCCGCGACGAACAAAAAAAGAACCAGGAAAATCGGTTGAGAACTAAGGCCTGGGCTGACGACACACGATTTTGTTACACACACACACACACACACACCTACACACACACATACACACACACACACACAGACATACACCTATGGTTTTTTTCGCGGATTTGGATTCAGAATGGTCTAAAGCGGATTACTGTGTGGTTATTTTTTTTTCTGTTGAGTGTTGTCCTCCTTCACCCCAGATCGATCGCATAAGGACGCCCAAGTCTTACTGTGGGACGTCCTAAAAACGTCTGCCAAGTGGGTGTGGCACATAGCTTCCTCGTATCCATAACCCGATTGTATAGTTGATCCGATGCATTGTAGTTAATCTCAAAACACCAAAACAAGTTAATCTGTAACATCCCTGAAAATTTCATTGAACTCGGATGGAAAATGTAGAAGTTATGGCCTTTACAAGGAATTCACGTTTGCACATGCGCAGTGGCTACTATCAGTCCGAAGGTGGTGATTTTCATAGGGGACCATCTAAATACTAATCTGTAACATCCCTGAGAATTTCATTGAAATCGGATGGAAAATGTAGAAATTATGGCCGTTACAAGGAAATTCACGTTTGTGCATGCGCAGTAGCTACTAGAAGTCCGAAGATAGTGATCTTCATTGGGGACTATCTACAACCTAATCCGCATAATCCCTGAAAATTTCATCGAAATCGGGTAGAAAAAGTGGAAGTTATGGCCGTTACAAGGAATTCACGTTTGCGCATGCGCAGTCGCTTCTATTAGTCCGGGGATGATGAATTTCATAGGGGACCGTCTACACACTAACCCGCACAATCCCTGCGAATTTCATTGAAATCGGACAATAACTTCGTATAGTTATGCGCGTTACAAGGAATTCATGACAGACACACAGACACTGAACCAAAATTGTTCAGAAAGGTCTAAAACGCAAAACGCGAGTGGAAATTTTGATTTTGGGGAACTTTTTTTTTCGGCCTTGAAAAGTGAAAACAAAGCTTCCGCTACCTTGGTAGACTCGGAAGCAATAATACACCTTTGTGTAATAATTTGCAGCGTTTTTTGAACTGCTTGCCTTGCATCGCCGGGCCCCGCGGTTTTTAGAGTATCATCCGCAATCCGTTATGGTTACCGACCTTTTCAACTCTCTGGTGTGTTGCGGTCTAGTATCCAAGACAAAATATTTACTTATTCCATTCTCCTATTTAATCTAACTTCCTTGATAAATAATGAAATAGTCCCTAAATATTATAAAAGTTTTCCAAAATCGGCTAAAAATGCAACAACTTGCAAGAAATGGAAATATAGGGAAATCTCAACAAAAATGTATTTATTTATTTTGCATATTTGTAGTAAGGCAAACAGTGTTTGCTATGTTTGCCTGGAGGAGACACCACTGGTGTCGGGACGTGATGATAGTACCTATCATCTGATGTCCTTCAGGTTTTCCTCGTTCTGGTTTGAATTGCAAACAAATCGAACAGTCTGCGATTTTTTGTTTGAATTGTTTGAACATATTGGTCCAATAGAAATGTCCTTTTGTGACATGAGAAGTTCTTTTCACTCCCCAGTGAGAACCTATCAATGACGCGTGGTAATATTGGAAAATTGTAACTAGTGTAACTCGCCAGGTTTTACTTCATACATCAGTCTCCCATTTTAATTATTATTAAATAATTAAAAGCTTTGACCAACTTCCAATTCACAGGGGACCATCCTCCATCTAATACATAAAATCCCAACCGTACGTGAATGTTGCCGATCGCGAGGGGGCGGGAGGCGGGACGAGCCGGAGGCGAGAGGTTTCGGAGGGGCGGGAGGCGGACGAATCGGAGCCGGGAGGAGTCCGTGTAATCCACCCCACCACGACAGCTTTTGTTTCGGTTTATTATTTTAAACTAGCTGAAAAGCCTACTAAAAGTAGGCAAAAACGATTCCTCCGGCTCTCTCCTCCACCCACTCCCTCCGACTCCTCCCGCCCCCAACTCCTCCCGTCTCCAATTCAGCCGACTCTCCCAACTCCCACGACCCCTCCAACCCCTCCGTGCGTACGTAAGGTTATTAACCTTGAAAAGGTTTTAGCGGTGGGACCCCCCGCCGAAAAGCGACAGGAAAAACGCTGCAAATTATTACACAATGGTTTATTATTTTTTTATATAGATCACTCGTCTACAAAATCACCAACCATCCAATATGAAGAAAAAAGAAAAAAAAAAAAAATAAATAAATAAAAATTTAAAAAAAAACCAACCATTGATCGCATTTTGGTCAGCTCTAATTTGAACGGAAATTAGGCCTCTTTTGCGATTCACACTCGTGTTTTGATTTATATTTCAATATAAACCCTTAAATTTTCGTAGGGAGCGAACGGTTTGTCCTACAGAGCTCCGCGTGGTCTCAAAAAATTTTAAAAATTCTATAGAATCTTAAATTGAAGGAAAAACAATACCTTTATATCAAAATTTTTTGAGTTAGGGCGGTTTCAAAATTTCAAAATTGATTTTGGAACCCTTAGAAGTGACTTACATCAACCAAAAGCTTCGGGGCACAACTAGACCCCAAATGGAGCCTACATACCAAATTTCATCAAAATCGGTCGATGCTAAGTGGCAAAAGTGCCGCGTACGGCGGACGGCGTACGGCGGACGGACGGCCAAATTTTTATTCAATTTTTGGATTCTACGTACCTTGAAACGTAAACCATCAAATTTTGAGGGGGTGTTAAAATTTATTTTTTCTTGGTCGATTCCAAAGGTTCATTATTGAAAATAATAAACCAAAAGCGACAGGAAAGTAGCGCTAAAGATAAAGAGGGAGAAAGATAAAGAGGGAGAGGGAGCAAAAACCTTTTCAAGGTATGTCACATTTCAGCCATTAGGCTCTAAGCGGAAATCATCCGGGGGTGCAGGGGGCGAAGCCCCCGCCGAGGCGCGCAGCGCCGAGTTTGAAACTCCTCCCGCCCCCTGCTCCTCCCACCCCTTGCTCCTCCCGCCTACTGTTTTTTCTAATATTATTCCGACGGACCTGTTTCGCCAAGCAAGTCGGGTAATCCTCATAAAACGGTCGGACAGGTAGAAAACGTCCCTCCTTCATTGCCGACGTCATTTTCTACTAGTTCTAAAGGAAAAATGCCGACTGACACTGTCATTAAACCATCCATTTCAAGGCCTACAAGGTCACCTCAAATATTTCGAGTAGATTTAACTAATTTGCCCGAAGATTGGCTTTTAATTTCTCAAAGACAAGACCCAGAAATTTTGTCACTCATCACAAAGTTAGAGAATGATGAATTACCGGATGATGTCAAAAATACTTACGAAATTCGATCTGGTGTTTTGTGTCGAATCATTCAGAGAAATTTCCGTTCACGTTGTCTCCCAATCGTACCTCACGCATATAAATGGTCAGTTGTAAACAACCTGCATGAGTCACTGATGCACATGGGATGGGAAAAAACCCTCGAAAAACTTTGCGACTACTATTGGTTTGAACATATGAATCGTTGTTCGAAAATTCGCGGATAACTGTTTAACATGTAAACTCGCTAAAACATCTTCTGGGAGAACTCAAATTTCAATGCACCCCATTCCCGAAACTGCAATTCCATGGCACACGGTCCATACCGATATTTCTGGGAAACTTAGCGGAAGAAATGACTCAAAGGAGTACGTCATTGTTCTTATTTGCGCTTTCACAAAATTTGTGTTACTAACACACAGTCGTAAACTTGACACAGCTAACGTATTTAGGGCGCTCAAACGCTCTACATCACTACTTGGAAGTCCATCTCGGATAATAGCCGATCAAGGACGTTGTTTTGTAAGTTCGGAATTAAAGCATTTTTTTCCCAACACCAAATTGAGCTAAATCTAATTGCGACAGGTGCAGCTCGTGCTAACGGACAAGTTGAACGAGTTATGTTTGTTCAAACGAATATGTTTACCGCGGCTGAGGTAGATGCAAAACGTTCGTGGCAATCAGCTTTAGACGATATTCAACTTGCTATAAATAGTACAATTAATCGAGTCACACGAAATGTTGATAGGTAAAGTTGCCAAGCCTGTAAATTTAATTGTCCCAAATGAGTTCACAGCAGAGCAAGGATGTGGATGAAATAAAATAAGGTTTAAATAGGCAGCACTCAGATTCACTTTTATTGTTCGCGTATTTCATTCGGACTAACACAAGACAAGACAACGAACGACAGTACACTAGTGGGGGTAGTAGTGGTAGTAGTGTGACTAGGCGCATCATTATAGATGCTAATAAGTAAATTGCTTCAACAATAATTGGTCCAGAGAGAGTGGAATTAGATGAAGTTAGGAATCGAGCTGCTCAGAATATGATCAATGACGCTGAGTACAATAAATCACGTTTTGATCAGACCAAAGCTAGGGCCAAATTACATTCTCTTGGAGATCTTGTACTAATTGCTAATGAACCACGATGTCAAACGAAACTTGATCCCAAATTTCGGGGAGTTTTCAAAGTAATTGAAGTATTACCTAATGACAGGTATTTATTGCAGGCCTTGACAGGCAACCGTATTCTTAAATTTCCGCATGACAGAATCAGACCAATTCCTAGTACTGAAATAGTTTATTCTTCGTTTATTCTTATTTATTATAGTTATTCATAGTTACCTGAACTTGAAGATGTGGATGGTACATCAGAGGATGGCCAATCCGACTGAATTAGATCACAATCTGATTCTCTCCCACTACTGGACATTGCGCTATACTAATGCTACTTTTGATTGATATCTTGAGCACCAACTATTTGAAATATGTCAAATCATTGGTACAGGCATATGGATTTTCTGTATGATATCATAAACTGATATACCTACAACTACTGACTGCTGAATTTGGTTATTGATAGTGTGTGTACCCAGCAGTAAGCGTGAGTGGTTCCTCACATCCATGACCTCAACTTTATCTGAACCGTGGGTTGAAGCACTGTGCAGGTTTGTAAGTCGCAGCTGCATTCTACTGGTGCTGGAAGTTGATTCCACTGATACTTGACCTTGTTTTTGATTGTCTGTACTGTCACTGATGTTGTGACTTGTTGTGGCCGAACCTATGAACAGGTTTCTGCGCCTTGTGCTTAGTCAGCTGTGAGACTGACTTGAGATTCTAAGCCAATAGAATGGCTTCAGCTTTTACTGATCTTCAACTTGATTGACTATCCATCGTCTACATGGTTAGTCCTGCTGCCTGATACCTTTTTGTCATTCATCATGTTGGGTCAATTTGTGCCCCTCACCAATAATTATCAAAGTCTTTTGAAGTGCTCTTTCGAAAATCTCATCCTGGTTGATTCTGCCTATCATGCGCAAATTTCTTTTGCTATTCAGCAAGTACCTGATTATGTCTCTATCATGTTGTTTTATGCTGGCCTTCATGTTTTGCCAGTATGGCCGAGTGGTCTGATACAGTTACTCCTCCGAAGTACTTCGTAATGTTACAGGATCTACCCAGACCATACCACGCCTGAGGACAGAAGTGATGGTCAGGAATGGCCGTGTCGGGACCATGGACGGAGCCCTCACCCCCGGGTCTCACGAGACCGACAGCGCCCTCTGAAGGGGTTTTCTAACAAAACCCAAGACTTACCTCAACACCCTTGAGGACAGTTATGCTTGAGCCCTTGAAACGGATAGACCTATCTCGATATATTTGTCAGTAGCGTGCCCATAGTGGGAGTTGTGCCATTTTGTTAATGTACCATCATAATCCAATAATTCAGATTCATATTGCCATTCCATCCGTAATTAAATTCTTCAATTAAACCATTTCAATAAACCGGTAATTTTCTCAGTGCTTGTTGACGCCCAGATACATCACCATGGTGGAAATAGAAGAAGGGGAAATAGAGGACATATAGATGTTTGTTTTCATTATATAAAAGAAAAATATGATGAAGGGTTAATTAAAATCAAAAATTGTCCAACTAATAAACAACAAGCTGATTTGTTTTTTTGCAACCACTGTCTTTTGAGAAATTTGAAAAATTTAGAAAAAAATTAATTGACTAAAGAAATGTTTTGAAAATGTTAAATGCAATTTGCTTGTGATCAAAAAAAGGTTTAAACAAGTTTGTATTAAGAATAAGTTGTGTTGATGAGAATTAAGTTACCTACCTAACTAAAGTGTGTTCCTAATTGAAATTGAAATGTTCTGAGGAATTTATTAAAATGTATAAGCCTATTGTATTATATTGAGACTGGAATTTAAAAAATTTTGATAAGTATTGTGACTGTTAGAATTATTTTTTTTAAAATTAACGTTGAAAATAAAATTTTCTGATTATAATTTAAGAAGGTGTGTTGGAGGGAGTAAATTTTAATCAGAACACACTGTGTCTACCATGCCCCTCACCTGTTTGTGATACGAGAGTTAGGAATGAGAAGAAGAGTGAATGTAGTTGGCGGTTATTGAGAAGCAAAAGCATGCGTTGTAAAAACCTAATAAAATACTGTTTAATCTAAAATCTACTGTGCGTTAATATCAAACCTTAACAAACATGTCCCACGTTAAAACATTACCATTTCATGAAGGGTAGTGGTAATTGCGATGACTTATAACAACTGGGAAATTGGGGAGTTTTTTGAACATAGCAATAATTTTTGAACAATTTTCGAACAATTTTTCAACATAAATATCCTTAGTTAGTACATTTTATCCATTGTACAATAAACAGATTAGTCTTCAGTACATAGTGGTTTTATTTGATCTGGGTGGGGAGGGACTGGTTGGGGAGGAATTGAGTAACCGAGAGGAAGGGCAATCAGTTTGACAAGGAGGAAACGCCATTATTTTTGGAGATGGGGGATGAATCGCGGAAAAAGAAGCATGCAACAAGTAAGTAGAGGGTTGGGGGGGGTTGGGGTTGGGGTGTTTGGAGGTGGGAGGGGAGGGGGGGGGGGGTTAAGCGGCCGACGGGGTGCCGTGATTCGGTGTCAGTCTGGAACCACGATTCGCAAAGGCCGTTAACGGTCTCCAGTGTCCGACAACATCGCTTCAATCAGCATCTATCAGCATGGGCTGCTGCTTTTGTAGAACAGGTTAGTGACAACTAGTCTAGCCGAATTTTTTTGGTGTGCTAAAAACTTTTGGTGTGCTAAAAAACACGAAATTTTCGGACTTTTTTCAGTTTTTCTCATCTTACGTCTGAACAACGAATCCTAGCGAAATATTGACGATATACATAATGAAAGGACATTAAATACTAAGTCGAAAGAACTGGTCAAACTTCAAATTTAGAATTGTTCAACAGTCACAAATGACAGTCAAAAAACATCGATTTTTTACAAAATTTCTAAAAACCTTGAAACCCACACTTTGAATGTATTTTATCATTGCAGCATCATTATTAATCGCAACCTCTCTCCCTAAAAGTTGTAGAGCATCTATCAAAGAGTTTAAAACGCTGCAAATTATTACACAACGGTTTATTATTTTTATATAGAACACTTGTCTGCAGAGTCACCAACCATCCAACATTAAGAAAAACATCGATCGCATTTCGGTCAGCTAAAATTTAAACGGAGATTAGGCCTCTTTTGCGATTTACACTCGTGTTTCTGATTTATCGTACGTAAAACATTTAAATTCTCGTAGTGTGCGAACGGTTTGTCCTACAGAGCTCCGCGTAGTCTCAAAAATTTTTTAAAATTCTATATAATCTTAAATTGAAGGAAAAACAATACCTTTATATGGAAATTTTTTTGAGTTAGGGCGTTTTCAAAATTTCAAAATTAATTTTGGAACCCGTAGAACTGACCTACATCAACCAAAATCTTCGGGGCACAACAAGATTCCAAATGGAGCCTACATACCAAATTTCATCAAAATCGGTCAATGCTAAGTGGCAAAAGTGCCGCGTACGGCGGACGGACGGCCAAATTTTGGTTTATTATTTTCAATAATGTACCTTTGGAATCGACCAAGAAAAAAAATTTAACACCCCCTCAAAATTTGGTGGTTTACGTTTCAAGGTACGTAAAATCCAAAAATCGAATAAAAATTTGGCCGTCCGTCCACCATACGCCGTACGCGGCACTTTTGCCACTTAGCATTGACCGATTTTGATGAAATTTGGTATGTAGGCTCCATTTGGGGTCTAGTTGTGCCCCGAAGATTTTAGTTGATGTAGGTCACTTCTAAGGGTTCCAAAATCAATTTTTAAATTTTGAAAACGCCCTAACTCAAAAAATTTTGATGTAAACGTATTGTTTTTCCTTCAATTTTAGATTCTATAGAATTTTTGGAATTTTTTTAGACCACCCGGAGCTCTGTAGGACAAACTGTCCGCTCACTACGAGAATTTAAACTTTGGACGTATGATAAATCAGAAACACGAGTGTGAATCGCAAAAGAGGCCTAATCTCCGTTCAAATTAAAGCTGACCGAAATGCGATCGATGTTTTTCTTCATGTTGGATTGTTGGTGGCTTTGCAGACGAGTGATCTATTAAGAAAAATAAAAAATAATAAACCATTGTGTAATAATTTGCAGCGTTTTTTCTCAATATCCTCTTCGGTTGGGGCAGACGAGCGAGGTAAATCTCTGCAATGGCAGCAGAATAACTTTTAATATTGGGGATATACCTTCCTTTTAAATCCGATTTTCTTGATATTTCCATATTTCTGATACAATTAGAACTATTATTTGTCCTCCATGGTTCCGTTTGTGCAAATTCAAATTTGATAAAATGCCATAAACATTTTTATAACACTCAAACTACATGAAAATTCAAATGTGATTACACCGTCGGAAAGGGAACCAAATTTCCCATCTTTCTACTGCCTAAGAAGAAGAATATTTTTGGAGTCCTGATAGGAGAAAAATTAAGTAGTAAAGTCAAATTTTGAAGTAACTAACTAGTAAAGTCAAGTTTTTTGTCAAATTGGCGAAATCTCTTAATTTTTCTTTCAATTATTAGGGTTTTATTCAGATAAGTTTTTTCATCTACCTTAACATCAAAAACTGGGCTAAGATTTCAGCTTTCCGGCGGTTTAATCAGTTTTAATTTCACTGTTCTAAGTTGTGGAGAAAAACACTTTCGAATGCAAAAATAACGTAGTTTTGCAACTGAAAATCAAGTTTTAAACACACGATTAAATTCGGTAAAATAAATTACGGTAAAACTCTAAACGAACTTCATCAAATTTAGGGCTACTTTAGCAAATTTTACTAAACTATGGCAAAATTTTCCAAATATTACTAAACTTTTTCCGAAGTCATGATGCATCCAGTCTCATAGTAACTATTTCCATATTGTTACCATTGTTCTAAACTTCAAACTCCTAAAATTATTCTTCTCTTGTAGGTATGAAAGAATCTAACGTTTATAATTATGAATTATAAAGTTTGATAAAATTTACTAGAATTTGCTAAAGCTTTTGTAAAATTTGCTGAGATTGTTGGAGAAAGTTTGCTGAATTTGCTTAAGTTCCGTAAAGTTTGCCTAAATTCGCTAAAGTTCGGAAAATTGGCGAAAATTTGATGGAATTCGAAAAAACGTTTTTTCGCATTCAAACGTATTTTTCTCCACACTTTAGCCAAGTGTAATTAAAACTGATTATACCACAGAAAAGTAAAGATCTTTACGAAGTTTTTGGCAGATGTTTTAGGCAGATGAATGAAACCCTAACTCTTGGAAGAAGAATTATGAGATTTTGCCAATTTGACAAACATTATTTTATGACTTGATTTTTCACCCATCAGTGATAGGTAGTAGAAGTCAGTTTTTTGCACCAATAATATTTTGCTTACCAGTCTACCATGGTAGCGGAAGCTTTGTTCTCGATTTTCGAAGTTGAAAAAAAAAAAAAATGTTCTCCAAAATCAAAATTTCAACTCGCATTTTACGTTTCTGACCTTTCTGAACAATTTTGATCCCGTGTCTGTCTTTCTGTTTGACAGTCATGGAATCCTTGCCACAGTCGTAACTTCTACATTTCTCACTTGATTTCGATGACATTTTCAGGGACTGTGCGGGTTAGTGTGTAGATGGTCCCCTATGAAAATCATTGCCCCCAGATTGATAGTAGCCACTGCGCATGCGCAAAAGTGTATTTCCTTGTTTTAGCCATAACTTCTACATTTCCCATCTGATTTCGATGAAATTTTCAGGAATTATGCGAGTTGGGGTGGAGATGGTCCTCTTTGAAAATCATAGCCCCCCAAATTAAAAATATTTTGTGCGCATACGCAAACGTGAAATCCTTGTCACATCCATAACTTCTACATTCTCCTACAATATTCAGATTGTGCGTGTTGACGTGTAGAGTCCCCTATGAGGGTAGCGCAAGGTCCTTAGAGATTGATGTTTTGAGATCAACTACTATGCATCGGATAATATATACAATCTGGTTATGGATACGAGGAAGCTATGTGCCACACCCACTTGGCAGATTTTTTCTTAGTCACTAGAAAGACTGGAAATTTTACCTCCTTTCCAACGGTGTAATCAGATTTGGCTGTCGATCCACGTCGCAAAACATAGTTTGATTATTCTAATAATATTCTTAGACTTATTAGGCATATTAATCAATATTATTTTTGAGTGTATTTTTGTTCAATGAACCAAAAACGTAGCGAATTGGATTACGCATAGGTTATTATATTTAACCGAAAGCACTGTTGGTCACCGTATGAATGGGATCTAGATTTCCTGGTTCTTCACTCGATCAGACCAAAATTTGCTCCAGCGCTTCATGCACAGTGGTGAAAAAGACTCTAAGTACCCATCCTACTGCTCTAGAAAGTGCACCATTAAATTTTCAGATTTTTAGTGGAATTTAAAAAAGGATTTGCTGATTGTTTGGTCACTGTGTATCTGTTCCCATGAGGTGGACCAGATGCTGTATGGTGGACTGTAATCCAGGTCGGTTTTCATTAAATAGACGAGTTTCCGCTCTGTGGATCGGTTTTTCTGAGGTATTTGGATCACTTTCCCACATGGCCTCTACTCTCTTATCGCCCAACTGTTCAACTTTCGTCATATTTGGTAGATATTTGATAATTCTGAAAAGCGGATATAAAGTCTCCTACTCAAACATTTTAGGATTGACGAGAAAGCAATGTGCCACACCCACTTGCTCTCATCACCTAACTGTTCGATAATCCTCCTATTTGTTAGGGCACTTTGGAGTTCTGCAGACCTCCTATCTCATATATCCACCCAAGTATGTTATGGATTACGTGGAAGCTATGCACTACACCCTCTAGGTAGACTATCCTCTCATTACCAAACTGTAGTATACAGGGTGCTACATTTCACCCTGAGAAAAAAAAATCCCCCCCTTTCCCCCCATCCCTCTTTCCCTTTCCGCTTTTTTTTTTTTTTTTTTTTTTGTTGGTCACCACCCAACAATCGATTCTAGAGCTAATTTCCAGCAAAAAATTCCTCTTAGAGTCTTCGTTTTCGAGTTATTTCACTTTTAAGATGTTTTTCGTGTTTTCGACATTATCTTAGTAAGACAGCTATGACTCCCCGAATTTTCGTGAAAATTAAAATTTTATTACACCGTTGGGAAGAATTTATTTCCTTGACGGGATCTTTTCAACTTGGAAAAACGGGCGAAAATTGGACTTGAAACGAGAAACGTCTGCCAAGTGGGTGTGGCACATAGCTTCTTCGTATCCATAACCCGATTGTATCTAGATGATCCGATGCATAGGTAGTAGTTAATCTTGAAACATCAATCTCTAACTACAGTCAATCTCTTGCACACTCATATGGGACAATTTATACATTCTCTGAATACTGTTGGAAAATGTAGAAGTTATGGCTGTTACAAGGATTTCACGTTTGCCCATGGGCATAAAATACTTTCAATTTGGGGGCCATTATTTTTATAGGGGACCATTTCGACCATTTCGACACCATTTCGCATAATTCCTGAAAATTTCATCGAAATCGGGTGAGAAATGTAAAAGTTTTGGCTGTGGCAAGGATTTCATGATAGACAGACAGACGTGGAACCAAAATTGTTCAGGAAGGTCTGAAACTTAAAAAGCGAGTGGAAATTTTGATTTTGGAGAATTTTTTTTACAACCTTGAAAAGTGGAAACAATTGCTACCTTGGTAGACTCCGAAGCAATTGGTAAAATCTTGGAAATCTCAACTTTATTCAAAATGTCATAGGATCTGTAATGCGGCACGTGATCGCGTGGCGTGTTTTACCTGTAGGCCAAAAGAATGCGCCAAAATCTCAGCCTTCCAACGTTTTAGTTACTTTCATTTTTAAAAGGAGGCTTATTACAAAAATGTGTGTTTGAAAGCGGAAAAACTTGAATTTTTTCGGCGAAATCAGCGCTCCAGCTGAGCAGATTTGAGGGATTGGACGATGGGAGGATGTAGTGGAGTTGAGCATAATCCTACTCATGGATATGATTAAGAATTGTAATGACAAAAATATGTTTCTATGGTTAAAAATAAGATTAAATTTTTATTCACTCATAAGAGTATGATTCAAATCATATAGGTAATCAATGTTTGAATAAGATTAAACTCTTGTTCACAGGAAATGTGTGATTTATCTATGAGTATACGAAGAGTTCTTGTGATCAATCGTGATTTTTGCATGATTATCCACATTGATTAATATTAATTTCTCTGATTTCTGTGATTAATAAAGGATTTCTGTGATTAATCACACATTTCCTGCGATCAATAATTTAATTTCATTCAAACATTTATTACGATTTTAATCATACTCCTGCGAGTAAATAAAAATTTAATCTTATCTTAAACCATAGAATCATATTCCCGTCATTAGAAATAATAATCATATTCATGAGCAGGATTCTGCCCAACTCTGCCACATCCTCCTATAGTCAAATTCCTAAAATCGTCTTAGCAGGAGCGCTGATTTCGTTGAAAAAATTTTCCGGTTTCAAACAATCATTTTTTTAATAATGAAAGTAAACCGTTGTAATAATGAAAGTAACTAAACCGTTGGAAAGATGCGATTTTGACGCATCTTTTAGTCCTATGGGTAAAAGATCACGTGCCGGATTACAAAACCTATAAGATTTTGAAAACCGCTGCAAATTAATTCATTAAGGTTTATTATTTTCCTATATAGATCATTCGTCTGCAATGATCTCAGATTTGCTATTGTCACTATTTATTTATTTTCTTTTCTCACCTACCAACCATAGGAACCTTGCACCTTCCCACCAGAGCTTTTCTGAAAATTTGAAACCTTCATTTTGGAATCCAAATGGAAATTAAGGGTTGAAATTTGCAAAAAAATGCTCTAGTAGTTAGGTAGTAGGTACCTACGGTTGGTAGGTAAAAAACAAGCAAACAATAAACAACGATAAACGATAAACAATAAACAATGACAATGGCAAAGCTGAGATCTTCGTAGAAGAATGATCTATACAGGGAAATAATAAACCTTTGTGAAACAATTTGCAGCGTTTTCGAGTTGTACTCAGTTTGACGTCCTTAGCAACCAGTAATCACCGTAAGAACCACGCAATGAATCAAACCACCCAATTTTTGGTTTATTATTTTCAATGATGAACCTTTGGAATCGACCAATAAAATTTTTTTTTTTTTAGCACCCCCTCAAAATTTGATGGTTTACGTTTCACGGTACGTAGAATCCAAAAATCGAATAAAAATTTGGCCATCCGTTCGCCGTACGCGGCACTTTTGCCACTTAGCATTGACCGATTTTGATGAAATTTGGTATGTAGGCTCCATTTGGAATTTAAAATTTTTAAATTTGGAAGAATTTTTTGAGACCACGCGGAGCCCTTTAAGACAAACCGTTCGCTTCCTACGAGAATTTAAGGGTTTTACGTACGATAAATCAGAAACACGAGTGTGAATCGCAAAAGAGGCCTAATCTCCGTTCAAATGAAAGCTGACCAAAATGCGGTCGATATTTTTCTTCATGTTGGATGGTTGGTGGCTTTGTAGACGAGTGATCTATATAGAAAAATAATAAACCATTGTGTAATAATTTGCAGCGTTTTTTCGAATCGAGTGTGAAGCTTTCATTTTCTCCAAATAAACTTGATTTTGAAGGTGTGAAGGCAGCTGTTACAGGTCGCTCCTCGTGGGAGAATTTAATTTCCGATTTATTGCATTATTTGTTACCCATTTATCTATTTCTGATCTTACATGTAACTGAAATATCTATTTTAATTTTATTTTTGTTGATCTATAACAACAGTAAATAAATTATAGATAATCATGCGCGGCCCTGACTTCCGGCAGACGCTTTCGACCAATGCCGTGATGTAGGTACCTACTACCTACTAAACGTACTGTACGTTTTGTAGGTAGTAGGTATCTACGGTCGGTAGGCAAAAAAAAAAATAATAATAATAAAAATAAAAGTGACTATGGCAAAGCTGTGATCTTTGCGGACGAGTGATCTATACAGGGTAGTAATAAATCTTTGTGAATTAATATGCAGCGTTTTTTCGAATCGAGTGTGAAGCGTTCATTTTCTCCGAATAAACTTGATTTTGAAGGTGTGAAGGCAGTATGTTTAGTAGGTAGTAGGTACCTACGGTCGGTAGGCAAAAAAAAATAATAATAACAATAATAAAAATAAAAATAAAAGTGACTATGGCAAAGCTGTGCTCTTTGCAGACGAGTGATCTATAGAAAAATAATAAACCATTGTGTAATAATTTGCAGCGTTTGTAATCCAAGTTGTTAGTTTGACTTCTATTGTGGAGATCTTTTTGAGTTCAGATGCAGCCGACACTGTAATGGCCAATACTTCACTAGATACTTGTATAAATTGAGTTTAGTGTACGTCTAACGACAATAACTTGTTCAAAACAGATGTCCAGTCAGTATCAGCAAGTAAGCCAGTTTATTCTGGTATATTTTCCTTATGATGTTGGACTTCTTTCTGTTCATACTGTTATTAGTTGGTGTGAAGGGCCGTTAAAAAATGATATGTTATCGAACTCTTAACTGTTGCTAGTGCCTAAGTAATTTGGAATTTGTAAATATATATATTTTTTTTTTATAGAGAAACCAAATTTTTTTTTTTTTCAAGTTTGTAACGCGCTTTTATGTCTTCGGAAAAACCCATTTGTGGATTGGGACGGAATTTCGAACGTTGTTTCACTCTTCTATCTGGAGTACTGCTGCACCATCCTCCAGACCCAGGGATCGGATAGTCTTCCTCGTGCCCCTCAGTCGAAGGGACACGGCTCTGATTATCGACACCTGGGTCCGGACCTTCACCCACCCTAACACGTGGGAGTAGGGCCTGCTCCATTTTTCTGCCAGTGTGGAAGCCAGCCTCTTCAAAAACACTTCATATTCCCGATGAAGGGCGCCGTCACAGGAACAGACGAGAGGTGTAAAAGATCCTCGAAGATGTTCAGCTGCTCTGTCATACTTGGCGTGTTTTTGCCCGGCGGCTGTCTGTGCTGTGGAGTCCCACGTTTGGGAAAGGTACGAGGCAGCGTCAGCATTAATAATGCGTGTGTCGAAAAACGCCGGCTTCGCACTTTCCCAAACTCCTTGGACTTTGATATCAGCCACTAACATCGGGCTTCTCTCATTGGATTCTTGCAGCACTGGTTCCAATGTAGCCCCACCCCATGCAAGACCTGCCAGTCTGGCACACTCGTCCCTAACTTCATCATGACCCCTTTTTACGAGGCCTCCCTTCTTGCAGTTGAGCGCATGGCTCAGATCCATGTGTGCTCCACAACCATCGCACTTGTCAGGAAGCTCGAGAGGGGTGTGCCCATAGCGTAGGGCCAGGGCATCCCTGAATTGTGCTGGTGACAGATCCAGGCCGTCTGCAGTTGTGGGTAACACTGTGAGCCATTGGGAATTGTGTTGCACCCTTTCCAAGACCCGTTGCTGGCTTGGTAGCAGTCTGCCAATGAGCTCTGCACTCATCTGGCTCAATGTCTCGTCCAACACCTTCCTTTCTTCCTTCAGGACCCTACCTACCCTCTCTAGATGGTTCACATAATTGAGGGGGCTGCCTGTTTGGATGGAGGTCACGAGTTCTTCTGTCGCCCTGGTGGAGGTTCGATGGGATTGTTCTGCTGACAGCAGGGGATTTTTTATACCCAAACCCCCCCATCTGGCTGGGAGCTGTAGGACATCACTTTCATGTGCTCCAAGCTCGCGCCCTATGATGGCAGGCATCAGCTGGTGTTGAATAGCATCCCATAAAGGCCTGTACTCTTCCTGGAAACCTTCTACCACCCTCTGGAGAAATCCCCATTCGAACTGGAAAGATTTGGTGAAAGCTGTATAAGCGGCTTGGGGGCTTTTCTTTGCTGCCTGTATAATTTGTAAATATATGGTTTATTGCTGTTCTTAGGAACTCAGTGGCAACAAAGAGAAATTTACGGTAAAAATTTTACATAACTGTAAATACAAAACGCAGTAAAGAAACGGACCACAAATAATGATCGAGAATACAACAAAATTTATTTTGACACTCCTCTATTTACACATAATTTTACAAACATACAAACTATATTTAATATGTACACTGTATGAATGAATTATATACATAGTTACCAATAAGATGAGTCAATTACATAATTGGGACAGATGAGAATGTTAATGTTCTTACACCCAAGAAAACAATTTTTTGATTGTGACAATGCGTTACGTTATATACACGGTTGTCTAAATTGGTTGAATTCAGCACAAAACTTGGTAACCGAAAATCATGTGCTAGGTTGGTAGCAACGTAAAGTTGTAAATTATGAGGTGGAGCCTCATTTAGAACATTCCTGAGAACCAAAACTGTCCATAATCGTTGAAATTTTGTATTTTTGGGATCGGAGATGCTGATATTCGTTGTAACCAAAACGCTAAAAACTCAATAATATCCTATGAGTTCGTAAAGATGGGTTAATCCATGGAGGTAAGATAAAGAGAAACGGCCTATACCTGCCAACGTTGGGGTTTGGTCGGGAAATGAAAGAGGATGTCCACCCACCTCGCGCTCTGACCGAAAAATAGAATGACTAACCCTCTAATTCTGTTGTAAAATATGGGAGGATTGATTTTGAAGTACAATAGGTCGGAACGGGGCCTCCAACCGAAAAAAACGCTGCAAATTATTACACAAAGGTTAATTATTTTTCTGTATAGATAAATCGTCTGCAAAGAACACAGCTTTGCCATTGTTACCACCAAACAACATGAAGAAAAACATCGATCTCATTTCGTTCTGCTAAAATTTGAATGGAGATTAGGCCTCTTTTGTGATTCACACTCGCGTTTCTGATTTATCGTAAGTCCAACCCTTAAGTTCTCGTAGGGAGCGAAAGGTGTGTCGTACAGGTCTCTGCGTGGTCTCTAAAAATTCCAAAAATTCTATACTATCTTAAATTGATGGAAAAACAATACCTTTATATCGAAATTTTTTGAGTTTTTTGAGCCCCTATTTTTTAACCCTTAGAAGTTACCTACATCAACCGGAAGCTTCGGGGCACAACTAGACCCCAAATGGAGCCTATATACCGAACTTCATCAAAATCGGTCCATGGTAACCACAGAGTAACGGAGACAAGTTAATTGATGGTAACTAAGGAAAGTGCCGGATGGTTTACGGTGGAAGGACAGACAATTTTTTATTCGATTTTCGGATTCTACGTTCCTTGAAACATAAACCTACAAATTTTGAGGGGGGGGGGGGGGGTGGGGTTAAACAATTGTTTTTCTAGGTCGATTCCAAAGGTTTATTGTTGAAAATAATATACCAAAAACACATCTAAATGAAAGTGAAAGAGCATTGAATAATCTATACAGTCTTGATACAGTCGTGATGGCATTACAGGGGCTGGAAGTAAAAACGCTGCAAATTATTACACAGCGGTTTATTATTTTTATGTAGATCACTCGTCTACAAAATCACCAAACATCCAATATGAAGAGAAAAATAAAAAAATTAAAAAAAAAAAAATGAAAAAAAAAAATCGAAAAAAATCAAAAAAATCAAAATCACCAACCATCGATCGCATTTCGGTCAGCTCTAATCTGAACGGAGATTAGGCCTCCTTTGCGATTCACATTCGTGTTTTGATTTATATATATATATATTTCAATATAAACCCTTAAATTTTCGTAGGGAGCGAACGGTTTGTCCTACAGAGCTTCGCGTGGTCTCAAAAAATTCTAAAAATTCTATAGAATCTTAAATTGAAGGAAAAACAATACCTTTATATCGAAATTTTTTGAGGTTAGGGCGTTTTCAAAATTTCAAAATTGATTTTGGAACGCTTAGGAGTGACCTACATCAACCAAAAGCTTCGGGGCACAACTAGACCCCAAATGGAGCCTACATACCAAATTTCATCAAAATCGGTCAATGCTAAGTGGCAAAAGTGCCGCGTACGGCGTACGGCGGACGGACGGCCAAATAATTATTATTACTTTTGGTTTATTATTTTCAATAATGAACCTTTGGAATCGACCAAGAAAAAAAAAATTTTAACACCCCCTCAAAATTTGATGGTTTACGTTTCAAGGTACGTAGAATCCAAAAATCGAATAAAAATTATTTTATTCGATTTTTGGATTCTACGTACCTTGAAACGTAAACCATCAAATTTTGAGGGGGTGTTAAAATTTTTTTTTTCTTGGTCGATTCCAAAGGTTCATTATTGAAAATAATAAACCAAAATGGATTTTGTGCTTCACATCGTTTCGTCTTGGTAAACTTATAGTACCTAATTAGCTCCATGTAGGTGGCGACGAATGACTGGGTGACTTACTATAGACAACCAAGAAGGGGGCTAAGAAAGATACTCCAGACCAATAATAATTAATTTATGTACAGCGACAAAAATAACAAACAAGGTATTCATTCATTCAGATTTTGTAGCAATTATAATTATGTATAGGTGTTATTCAAAATCTTTTTAAATTATGCACTAGAGCACAAAATTAGGATTGATACAATGTCAGCAATTTTAACTGCTTTTGGTTTATCATTTTCAATAATGAACCTTTGGAATCGACCAAGAAAATTTTTTTTTCAACATCCCCTCAAAATTTGATGGTTTACGTTTCAAGGTACGTAGAATCCAAAAATCGAATAAAAATTTGGCCGTCCGTACGCCGTACGCGGCACTTTTGACACTTAGCATAGACTGATTTTGATGAAATTTGGTATGTTGGCTCTATTTGGGGTCTGGTTGTGCCCCGAAGATTTTGGTTGATGTAGGTCACTTCTAAGGGTTCAAAAATCAATTTTTAAATTTTGAAAACGCCCTAACTCAAAAAATTGTGATATAAAGGTATTGTTTTTCCATTAATTTAAGATATGATAGAATTTGTCGAATTCTTTGAGACCACGTGGAGCTCTGCAGGACAAACCGTTCGCACCCAACGAGAATTTAAGGGTTTTACGCACGATAAATCAGAAACACGAGTGTGAATCGCAAAAGAGGCCTAATCCCCGTTCAAATTTTAGCTGACCGAAATGCGATCAATGTTTTTCTTCATGTAGGATGGTTGGTGGCTTTGCAGACTAAGTGATCTATATAGGAAAATAAAAAATAATGGACCATTGTGTAATAATTTGCAGCGTTTTTGTTTCGAGTCGAATTTTCACCCGTTTTTTTTTTTTTTTTTTTTTTTTTTTTTTTATACAATTTTTTCCTTCAAGAAGATACGAAATTTTACACTCATTTCATTGGTGTAATCAGATTTGAATTTTATTAGAGATTCGGGAATACAGTCTTGGAAAATTTAAACTTTCTAGATTGTTTGGTCTAGTTGAAACTGAGTTTTCGTGAAAAATAGGTGAGTACAAGTAGTAAAGTAAGGAAATAGAAAAAATATAACTAGAATTTAAAAAAGTATTGCTACTATATAAACTCACCTTCATTTCACCAATCTACAAAAAGCTGCGAATTATTACACAATGGTCTATTATTTTTCTGTAGATCACTCGTCTGCAAAGCCACCAACCAGCCAACATGAAGGAAAACATCGATCGTATTTCGGTCAGCTATAATTTGAACGGAGATTAGGCCTCTTTTGCGATTCACACTCGTGTTTCTGATGTATTGTACGTCCAAACCTTAAATTCTCGTAGTGAGCGAACGGTTTGTCCTACAGAGTTCCGCGTGGTCTCAAAAAATTCTAGAAATTTCATAGAATCTTAAATCGAAGGGAAAACAATACCTCTATATGGAAATTTTTTTGAGTTAAGCCGTTTTCAAAATTTCAAAATTCATTTTTGAACCTTTAGAAGTGACCTATATTAACCAAAATCTTCGGGGCACAACTAGACCTCAAATGGAGTCTACATACCAAATTTCATCAAAATCGGTCAATGCTAAGTGGCAAAAGTGCCGCGTACGGCGGACGGCGGACGGACGGCCAAATTTTTATTCGATTTTTGGATTCTACGTACCTTGAAACGTAAACCATCGAATTTTTAGGGGGTGTTAAAATTTTTTTTTCTTGGTCGATTCCAAAGGTTCATTATTGAAAATAATAAACCAAAAAGGTGAGATTTCCAAGATTTTACCAAGACGCATCATATTGGTCTACTAACAGCATTTGTATGTTGTTTCCTCCCGCCACTGATTCGATCAATTTGATGAAATCATTAGCACCTTTGCCACTAGACATCCAGATCCACGCATACCTAGAATAAAATGGAAAAATAATAAAATAAAAACCTTTTTAACAAAAAATGGACCGATCTCAAAAATTATGTCCGTAAACACCAAAAAGGGAAAAATAATAATCTCAGCAAAAACATACTTATGTAGTAGGTTGTTGGACATAGATATCTAGTCAACGGATGGTATGTTGGAATACCGACAATTATTTGTAGTGTGATTCACACTCATTGTCACACTCGTATCCTCCATCATACGATAGCAGTGACATACTACCCAATAGTTATGGAACACTTATCCCCACTCGTATTCATGTTTTGTATTGCACTATCGACGCATGTTGCAATACTCACCAGATCATGTGAGTAGTACTTAATAACCACAGCGTATCCAGATAGGTAGGTAGGTACGCATTGTAGTCGCAGCCATGCTTATCTGTGAACATGTAGAAGACGTTTGTGTATACAGATGGGCACGGCGGCGACTACAATGCGTACCTACCTACCTATCTGGATACGCTGTGGTTATCAAATACTACTCACATGATCTGGTGTGTATAACAGCATGCGTCGATCGTGCAATACAAAACATGAATACGAGTGGAGATAAGTGATCCAACATTATCAGATAGTACGTCACTGCTATCGAATGATGAAGGATATGAGTGGGACAATAAGTGTGAATCACACTACAAATAATTGTTTGTATTCCAACATACCATCTGTTGACTAGATATTTATATCTTACAACCTACTAAATCAATTATGTTTCCGCTGTGATTATTAATTTTCCCTTTTTGGTGATTACGGACATAATTTTTGAGGTTGGTCCATTTTTTTGTTAAAAAGGTTTTTATTTGATTATTTTTCCATTTCATGTTATTTATTATTTTTCACTTTTTAGTAGTCCTCAATTGAAATCTGAAATAAATTTACCCGCAGTTTTTCGATCAGTTTTCGTAATGTAGATCTATTTCCATGTTGTGAATCATTTCAGTAAGGTGAACCAGAAGCCGTATGGTGGACCGCATTCTGTAATCCGGATCAGTTTCAGGAGGTATTTGGTTCACTTTCCTACTTACCAATCTACTCTCTTATCCCCCAACTGTTCGACTTGGTTCATAATTGTTAGGTACTTGGTAGGTCTGACAACACAATTCAACAACTCAACCACGATATGATTGGCGAGGGAGCTATGTGCTACATCCACTTGGTAAAAACCCTATTATCACCTAATTGTACTATATACCTCATATTTCGTACGGCACTATGCAGTTCTGACGATCTTCTATACCATTACCTACCCAACTATATTATGGATGACGTGGAAGCTATGTGCTACACCCACTTGGTAGGATACCCCCACTCATCACCTAGTTGTACTATATACCTGTCAAAATGAGGGAATACATAGTAAGTATATTCCTCTTACCTTTATTTAAAATCGAAGATACAAAAAATCTACAGCATTAATTCGAGAGAGAAGCACATTACATGTTCAAAGGTTCTGAAGTCATGAATCATAAACATATTGTTTAGTAATGCATGCATTCCAGGGGGCGTCCCATTGGATAAGCATTAGATCAGTTTAACCAGTTGGTAAGCGATAAAACTGTTTGACTCGATGTAATTTATTTATTACTCAAGACAAGAAATAGAGATCCCCCCCTCACCCATATCCACCATAACATTTCTAGTGGCATGGGAGCCTCGAATCTGAAGAGCATTTTAAAATCCATGATCTACGATAACCAACATGCGAATTCGAGTTAACCCCCCCCCCCTCCCCTCGCCAATGGTGCCAGTCTGGCACCAAAGCGGAAATACGTCTTAACATTGAAGTTTCATCTATTAGTTTTAATAGGCAGTCCGTCGAGGTTCACGTCCGTATTCAAGGTGAAACACAAAAAAAAAAAACCCACGAAACATGCGGTTTATGGTATCCTGGCACCACGGTGGCACCACTATTAGTTCCATGGTGGTACAGAGAATAATTCATGAAAATCCGGAGGTATAATGAGAATTTTTCCTCAATTTCAAAGCTTGGGTACAATTAGTAAGCAGTGAAGGAACCGAAATATTGAAAATTCGGATATTTTATGAATATTATCCCCTCACCCATTTTCTCCCCTTGAGAATTTTGGTACTCTGGTAAAATCATGTACAACTCGGAAGTTATTTGAGTCAAACAAAATAAGAAACACGCAAATCGGTTGGAAATTGAGGCCTGGGCAGATTTTACAAGATTACCCCCGCAAACGCACGTTTTTTAAGCATTAACCCCCCCTTTCCCCCCCTTAAAAAGCAAAATTCGAAATTCCGGCGCCTTAGTGCACATCTATATAGTTTTCTGCGTCGAACAAAAAAAGAACCACGAAAATCGGTTGAGAACTAAGGCCTGTGCTGAGTACACAAGATTATGCCCAAAAACGCACGTTTTTTGAGCACTAACCCCCCCTTTCCCCCCCTTAAAAGGCAAAATTCGAAATTCCGGCAACGTAGTGCACAACTAGATATTTTTCCGCGTCGAACAAAAAAAGAACCAGGAAAATTCCAAAATCCAGGGGGGACGAGTTATATAATATTAAAATGCTGGTCCGCTCTTTGAAATGTGCTGAGCTCAGCTTCACTAACAGAGAGCTTATATAGAACCCGGGAGTCCATCTCGGGTCAGTTCTTTCTTAGCCGCTTTCCAGTGCGTACTTGTGTGTGTTGCATTTCAAATAAACATTTTTTAAAAATCAAAACGTGAAGCTGTACGAGTTAACTTAAATAGATACATACTTTTCTTAATTTTGGACAATTTTCATTTTTTTAAAAAGCCATATATTACCATGATTTTGAAGGTAATAACTACAAAAAAC
The DNA here is from genome assembly GCA_009739505.2 of Apolygus lucorum. NCBI lineage: Eukaryota > Metazoa > Arthropoda > Insecta > Hemiptera > Miridae > Apolygus > Apolygus lucorum. The sequence goes on along the minus strand of CM019167.2, from coordinate 112,518,609 downwards.
GGGAAAACCCTATTTTTTGGACTTTTTCGAATTTTGGACCATATTGGAATGTCAAAAATTGCTGGCTACCGAACTTGACCTATTGTTTGTTGTTACGAACATTTTGGCAAAAACTGAAAAAAAAAATTTCAAACAATTACCAACTGAAGTTATTGTGCGGAATGTCACACACACACACATATATACACATATACATGATTTTTGGAAACACTTCAGGGATCGTTTCAGAATGTTCCAAAACGGATTTCAGTGTAAGAATTTTTCGAAAAAGTCCATTCTAAAATTTTTGAGGCCATTGCAATAGCTTCATTTCCCTTGAAAATTCGCTAAAATAGCCTACCAGCAACTTGAATCTCGTCATGGTGAACAAGATCAGATAGCCCAACAAAATCTGAATCAAATACTGAACGATCTGAACTTCTCATTAAACTCAAATCACTAATCTCAATTGAAGAAAACTTACAACTCATAAAACGGGAAAAAGAAAATCTTTTGAAAACACCGTAGGAATACTTCGTAGAACACAGACAGAGAACGAGAATATTGAAGTTAAAATTGAAAGCAAGCATAATATGTCGACTCAGCCAGTGGCGTCAGGTGAGAATATTCGTCAGGCAAACACCTTGACCAGTCTTAGAGGAATAACCAATAATGAAAAACGCAGCAAATTATTACACAACGGTTTATTTTTTTATAGATCAAGCGCCAGCAAAGAAAACAGCTTGCCATTGACAGTACCTTCCAATCATGTTTTCGCTTCATAATCGAGTTTATTTAGATGAAATAAACGCTTCACACTTCATTCAAATAAATAAAGAATTCCTTCATTAAACTTGATTACTGGTTGCTAAGGATCCATGGCTCACCTTTTAATTTTCTCTGCTTTCAAGGTCACGAAACAGCTAGTCGATTGTAGTAGTATAGAAATACTAGATCCCGCACTGACCCCCCGCCTACCCGCCGATCGTCTTTTCTCATCCGAAACAGTATCGCAAAATTCATTTCTTTGAACTGCTTGCCTTGCATAGCCGGTCCCCGCGCTAGTTCACATACCATCCACAATCGATCGTAGTTACCAATCTCTACAACTCTCTGGTGTGTTGCGGGCTAGTATTCTAGGAAAAATACGTACCTACTTATTCCATTCTCCTATTTCATCTAACTTCCTTGGTTATCATGAAATAGTCGCTAAATTTTATTAAAATTTTCCAAAATCGGCTAAATATTACTTCCAAAAAATGGAAATTTAGGAGAATCTCAACAAAACTTAATTCGTTCATTTTGAATATTTTTAGTAGGGCAAACAGTGTTTGCTATGTTTGCCTGGAGGAGACACCACTGGACTCAGCGCAATTTGATCTCACACAGTGAGCAACCAGAATACACAATCCCCACTCCAAAGCAAATTAATGCTCCAAAGCAAATTAAACCAAAAATATTCTCAGGATATTTCGGTGGAAATCACAACGCGAATGTTCGACAATTTCTGACTCATTTTGATCGTGTTGAAAACATTTACAACTGGTCACAAGCATCCCGAGAAACGTACTTTCCACTTCATTTGAACGAAAAAGCACTTAACTACTATGAAAGATTTGACAAAAATGCCCAAAGACCAAAGGAATGGCATGAATGGAAGGACCATTTCATCACACAATTTACAGACCCAGCTGCGAACATGAAACTACGAAATGAACTAGAAACAATGAAATTGACTGGAAACGAAAGACTTCGAGATTACATTATAGATACAATAGATAAATGTTTTGAAGCAGATATTAGCTCAGATAAAAAAATAATACGCATCATTTTGAAATCAATTCAACCAGAATATCTAATCATATTGTTTAGTAATGCATGCATTCCAGGGCGTCCCATTGGATAAGCGGTAGATCAATATAACTAGTTGGTAAGCGATAAAACTGTTTCACTCGATGTAATTTATTTATTACTTTAGGCAAGAAATAGCGATCCCCCCACCACCATTATCCACCATAACATTTCTAGCAGCATGGGAGCCTCGAATCTGAAGAGCATTTTAAAATCCACGATCTACGATACCCAACATGCGAATTCGAGTACACCCCCCCACCACCGCCAATGGTGCTAGTCTGGCACCGAAGCGGTTATACGTCGTAACACTGAACTTCGATAGTTTTCCGCGTCGAACAAAAATAAAACCAGGAAAATCGGTTGGGAACTAAGGCCTGTGCAGACGACACACGATTTTGTCACACACACACACACGGACATACTCCTATGATTTTTTTTCTCGCGGATTTGGATTCAGAATGGTCTAAAACGGATTACTGTGTGGTTATTTTTTTCTGTTGCGTGTTGTCCAACTTTACCTCAGATCGATCGCATAAGGACGCCCAAGTCTTACTGTGGGACGTCCTAAAAATGATTGCAGCATCAAGTTAGGAAACACTGCAAGAGGTCATGGAAAATTTGTCACGTGCTGATATGGCAATGAATTTTATTTTAGTCGGACCAAGAAAAGTCAATAGAAGACAGCAAAAAATCCAGTTAGACACTTCAGCAACTGTTGGAAATACCAAAATTGATTACAGACGAGGAAAATCCCAGGAAGTTTAGAAATAACTTGAAGATAATACACTACAATTCGGGATACAAATACCGTAACTCGCACCACAGAGATCAATCATATAATCTATAAAGACGTCAACCAAAATACCCAAACAGGGGTCAACCATACGGAAATCGATCACATACATATCAATACCTTAACTCGTATTACAAAGGTCGTCCATATTATTACAAAGGATTCAGAAACAGGTACAATTACTACTCATGGAGGAACAATAAAAAATTCAACAACTCACAATATGGATACAGTACACCAGTAATACATCATGAAAACTATCATAACCTACGAACTGAGGTTGAAAGACAAACAAACATCCCTGAGGAACAAAGAAAGATAGTTCCTAAAGAAAAACATATATCGAACAAAATGTACAATTATGTCCCTCTATGCAACTTGAAGACAAAAGATGAAAACACTGAAATACACAGGAAAATAATAATAATGAAGTCTACACCATAGTGAATCAACCCCTTCTGAACATAAGAGTCAACAACCACAGAATCCCAGCATTACTTGACAGTGGCGCAGGTGTATGAATAATTACGAACGACATATTGAAACTGCATCTGATGTAGTAGCAAAGAATGAAGAAACAGATTTACTGACCGTTACTAATGAAGAAGTCCAGTCACTAGGATCAATAAAACTGGAAATTGAAATTGAAGGAACAAGAATTCCCATGTCACACACATTTCAAGTTCTAGCGAAAATATAATATATTTTTCTATATATATATATATATATACCTATTACATATTATGTAATAGGTAGGGTTTTCCGTAGAAACTCCCTTCTTATCAAAAAGTGTAATGGTTCTGATGAAAACTATTACGACATATTTCCGGATAAATATAACGAGCTAGATGATGAGCCTGTTGAAGGTGATGACCCTGGGACTACTAATACTACTAATACTTCTCCCACACTGACTTCAGGTGGTGAATTCCAACAAACTCCTGCCGCTCCAAAATTTGGAATTGATGCACAAAATGCTCGTACCCTTACCCAACCGTATTCAGACAGATCCAATGTTGGAGTTCTTTGCCAGACTAGGTCTGGTCGTATTGTCGTTCCACCTTCAAGGTTTCGAGACTGATTAATTAAATTTAGAAAAAAATCTATTTTTGATGATTTATGTTTTAAAATATTTACTTTTCATACATTCAGGTTATTGTGAGTTAAATTTTAATTTTTTGTGTTTAATTTTGTGAGTTCAATTTATTGTGTGTTAAATTTTAGCTTTAGTACATACCTTGTTTTTTTTTGTAATTAATATATAATTTAATTATAATTAATTGTTTGTTATTCACGTATAATTAATTATTGAATAATATAAAATAACCATTAAATGATAAATATCGGCTTAGTGATTAAAAAAAAACTCCAAGTATGAAAACTTAATTGGCATAATCGTCGCCATAACCTAAATCTGAGGATGAACTAAATTTATAATGGCTTAATTTATTGTTGTTTGATTAGTTATAGAATTAATTCATGAAAAAAAACCAAGAATTTTTTTTAAAAGTTAGTAATAAGTAATTAAAAAGTTTGCTCGTCGTAACCTAAATCAGGTGTTAAGAGAATGAACTAAATTTATAATGGTTTAATTTATTGTTGCTTGACTAGTTACGGAATCACTTCATGGAAAGAAACAAGAGAATTGAAAAAGTTCAAGGTAATAGTAAGTTGTAGTAATTAAAAAGTTTGATGTAATCCTCGTCATTACCTAAGTCAGGTATCACGTGGATGAACTCAATTTATAACAGGTTTAATTTCTTGTTGCTTGATTAGTTACAGAATTAGTTCATGAAAAGGTTAAAAATCATGAAAATTGAAAAACTTTCAGTAGTCATATCACACATTTCTCAACAGCCATCAACAGTATAACGAAATAACAGGAGTAATCAAACGTTTATTTTGTTAAAGTTTCACATTAGGGGTATTCATGTTCTGGGAGATTCGACGTAGAATAGTTTCGAATCTTCGAATTTGGAGATGCGCGCCGGCTCATTTGACGATTCGATCTAACACAGGCTGAAGGCGTCGTAAACCGAAATTCGTCGTCGAAATACAAAATGTGATTTTAGCGGTAGTTGTGAGTTGTGAGGTAGTTGTGATCATAACATCAACTAACAGATCTTCTCGTCCTTTCTTTCTGAGTTTTTCTTTTAACAGCACCTTTTTTGTTTTTTATTTCGTTTTTCCGTTCGTTTATTTCGTTTTTATTCCGTTCGAAGTTGATTTTTTCCTCGATTAAATGAGTGGAGCTGAGCCACCCGAGCGGCTAAGGAAAATACGCGACCATCTGATGGTCTGCGGGAGAAGTGGAAATAATGCTTGCTGGCATTAAAGCGAGCGTACCACATTCTCCTTTCTAGCATGGAACATGTTTCAGCCATGAGCTGAGTACCAAAGAGCGTTCAAAATTGTGTGACGGAAGTAGCAAGAGTTTTCCTCTGAGACAAGACTGCTCATCGGTAGGTACCAAGCCAGAGATGGGCGTAATCATAATCATAATTACGATTACGATTATAATCACAAGGATGAAAGGTGTAATTACGATTATGATTACAATGATAATCACAGGTATGATCACAATTACAATCATAATCACAGGTGTGATTTCGATAATACTGTAATTATACGAAAATAGTATGATTACGCTGTAATCATTCGAAAATAGTATGATTACGCTGTAATAATACGAAAAGTGTATGATTACGACCGTAATCATACGAAAATCGTATGAATACAGTCTTATTCTCAGGGTGTTTAAAGGCACGCAGGACGTCAAAACGCTACCAGATCGTCCATTACCTACCCCATATTGTGCTTCTAATTTTGTCGTGTTTTGCGCATGTTTTATACGGGAACTGATTTTCACCGGTACTTACTTATATCGATCACGTTCCCTTGAAAATGCAATAATCAATGTTTAAAAAACCCTCCAATTCTGTTTTCATTTCTCTTTTTTGCTCTTCAGTGCTTATTAAAATATATGCTTCTTTTTTACTCTAATGGTACCATCGAATCATGTTGTACTGTTTCAAAGTAGGTACGTAAGTAATGTCCAGTCATTTAGCCAAAGTGCTCTCTTGTTCGAAAACAATCTGCTACTTGTAATATTATTAATAGGCAAAATACCTATCCTTAATACTCTTAGAAATTCCTCCCTCAAAATGTGAACAAATAATGAAGGGAAGGCAGAGTCTCTGCTACCAGGGACTTGGAGTGATCCCAAACTAGTATACTCAAAATACACAGTAGGTGCCTCGACCTATGTAAACGTAATGCATAAAATAAAGGAAAAAGGTGGAAAGCAGAAAAATATAAATAAGGGAAAGAAAATGAAATGTAATTTTGAGAACGAAAATGAATAAAAGAACCACCTCTCTGCTTGGAGTGAAAAATATGAAAAGAGAAAATATGGAAAGTATAAAAAGAACGATACCTGTATGTTGGCTGAAATACAAATGATAAACTGAATGGACACTGTGAGAAACTTTGAAATGGAAAATTAAAAAGGATGAAAATCCTAAATTTAAACTGGCCAAATGGCAGAAAAGATTTAGAATAGAGCAAGGGTAAAAGGCGGCGCTATGGCGGAGGCAGTCGGAGACGAAGTGAAGTGATAGCTGGTGGGGGCCGGTCGGATCCCGGTGCCCCCTCTAGGAACCTACTCAGGTCCACCAACAAGTTAGGGTTTAATTTATTTGTATTAGATTAAGGAGGCAGAATTATGATGGATATATTTTATATGGAAGCGAATATTTAGTGAATCTTAGGTGAGAGTGGAGGTGGCGCTGGGTAGCGGACGGATACCGTCGCACTCCCCCTCTTAAGCCAGGATTGCTACTTGAAGAGGGCAATCCTGGGTGATGTGGTGTCTACCCAGCGTTCCCCCCCTATGGCGACGACACGCAGGTCCCTAGGCCGAACGCTGGCTAGACAGTTGTAGAAATCATATTTGTTGTTGTTAAATTAAAAAAATTTATAGTTGTAGGTACTTAGGAGGTTGGCTTAATTTTGTTGGTGGCCTTGCAGAAAGTAAATATAGTGCCTTGAATTAGTTATTATGAAGTAGAACTGATAGTACTGATATTTATACTGATACTTATACTTGAACTGATACTTATTACTGGTAATGAGCTGATGACATGAGTTTCCTAACTGCAGAGAAAGTCGGTGGTCTATGAAGGTAGAATATATACATGTTACATCTCATTCTCTCCTCAAAAAAAAAAAAAAGGTGTAAAAATTGCCGGTTTGGTACAAAGTTTTGGCTTCCATGAAGTTATATAATTGTTTAAAAAGATAATTAAGTTTGGTGATTGTACTTTAAAGTTTTAGTTTGGATTTACTTTTAGAGTTTTTGTTAACTCTTTGGAAAAATGAAATAACATATCAATGAAGTTACTGGAGTTACTTGTGTTGAGTTGGGAAGCTTGATTTTGTTGATGATGATTGCGCGGGGGTCTTGGCGAGGAAACCGTGCGTGGGGATAGGCTGTTGATGCCACTCCTCACGGCCGGGCGAAAACCTCGTCGTCTGTAGTGAGTGGAGGATGGTGTAGCAGGTGTGTTGGTATGCACTGAAAAATTTGAAGTGCATTAGAATGATGCTATTTGACGGTGCTTATGCTGTAAAAAGATTATTAAATAAGAATTATTATATGGTTTCAAATTTGCAGATTATTATTAGGTGGTAGCACGTCGGAATAGCTTCAGCTGGCTGACGTGCTGGCGCTTGACGTCAGTTGAATTTGTTAGGCTTTTCAACTCGTAAGTGACAGGTGACAACTTTGTTGTAATTTCATAAGGTTCTGAATATTTATAGGAAATTTTATCGTTTATGCTATCAATGGCGCTGCTTAATATATAACTCTTAATGAGGCATACATCGCCTATGTTGTAAGATATTGCTGAATGTTTCTGATCGTAATATTTCTTCTGAAGTTTTCGTGCAGTGGTCGCATTAGCGTAAGCTTGGGACCATATAATTGACTGGTCGATGGTGGGCTTATCCGGAGGGATATCCCAAATTAAATGTAGGGGAGTTTGGAATTCTCGCCCTAGGAATAATTTCGCTGGGGCGTACAAGGTTGAAGATTGTTTGACGTTATTGATTGAAAGTTGAAAATGATGCAAATTTATATCCCACTTCACCTGATTTGTTCCGTGGTATGCTGTTATGGCTGTCTTGACGTCTCGGATGACGCGCTCAGCCTTGTTTGGAGAATGGTAATGGCGTGGCAGCAGCTTTGCGTTGACTCCATTCGTCAACAGGAAGGCGTTGAAGAGATGGCTGGTGAAGACGCTGCCATTGTCAGTTATGATGTACTTTGGATATCCATAGAATGAGAAAACATATTTGATTAAGTTATCCATTATAATTTGCGATGTTTGCTTCTTGAGCGGCAATAAAATTATATAATTGGAGAATGCATCCACAATGATTAATAAAAATTTATGACCCTGAGTGCTTCGTGGAAAGTGCGCCACATCAATGAATAGTGCCTCCATTGGGTAGGTATATTGGTAGCTGGAATGTGTACCAGGAGTATGCTGACGTGTTGATCTTCAGCTCTACAAAAAATGCATCTATAGTTGGCCTTTCGGTCCGTACCTATTTTTACCCAATTAACCTGTTGGATTTTGGCGCATTCGGCATGATAAGTATGACAACATTGTTGACAAAATATAGGGTTTCTTTCTTCGATTTCAGAGAGATCAGTGAAACACCTGTCACACACTGTCGACATTTTTATTTATTTTTATTATTATTATTTTATTTATTAGGTTAATATAAGGATAAGAATTCAAATTGTATATAGGTAAAATGAAGTTCAGGATGTTCGTCCTTGGGTGGCTAAACACTCGCGCAAGTTTTATCGGAGAAAGATTAATTGAAGAGTCGGTTGGAAAGCTGTAAAATACGCGACAAGAAAAGCGGAAAGATATGATTAGCTTGCTGCCTGAAACTGAGGTCACAAACAGACACAGGACAAAACAAGATTGTATTGTTGTGAGATTAGCAGTGGAATGTGAAACGTGGATGATCGCACGCTCTGCGTACCATGTAATATTATTAATAGGCAAAATACCTATCCTTAATACTCTTAGAAATTCCTCCCTCAAAATGTGAACAAATAATGAAGGGAAGGCAGAGTCTCTGCTACCAGGGACTTGGAGTGATCCCAAACTAGTATACTCAAAATACACAGTAGGTGCCTCGACCTATGTAAACGTAATGCATAAAATAAAGGAAAAAGGTGGAAAGCAGAAAAATATAAATAAGGGAAAGAAAATGAAATGTAATTTTGAGAACGAAAATGAATAAAAGAACCACCTCTCTGCTTGGAGTGAAAAATATGAAAAGAGAAAATATGGAAAGTATAAAAAGAACGATACCTGTATGTTGGCTGAAATACAAATGATAAACTGAATGGACACTGTGAGAAACTTTGAAATGGAAAATTAAAAAGGATGAAAATCCTAAATTTAAACTGGCCAAATGGCAGAAAAGATTTAGAATAGAGCAAGGGTAAAAGGCGGCGCTATGGCGGAGGCAGTCGGAGACGAAGTGAAGTGATAGCTGGTGGGGGCCGGTCGGATCCCGGTGCCCCCTCTAGGAACCTACTCAGGTCCACCAACAAGTTAGGGTTTAATTTATTTGTATTAGATTAAGGAGGCAGAATTATGATGGATATATTTTATATGGAAGCGAATATTTAGTGAATCTTAGGTGAGAGTGGAGGTGGCGCTGGGTAGCGGACGGATACCGTCGCATACTGGGCAAGGAATATGATCGCCAGCAGCCAGAAAGTTAAATAATTTTTGACATAATATTATTATGTTTTTATAAAGGAACGCTGAGCCGAATACGCTTCCAATTTCTAGTCGATAGATCCAACATTGCTTCCTGTTCGCGGCGCAAAAAGACCAACCAAAAGGAGAAGTAAAAGCTGAGAAGTTGAACGTTTCTATAATAAATTAGAAAGCTATCAAATATGAATTAGGAAGCGTTAAGGAAGCTATGTTAGGAAGCTATGTTAATCAAACAGATATGATTTGGAATGGTACCTTGCACTACCCTCTTAGGGGACCATCTACACCACAATCCGCATAATCTCTGCATATTGTTGGAAAATGTAGAAATTATGGCTGTTACAACGATTTCACGTTTGCGTATGCGGACAAAATACTTTTAATTGGGGGCCATAATTTTCATAAGGGACCATTTCCACCCCAACTCGCATAATTCCTGAAAATTTATCGAAATCAGATGGGAAATGTAGAAGTTATGGCTGTAAAAAGGAAATAAACGTTTGCGCATACGCAATGGCAACAATTTAATGGGTATAATGATTTTCATAGGGGGCCATCTACACACCAACCCGCACAATCCCTGGAAATTTCATTGAAATCGGATGAGAATTGTAAAAGTTATGGCTGTGGCAAGGATTTCATGACAGACAGACATACGGACACGGAACCAAAATTGTTAAGGAAGGTCTAAAACGTACAACGCGAGAGGAAATTTTGATTTTGAAAAACTTTTTTTTCAACCTTGAAAAGTGGGAACAAAGCTTCCGCTGCCTTGGTAGACTCAGAAGCAAAATACAAAACAATTTTAGTTGACGGAGGGTTTTTTAAACATTGATTGTTGAATTTTCATGGGGACGTGATCGATAGAAGTAAGTACCGGTGAAAATCAGTTCCCGTATAAAACAAGCGCAAAGCACGACAAAATTGGAAGCACCATATGGGGTAGGTAATGCACGAAGAACGGTTTTGACACCCTGACAATACGACTGAATTCATACGATTTTCGTATGATTACAGTCGTAATCATACACTTTTCGTATGATTACTGCGTAATCATAGCAAAAAAGGGAAACTAAAACCGAGTTGGTGGGTTTTTCAAGCATTGATTATTGAATTTTCATGGGAACATGATCGATAGAAGTAAGAAGTTAATGGAAAAACCTATTGTTTAGTAATGCATGCATTCCAGGGGACGTCCCATTGGATAAGCATTAGATCAGTTTAACCAGTAGGTAAGCGATAAAACTGTTTCACTCGATGTAATTTATTAGGTATTTTAGGCTAGAAATAGTGACCCCCCCCCCCCCCCACCAATATCCTCCATAACATTTCTAGCGGCATGGGAGCCTCGAATCTGAAGAGCATTTTAAAATCCACGATCTACGATACCCAACATGCGAATTTGAGTTCACACCCCCCCCCCCCCCCCCCGTTCAACAATGGTGCCGGTCTGACACCAAAGCGGAAATACGTCTTAACATTGAAGTTTCATCTATTAGTTTTAATAGGCAGTCCGTCGAGGTTCACATCCGTATTCAAGGTGAAACACAAAAAAAAAAAAAACCCACGAAATATGCGGTTTATGGTGTCCTGGCACCATGGTGGCACCGCTATTAGTTCCATGGTGGTACAGAGAAGAATTCATGAAAATCCGGAGGTATAATGAGGATTTTTCCTCAATTTCAAAGGTTGGGTAAAATTAGTAAGCAGTAACAGAACCAAAATATTGAAAAATTGGATATTTTGTGAATATTATCCCCCCACTCATCCCCTCCCCTTGCGAATTTTGGTACTCTGGTGAAATCATGTACAACTCGGAAGTTATTTGAGTCAAACAAAAAAAGAAACACACAAATCGGTTGGAAATTGAGGCCTGGGAAGAGTTTGCAAGATTATGCCGTTTTTTACGTTTTTTAAGCAGTATCCCCCCCTTTCCCCCCCTTGAAAAGCAAAATTCAAAATTCCGACGCCTTAGTGCACAACTAGATAGTTTTCCGCGTCGAAGAAAAAGAGAACCAGGAAAATCGGTTGAGAACTAAGGCCTTGGCTGACGACACAAGATTTTGTCACACACACACACATACGCGCACACCTACACACACACACACACACACACACACACACACACACACACACACACAGACATACACCTATGGTTTTTTCGCGGATTTGGATTCAGAATGGTCTAAAACGGATTACTGTGTGGTTATTTTTTTTTCTGTTGAGTGTTGTCCAACTTCACCCCAGATCGATCGCATGAGGACGCCCAAGTCTTACTGTGGGACGTCCTAAAAAGTAGGTAATGAACGATGGGCGGTTTTGACGTCCTGAGGGCCTTTAAAGACCCTGAAAATACGACTGTAATCATACAATTTCCGTCTGATTACAGTCGTAATCATACACTTTTCGTATGATTACAGCGTAATCATAGTATTTTTGTATGATTAAAGTGAAATCGCAATCACACCTGTGATTGTGATTGTAATCGTAATCATACCTGTGATTATCATTGTAATCATAATCATAATTACACCTTTTATGCTTGTGATTATAATCGTAATCGTAATTATGATTATGATTACGCCCATCTCTGTACCAAGGTGAGTATAGGAGAGGAGTTGCTCACGCTCCTTGGCTGGGAAGGGGTGTGACGTCACCAGAGTCCTCTGGCGCGCCCATAGAGGTAGACGATTGAGAGGAAACGGCCTATATCTGCCTGAAATGGAAGTAAAAGTTCACCCCCCTCTCGCCAAGACCAAAAAATAGGAGGTACTAAATATCCCGACTAAATGTCCCGACTTTAGTTGTGAAATCTGCAACCACGTGGCAGCACCAAAATGAAGAAAATTTCGTTTACTCCTCAGTTGAGAACGGATCGAGATATTTTCATTCCGCAAACGGATTTCTTTTCAAGATCACAGGGCGGCGATCAAACGCCCCGCCGCACAGTACTGTGAGTTTATGGGTCAAGTGATCAAAAATCAATTTGTGGAGAGTTCTGTTAGAGAAAGTTGCTCTGATCATGGATTTCATACTAATTCATATTTTAAGGAAAGAAAATTGCACAATAAACAATATCAGAAGGAGTTTATTAAAAGGGTGATTCTCAAACTACGGGAAAATTTATGTCCTTTGTCAATAAAAAAAATTATGTTCAACTTTTCTCAAAAAACCTTTTTGTAGTTGTTTTTGTGGTATCACGCATACATGACACCACCCTAGTTGATCTATAAATCGATCAATTCATGTGCATTATCAATCGATATCTACTTACCTCAAATCGCATTGTCGTGGCCTGTCCCAGAGTCAGCTTTTCAACATTCCCGAATTTTTCTCTGCCAGTGATAACGTTTCACGGTAATTGTTTTCATTCACAATTGTTTAAAAATAGATATTGAACCACAATATGCTTGAAATCTGTCGATCATACGGTTAATATACAAGCAATATGTTACTAAAGTTTGCCCCATAGTTTTCTCCTCATTGTCGTGACCTATGAAATTTATAAAATCAAATTTTGAGCAACTCAAGGGTTATCATACATGATAATCAACAATAAACAAATGATTGTTTATTGTGCAATTTTCTTTCCTTAAAATATGAATTAGTATGGAATCCATGATCAGAGCAACTTTCTCTAACAGAACTCTCCACAAATTGATTTTTGATCACTTGACCCATGAACTCACAGTACTGTGCGGCGGGGCGTTTGATCGCCGCCCTCCCCCCCAGCCCATGATCGCCCCCCTCGCCCCCTCTCCATATCGTAGAATCGAGAATCCGACGGCTATGATCAAGTTAGAAAAATTCCGCAAACGGATTCGTATCCTGATGAAGGTTCTGCAAGTGGCTATAAGGCCACTTTCTGAAAATGTTCAAAATTTGAACAAATTTTTGTTGGAACTGTGTGCAAAACAATTTTGAACTCTTTCTAAACCAATTATCCGGAATTCTACGGTGATCTTGAAGAGAAATCCGTTTGCGGAACTAAAATATCTCGATCCATTCTCAAATGAGGAGTAAACGAAATTTGGCCCCGATGGTGCTGCCATCTCTTATTTCAGAATCACACTAAAACATCGAGACATTTAGCCTTAAGGCTAAGTGTCCCCGATTTTAATACGATTCGTTTTGGATAGATGTCAGCACTTTCGAAGACAAACTTAAGTAGCTTCCCATTTGTAAACAAAATGGAATATATAACTGGAATATAACTGGAATATAACTGCTTACACAAACTTTTTTGGAAAGTAATTACAATTTTAGTTAATTATGTTAGAAAATTTCAAAATCAATTTTGAATAACAATAATTCAAATAAACCAGGTTTGAGGCGAAATTTTGAAAAAACCCGCAAATAGGATATTGAAGAAAGGTATGACAATCACAATCCGCTTATCAGAATTTAAAATTCAATTGTAGTTTCATCGGCATTAGTAAAATTGGCTAAAATGAATGAGGCAATAAGGAAGGAGAGCCCTCTTCCTCTTCAAGCCATGAAGGAGGGTGCCTACTCAAGAATGACTCACCCGAAGGGTCTGACCTCCATTCAAGCTTTTCGACTCGAGGAAAACTTGACCAACGATTTGAAACGTTTTCTAGCCACACGAAAATCTCTACGTGCTGTCTTCTCATCATAAATAATTTATTTTATGAGAAAACGGGGTTCGAGAGTTCTTATGAAAGTAATTGGAACAACAATGACCTCTTCTACGAGGTTGATAGGCAAGCTCAATTGTAGGTATGTTGATTGATTTGAATAAGGAGTTTCACCATGTCAGAATTTCCCATTTTTGACCCCAAAATCGGATTCAGCACCTCGAAAAACCTCCTATGGCAAACTTTCAACCCGTACTTCCTAATTTACGAATAAACAAAACAGTGTAGAAAATATGAACGTCTAAAAAAACCGGGAGGATGACGACAACCTGGAATAGTTCATTTACGGCCACTTGAAGCGCTGAGATCGTGAAATCTATAGTCCTCAGATGCAACATTTCACATAACCAGTAAAGATCGAAATCGAAAAACTGAAGAAAAAAAATTGAAAAAGTAAGATGGGGAAAATTAGGTTTTCCCTCTTTTTGTTTGATAACTTTCCTCATACTCGTAGATAACACGATTTTGTTGTACCATCGGGCAACATCAGCAAGCGTTTCCGCTTCACGTTGGGAGGTCCGTTTTCCCGGTTATTTTTTGAAATCATAAATTTTTAATGTCTCCCAAAAATAACATGAGACTTATTTTCCGAAATTAAACCGATTTTAATCTATCCCGCACCATTAACTATTCAGGAAAAATGCAAACAGAATATGGTGAAATTCCTCATTTGTCAAGCCATTAAAGTTTGAATCTAACTATATTTTATCCAAATTAGAATGCCCATTCTCAAAACGTCAGTTTAAATTTAATAAAGATAATTATAAAAATATAGTTATATAATTATAATAAAATTCTGTCTGTGTGTCTGTTCAAATCTCTAGTACAACAATACAAAGATCATGTTACGAGTATAATACCTATATCTTTGAAGATCATTATTATAATATTTTTCTGGAAAAGTATACTGTGACTTGATAAACGGTAAATCAATTTAAAATAAATTTCAACTCATGAAAAAAATATTTTGAAAAAAGTAGTATATAGGTATTACTTTTTTCAAATTGAAAAATGACCTCATTGATATAAATGCAATAACAAATAACAGTTATAATATGAAATATTGAGTTATAGATAACAAATAATTATGAGGTTAGTGCGGGTATAATCCCGAAGTGAAGCGGCTATCCACCACGAATGGTTGGTAACGGAAACCATTGAGTATTGGGGAATACCCACCATAACAATCTAAAATTCCACTGAGGTATACCGCCAAGCCGCTCTTTCTAGAAGATTGAGTAAAAAAAATCAAGATTGTGTACAAAGGATTGATGGGGGCACCAAGTCCACCCTTTTGTAAACCATCGAACTCCTTGTAATAACGAACATCACAGCAGGTATGTGGGAAACTACGATACCGTTCACCTTTTAGGGGCTTTGAAGAAGTCGGGAAGTTGTCTACCAGTCTGTTTCAAAAGAATGGTATCACAGTTGACTTGAAATGAAATATCAGGAATTGATGATATTTACTTTTAGCTTTAGGTCAAACGGCAGCGCGGAATTCTGGGATCCTCGAAGAAAGTTCAGGAAAGTCTAACTCACGATTTTGAAGAACTTTTTTTCAATCTTGTAGTAGAGTCGGATGCAACAAGTGTTATGAGCATGGACTGTTTTTACAACGATTTACATGTGGGTATTCTATATTATGTGGGCTATCCCTTCCGAGCCTACAAGGTAGAGGAAGCGTTTTCATTCGGCAATGATCTTGGATAGATGGTAGTCGAAACTTACTGCTGAGCCCCTGAACCGTACGTAGTCCATACCTACATATAACTGAGGTGACAAACTTTTATTTGTTTCAAAAACGATAACATCGGCTTATTGCCGTCTCAATGAACTATAATGGGAGTCATGGGAAACGTCGAAAAACCTGACGGGAGTCATCGGTAATGAGCCCGCCTAGATATTTATAATGCCTTCACATCAAGTTTATGACGGTATAGACATATCCTTTCAAATAATGGTACTGAAGGGTTTCTCAAAGATTCGTGCGTTATTATTTCATCTTTTCAAATAGTGCGTTCAAACTATGATGAAATTGTATCCTGAATTTTTATTGTATGAATGATAACATAAATTTCCTTGCCCGCCATTTCATTTTTACTGATCGAGTGTTTTTAATTGAGTATATGAGTCATCTAAACCCCTTCAAGTACAGTCTTCCGTATCTTTCATAATAAATCAACAGAAAGCATGATCCCCACGCTGAAACCTAGGAGTATAATGATGAGCTTTTGGTGGGGCTCAAAAATATTTCCAGAGAGCTCGGTCCTCCATGGGCCAAAATGTAAAAATGAAAGAGGTGTGAAACTAACTGCAGCTAAGGTGACTCATATTTCACCTTCTATTTCACGTTCTCCCGAGACCTCAGGTCGACATTCTGGCCTTCCTTACTGCCTCATTAACTTTACGCCGATTTTACTAATGCCGATGAGGCAGCAACTAAATTTTGAATCCTGATGAGCGGATTACGATTGTATGACCCTTCTCAAATTCCCTATTTGCAGGGTTTCCCGAAATTTTGCCTAGAACCTTGTTAATTTTGATTAATTATTTAATTAGTTACTCCAAATTAATTTTAAAAATTTCTAAATATAATTAACCAAAAATTATCTATCAAAACCTACAGAACGGCCTTCGCAAATTTCAAATCCAAGTTTCCAGTCATGAGAAAATGACAACCCAAAATGTGATCATTTCAAGACGCTACTTAGCGGTGGATTTAGGAAGTAAAACCGGGACACTTAGCCTTAACACAGAATTAGAGGGTAAGTGTACCTCCTATTTTTCGGTCCGCGCGAGAGTAGGGTGAACTTCCCCTTTCACTGGCCGACCAGAGTCGGACAAAAGCGTTTCCTCTCTACCTTCTACCTCTATGTTTCAGCCAAGAGCGCACAGCAGGGCGTACCTCACGATCTAATTAAGCCTACCAAAGACTAACCCAGAGGTCAGATTTTGCAGTGCTAACCATAGGCACAACCTACCTACCACATACCTAATTCACAATCAAATTTTATTTGAAAGAAGTAAATGCTTCACAGTCAATTCGAAGAAATAAGGAGTTGTGGGTGCCTTCATTAGGAAATTTGATTACTGGTTGCTAAGGAAGCGAAACTGAGTACGACTCGAAGGAACGAACAACGATCGCATTTTGGTCAGCTGAAATTTAAACGGAGATTAGGCCTTTTTGGCGATTCACGCTCGTGTTTCTGATTTATCGTAAGAGGGAGCGAACGATTTATCCTACAGAGCTCTGGGAGGTCTCATTCGATTCTAAATATACAATACTATTTAAAATTTATGAAAAAACAATAACTTTATGTTGAAAGTTTTTAGCAATGGCGTTTTGAAAATTTTCCCTTATTTTTCAACCTCGACATCACAAAGTGAATGACATCAACCAAAAGCTTCGGGGCACATTTAGACTCCAAGTAGAACCCATATACCAAATTTAATCGAAATCGGTCCATGGTAACTATTGAAAGTGCCGCGTACGGCATACGGTGAACACAGTGCGACCGATTTGGGCCCCGTGAGTTACCTACTAAGTTATAGCTGATTGTTGGCCAATCAACCAATCCAGTGTGTCACAAAACCCACATAATCGAGGACCTCAAAAGTCAAGGTTTCAAAATCTTGGGTGCCTCCAATATCGTTAAGAAATTGAAAAGGAAATATGAAAGAGGAGAAACCGAAACAACTCAAAAACCCCTTTCCCCTCTTCATGTTACCATTCCAGAAAGATGAGGAAATGAACAAAGTTCTTAATACAAAGACTATCCTTAACCTAACAATAGAGAAGAACGATGTAAGTAGGAAATCTATCACATCAACTAGTGCTATAAATCCCAAGGTTACATATTCTTATCATACAACTCATCCAAACAACAAATCTAGAGGAGGAACAACAATAACAATTTTGAGAAAACATCGTCACGAAGAACTGAAAAAAACTGCGATATATTGTCCCCAGGTACAATAAAAAAAAAGGTCTCCATAACTTATAGTTATGGGGTTTCATAATTGGATAGTTTCATAATTAGTAGATAAATGGATAGTTTCATAATTGGACGAGATTAACGCTAGAGTACTTACTGGGGTTCGAGACTAACTACAACTAAATATAAAGAACTACGCGAGGCAGCAACTGCACTGTAGTGCGATTTTCATTCAACCGGAAAGCGGGTATTGACCTAAGGATGCTAATAAAATTCCAGATGTGTTATACTTCTTTATAAGTAGGGGTATTTCTACAAGATATTCACAAATAGATGATAGTGATGACCTAGCCTCCGATCACTCGCCTGTAATCCTTTTGCTTTTCACCTTGAATACGGATGTGAACCTCGACGGACTGTACCTATACTAAAACTAATAGATGAAAGTTAAAACATTGCGGCATATTTCCGCCTTGGTGCTAGACTGGCACCATTGGCGGAGGGGGGGACTCGAACTCGAATGTTGGGTATCGTAGATCATGGATTTTGAAATGCTCTTCAGATTAGATGCCCCCATGCCGCTAGAAATGTTGTGATGGATAATGGTGGGGGGGTCACAATTTCTTACCTAAAGTGATAAATGAATTACATCGAGTGAAACAGTTTTATCGCTTACCAACTGGTTAAACTGATCTAATGCTTATCCAATGGGACGTTCCCTGGAATGCATGCATTACTAAACAATGTGTTTTATTAAATACTCAAAATTTGTCGAGCATTTACAGTATAGTACGGGTTAGTTGACGAGACAATCATATTTCTTACAATCAGGTCCGTTTCAACTATCTGCGAACGAAATTTTGAAGGTACCCCAGGTGGGAACATAAATTCAAACGTCTATCTTCTTGTTTACGCATGACCTTCCCGGCAACTGGTATTTGAACGGGACTTGAGAAATATCAGTTTGATTCCTTTGAAAGACTGGCACAGCTTCAATACGTCGTGCTCAAAAGAACTAACTTCGTTAGGTATATGCTGTATCAATAAATCCTTACGGTAGCACGAGAAAATCAGGTGAAGTGCACGATGGGCCCCATGATTTCAATAACGTCCCCAAAGAGGCATCGGTCCTTCAAATAGTCGAGGAATGATACTTGCTCGGAAGAACCGTAAAAAGCTCATCTCTCACCCCAAAGGAGAAGAAAAAAAAAGAAAAAATGAAATGAAATTATCTTTCCTCTGTTCATTTGCAAGCCCTCCACGGTGCTTCGATGGGGAACACGTTGTTTTATTCTTGGGAGCGGTATTCGTAAAATGAGAAATATTGTTCCTCAGGTCTGATATAACTGAATCAATCTCATAATACTTTCTTTTCAACTTCTCTGTTAAGTGCATATTGGCAGTCAGCCCATTCAAAATATCAAAATTGTCATATCCTGAAATCAGTTCCTTAGATGGCGGTGTATCAACTGAAACATTATTTGCACTTCGTCACATAGAAACCTGAATGTAGCTTACAAGTTTCTCGTTTTTCATCTCTTCAAGTTCCAAACGTTTCTATCTCAATTCTGCCTGCAACTGGTCATGCAACTGGTCGTGTCGATATTTCCGGGTGAAAAGAATTAGAGTTCGTAATAGTCAATGGATATTCATCGGACAACGTCTGAGATCGAAAAGTTTCTAATCACCGTCCGCATTTAAACTCACATTTAATGGCTGGAACTCACAGTCTGACCGATAGAGGAATGCTCTTGTGAGACATCAGTACTACAGCGTATATCAGTCTGGGCAGTATTACAGCATTTAGGACTTTTCTTTTTAGGATTTTTTATTATTAGGACAGTATTATGCATTTTGATATCATCCATTTGAGTATGGGGTAAGTTGGGGTATCTGGGCCATGGGGTATTTGGGCCATGGGTCGTTTTGGCGCCCTCAAGTTTGAATTTTTAAAGTTTTCAATGTTGGTACCACTGGCAGACAATGGGAAGTGTCTAGAACAACGACCATTTTGAAGCTCAGTTGCAGTAAGTCTGTCGTGGAGGGCTGTTTCTCGCTCGTCAATATCACGGTGAGTACAACGTGTTGAACCATGCTTCTTAGTTCAACTCAAAACCTTCAAATCATATTATTTTTCATTTGTTTACTATTTGCTGTAGCTTTAGGGACCTCATTGAAGTAAAATAGCTCGTGAAACTCAAATGATTCTGTTCTGCTAAGTAAGGGGTGGGGTGGTCCAGTTACCCCCAAAAGAAGGTCTTGGGGGGGTATCTGGACCATATGTCTGGAATAACTGGGCCGTAGGTACCTAGGTATGTTGAACGAGATTCTGTTATTATTATTATTATTTTTTTTTTTTGCTTTATAAAACCACACATGTCTTTTCTTTTTCCTGTGATTCTTTTTCTAAGACTGATACAGTAGGTCCTATTAGGTTCGTAATTACCTGGGTATGTACCTATGCGTTCCTTATTCAACGAGATTTAGTTCAGTTAGGTATTCGGAGTTCAATTTTTGCTGTGATTCATCCCTCAGAGTCAGGGTAATTTAGAGGTTGTAATATAATTAGAATTGAAAGTGCAATTATTAGGCACTTAAAAAAAACGAGACTGTTACCATGTGTTCTAGTTGATATACTATTATTTTTTGATTCCTAGCAATTCTACCAGTTAGTGTTCTTGAAGGTGATTGTGTTAAACTACTGTTGAAAGCCTACCAAAAGTTGCTAAAAGTAAACAACACTATAAATATGAAATAAAGGAGGATTTTAAATTTTTTTTTTTTGTACATTTCTTCACTCACCGGCTCCACACACTTTTGTACTACAGTAGTTACAACGCCCGTTTTCGGAAGCCTTTGAATAGAAAAAAAAAAATTCCGTACAGTTTCAACATCTGCATAAGTACGTGAGTTGGCCAAAATACCCCACTTCCGAATACGGGTGCGCAGCGTGGGAAACAGATAGCGCGGTCCAGTTGACCCATTCAACTGGGGTAACTGGGCCATCACGCCTATAAAAAAAAATATGTGAAAACAAAAAATATTAAATACGAGAAATTTTATTTTTTGATGCTGCAGTGTTGAAGGGCATCACATACTGAATGTGTGAAACACGTTTCTTTTTTTTCTCTTCAAATTCTTATAATTTATATCTACGCCTGAAGTCTGATTTTCTCGTTTTTCTCAAAAGAAGGTGGCCCAGATACCCCAACTGACCCTGTGTGTTTTACGTAGTACTTGAATTGATTACTCATCAATCCATGGAAGAACGCCAATTTCTAGAAAAGTTTTATGTAAATCAAACTAACAAAGCCAATCCGTTAGCTAGATCACCTCCTTTTTACCGGTAACCTAAATATACATATCTTGAAAGTAATTACACGGGACTTTCATCCTCTAGACCTGATTTCAGGAACATTAAATGTTATCCATCCTTGAACATTAAATGTTAAAAGTAAATTGTACTTTTTTCCCTTAGATATTTTTTCTCTTTTTGACACATGTATGATTTAAATATTTTTCATGTATTTTTTCTTGATTTTGAATTAAATTCCTCTTCGACGTGAAAATGCCAACATATCCACTAGATATGGACCTCCTGAACAACAACTAGCCTCTAGTACCCCAAACCCCAATACGTTTTCAATGACATTAATTTATTTTGGCAGTTGTATCCTACTTTCATGACAATGATAATTTTTTGTATTCTCTCAATGTGGCAACCATGAGCCTAGAAACCATGGCGTAAGAATTTTGCCACAGCAAATCATCTTGGGGTGATGTCAGGCATCAGGACCCGAGCAAAGATTAGTTCGGTTCTTTCCCGCTAACTCCGAAAGGCGCCAGTGTTGAGCTTCTTCTGTAATTTCTTCATACGGATCTAATCTACAGGTATCTCTTATTAGCTCAATCATACATAATTGACTTAATGGTTACCTTTTAGAAAAAATGAACACTACGTGACTTATGTAATTAAGGACAGTGCTTCCTGTAGGTTTTAAGGAGGGAGTTCGAATGTGTGAGTGGTGCCAAATTGTGCGCTATAAAAAACAAAAAAAAAAACAAACAAAATAAATTACTCAATTCAGGGAAGAGCGGATTCGGTGAAACCACGTTCATATGGAGCGGAAGGCCCGGTTAAGATTAGGCAAAGTGAATATGCACGTAACTACACAACCTAGAAAAAGTGACGAATATTTTACTAGTTACTACTATTAGAGAAACGGTACTTTCCAGTGGTTTCTGAAAGACAATGGGGACGGAGATTTTGGTTTATTATTTTCAACACTTTTCAAAAATTTTTAACACTACCTCAAAATTTGTTGGTTTACGTTTCAAGGTACGTAGAATCCAAAAATCGAATAAAAATTTGGCCGTCCGTCCGCCGTACGCGGCACTTTCCCCACTTAGCATTGACCGATTTTGATGAAATTTGGTATGTAGACTCCACTTGGGGTCTAGTTGTGCCCCAAAGATTTTGTTTGATGTAGATCGCTTCTAAGGGTTGAAAAATAAGGTTTGAAATTTTGAAAACGCCCTAACTCAAAAAAATTTGATGTAAAGGTGTAGCGGTTAATACAGTTGAGGAGTTTTCTTTCAAACGGGCTTGTATCCACTTGGGATTTTTTGTGGGAAATCGAGAAAAACTAATTTCATGGCGAAGTAAATTGTCTAGGGTTCCCAAATTTTCCAAATAGTTTCTTCATAGAACTCTTGATTGTAAGCCCAAATTTCGAAATTTTGGTATGCGTTTTGAGGGAGACACAGCCATTTCTTATTCGGATATAAGCCCGTTTGAAGAAAAACGATGGATATGAGCCAAATTTTAAAAAAACGGGTTTTTGGTTGTGCGAAGAAAAGACTCATTTTCATTTTCTTTTATTGGTTTACCCATTATTTTCAAAAATGAACCTTTGGAATCGAGCAAGAAAGAATATTCTAACCCCCTCAAAATTTGATGGTTATGTAGGCTCTTGGTTTCCTGCGGATATCTTTAACAAAGAATAAAACGCACTTGATGTCAAATTAATAAGGTATAACACTCTTTTGAAAAATAATCACAGGAAGATAACTTCTTTCTTAGGACTCTATGAAAAAAAATCTCTGATCATTGTCATTGTTCACAAAAACAAACTAAAGGTGTCGAGAGCGGAACTCTCGAACATGCGACAGCCGAAATCGCGAAAATTCAAACTGCGGCTCATTTTCAAATGTACATCCATTCACTCCTACATTATCCCCCTTGTGGTGACAAATTCACGAGAATATATAAAACAAGCAAGAGAAAGTAGTGACTTAGACAATTAGGAACTGGAACACATGATGAACATGAACGATAGAAAAATGCAACACAAAAAAAATCAAAACGGTCCTTTGGCAACATATAAGCATAAACTACTAATGAACAAAAATGAACAAGAAAACGTACGTTTCAAGGTATGTTGAATCCGAAAACCCAATTAAAAAAAAAAAGTGTTTTGTCGGCAATCCCAGTTTTAGCAAGCTTTTGAAGTGGGATACAAACCGTTCCGGAAGGAATTCAACTCGTGAGGTGATAGGCCTTATCCCAAAGATTAAGAATCCGTGAAAAAACAAAAAATGTAAAAAATTGATTTAAGCCCGTTTTTTAAAAGAAAACTCTTCAGTTAATTTTTGTGTTTTTACACCTGTTGGAATTTTGGTTACTGTTTTTATGAGCTCAAGAAATTTCGTTGTCAGTCAGTCAGTCAAAAAGTCAAGTTTCAAATTTCAAGATCCAAAAAAGTTGAAAGTTCTAATTTTCAAATTGCGTTATAAAAATATATTTTCTCTCACAAATATTTCCGGCCATTTTGCATATTGGAGTCAGATTTATAAATTATTAAATTAAAACCGTTGTAGGTCACCACTAAATCTTCAAGTGGTGACCCCGATGTGATCAAAATTTTGCATCATGGCTCATAAGAATTCGATTCCACCGGCACCTGTTGATCATGCGCCAGCTGCTGAAGGTGCGCCTCAAGTTGGGAGAGTGGCAGTCAAGGTTCCGCCGTTCTGGAAGGCAAACCCCGGACTCTGGTTCCGCCAAATTGAATCCCAATTCTTCAATGCAGGTATTACCAGTGACTTAACAAAATACCATACTCTTGTTGGCGCCATCTCCAGTGATGTACTTTCCCAGGTTAGCGATGTGATCCTGAATCCTCCCGCTACCAACAGTCGCCTATTCGTATCTGACAAGAAAACAGGTTGTCGCTACTTGATAGACACTGGAGCGGATATTTCTGTTATCCCACTTGGCAATCGTGTTCTCAAACCTCCAATTTCCGATTTTCGTTTATATGCTGCTAATGGATCCAATATTCGTACTTATGGAGATAAGATCGTTGAAATTGATTTTCGTCTCAGACGTCCATTTCGTTGGTCATTCATTGTGGCTGATGTTGACAAATCTATCATTGGTGCTGATTTTTTGGAGAATTTCGGACTTCTTGTGGACTTGAATTGGTCATGTGCCTCATTCCTCAGTTTCCACTGTTTCTCTTAAGTTGAAGTCACCATATCAACAGTTACTGTCCAAATATGCTGATATTACCAATCCAAATTCTGTCGGAAAGGTCGTTTAAAAACATTCAGTTACGCACCATATTGTCACTGTTGGTCCACCCATTTCTGCAAAACCTCGTCGCCTAACACCTGAAAAAGAGAGCGCGCAAGGAATTTGCTTATATGATGGAGCAGAGCATATATCGCACCCTTGCGACGAAAGGGTCACAACTCAAAAAAATGCGTTTTTTTGTTTTTTACATTAATGGGTTAAAAAAAAGCTCTATCGACTCAAAAACACAGTTCTATTTATAGGGACTCCAGTGGACGGTAGGTAGCAGTTAAATCGGTTTCTAAGATCAACCCCCTCCCTGCCCCTATTCCATTAAAGGGTTGCATTTTCAGTTGTTGCCCGGACGTCGTCCCTAAAGCCGGTTTCTTTCCGCGGCCAAGTGGTATAAGTAAAAATGTGACTGTTTCGATGATCGATGGGTTTTCTAACGTGCGTGTTTTTTCAAGTTGTAACTGTTTCTGTGATCGACGGCCGTATAATTCTCTTGCTCAAGTCAAATTAGAACAGTTTTTGTGAACTAATATAAAATGGACCCAAACAGTCGTGGTGGTAGAATATTAAAACTACTCATCTCCAACCCAGTTTCTCCCAGAATTCCGCTACCTACTTTCCCGGTCGGAGTCAAGTGCCAAGGAGTTATTAGTAGCCCAAAATCAAATTTCCAGTCGGAAACCCGTCGGAAACAAGTCCGAATCGAATGAACATGAATTAGCTTTACAACACGATTCTGTGAACTTCAGCCATGAATTCTCCACAGGACAGGTGGATATTCCAATTCGTGAGCTTTTTGAGCCATCTGAGTGTATTGAGCCATTTATAGATGGCTCAAAACATAACGAAATTTTCGAGATCGTAGACACCGTGGAGGTCTCACCTGGTCGAGGTGCCAACGGAAGTGAAACCAGGTCCAACCCAACAGATTCGGACTCAATTTTTGCTGATTCTCTCATTGAGCAAGCGGATTTCCTACTTCAGGAGATTGTTGAGCAACCCTTTCATCACATTAACTCAAGTAAGATAGGCACTCGAGGCAATGACCTCTGTGAATCCCTTGAAGATTATGATAACTCAGATGAGACTCTGAATGATTTAGGCCCTCTTACAGGCACGAGTAATGTTTCCTACTCTGTGAAAGTTGATTCCATGAAACCCACACTCTTGCATTTCTTGAGGACTGTTCCAAGTACCTCTATAGATACCTCTTGCAGCAGTGAGGAAGACCAAAGCAATTGTAAGGACCCTGTCTACAACGAATGCCAAGAAAACGACAGTGATGGAAGTTCTGGACTAAGCTCACATTCATTGGGATGCTCACATTCATTGGGGTACTCACCAGTATGATGTTCATCCAGGCATGGAGAGGGCCTCCATGCCTGGATGAACATCATACTGATGAAAATGTAGAAGAAATGCGGCAGGTAAAAGGGAAAAAAAGGAAGAGTAACCCAGCCTTGTGGATTGCCCAAAAGAAGAAAATGCTGCGAAATAGTAGGCTTACGAGACTTCCAAATCAAAAATACAAGCACCCAAGATTTGCGTGACTTAACAGGGCCTTCTATTTTGACATGTATGGAGTTCGCACTAGAATTTGCTAGACATTTTTCATGTCAACTCTCTTCATCAATAGCAAGATGGTGAAAACAGCACTTTCGAAGAGTTCCCCGTCTGGCTAATCTATCTTCACCATCCCAACAACACACCAGTCCACTTGTTCGTACTTACTCAAGCAAAATACCCTTGGCAGTGAATAAAAATAGAGACAATAATGATTTATGTGATAAAATATTTGTTCCTCAATGTTATTACGAATCGTTTTACCAAGCAGTTTTGGAGCTGTGAGATTTAAAAAAATGAGTTCCTCATTAAGTACTATTAGATTCTTCAAAGAGACTGACCTGCTGTGAAACTTAGAGTCATATTGGTAATTATTCTTGTATTTTTTGTTCATCAATATGTTACCTATTATAGGTGCCAACTTCTAAGATTTTTGACAAGTTCTAATTTTAAAATTTATCACTTTATTATTTTTTGAAACAGTACAAAATGGGAGGCACTTTTTCCTGAAACATTTATTAGTTTCAAAAGGATTAAAATCATTCGTAAGTTCCTATTTTTTGATTGTTACGAACTATTCATTTCTTAGTATCATTACAGTCAGTTTTCCATGTTTAACAGTCCAAATTAATGTTTTCCAAAACTTACTACTTAATATTAAAATGTGATACATACCTACGCCTTATTTTAGATTGGTATTTGAAATTCTACTATTTGTTTGTGTCCAATGTTAAGGCTGTGAGCGTTTTTTACTTTATTAAAAGTCTATTGGTCGAGACTTCTTAGAATCTTTTCCCCTCCCTTCAGAAATAAGTTATGCACGATAGGGTATCAAGTCGAAATATGCGTAGTACTGATAGAGTCGGCTTGCTCATCGATACAGTCATAACTCAAAAACTTTTCAACGAAACAGTCACATCTCGAAATATTGAGTCGTTCCATGCTCGAATGATTCATGAAAAGAGTGATAACTCGAAAAACATGATATTTTGTACGATTTCGGGAATAAAAATTGAGGTTTTATTTTAAAATGCAGGTAAAACGCATTTTTGGTCACTATATCAATGTATGGTGAAGAATCAACCCCGATACATCCATAAATGTGTGCCGTAGACGTTTTTCGCGTTTCCTCAAAAGTTGACCACTTTCGAGTTGTGACACTTTCGTCGCAAGGGTGCGATATCGTTCTTCAAAGAGTAGTTGGTCCAGTCCTTTGCTCATGGTTCCAAAAAAGAATGGAGAATGGAGGCCATGCGGGGATTTTCGCGCGTTGAATGCTGCAACAGTTCATGACTGTTATCCACTGCCGAACATCCAAGATATTTTCAGTACTATCGATTTGGTCCGGGCATACCATCAAATTCCCATGGAACCAACGGACATCGATGGAACCGCCATAGTAACTCCATTTGGGCTTTTTGAGTTCCCTTGCATGACTTTTGGACTAAGGCTTTGACATTTCAGCGCTTCATTTATGAAGTTGTGAGAGGCTTGGATTTTTGCTATCTGGATGATTGTCTCGTAGCTTCTCGAAAAGAAGAAGAGCATTTGGAGCACATCCGTTTAGTTTCGGATAGGTTCAGAGCCTCTGGTATCATAATCAACACCGCAAAAAGCGTATTTGGTCAGTCTGAAGTTAAATTTGTTGGTTATCTCGTTGATAAAAACGGAATACAACCACTTCCTGACAAAGTTGAAGCAATAAAAAATTTTGCTCTTCCGAAGACAGTCGCAGAACTTCGTCGTTTTCTCGGAAAGTTGAATTTTTACCGAAGATTTATTCCCAAAGCTGCACAGGCTCAAGCTATTCTCCACGAAATGCATAGTGGGAATAAAGAGAGAGATAAAACTGTGATTGAGTGGACCCCAGATCTACAAAGAGCCTTCCACACATGTAAGGACAGTTTATGTTCTGCTGTCCTATTGGCTCATCCGGTTCCAGAAGCACCCATCTCGCTAATAGTTGACGCCTCAGACACAGGTATAGGAGCAGTCGTAGTGCAGTTAGTAGATGGTCACTGTCAACCTTCATGTTTCTACTCGAAAAAGTTGAGTGATGCAGCACGAAAGTACAGCGCATATGATCGTGAACTCCTTGCTATTTATGCTGCTGTAAAATATTTTCGTTTTGTGCTCGAAGGGCGCACATTTTCTATCCTAACTGACCATAAGCCACTCATTCATGCTTTCGAACAGAAATTGGATAAAGCTAGCCCACGACAGTTACGCTACCTAGAGTTTATTGGACAGTTTTCAACAGACATCCGACACATTTCCGGCAATGACAACATGGTCGCTGATACCCTGTCACGCATAGATGAAGTCGAGTCTGTTCTGAATATTGATTGGGAGAAATTGGCTACTGATCAGGAGAGTGATGAAGAACTCCAAGATCTTAGAGCTGCTAAAAATAATTCATTTCAATTCTCTAAAATATGCATGTTTGATTCAGATGTACCCATATATTGTGACACCTCAACAGGCATGGTTCGTCCATACATAACGCCAACTTTTCGAAGAGCTGCATTCAATCTCATTCATGGTTTAGCACATCCGGGCATGAGAGGTACCCTGAAGCTACTCAAAGCACGTTTCTTGTGGCCCTCAATGGCCAAGGACTGCAGCACCTGGGTTCGTGCGTGTCTCCAGTCCCAGAAAAGTAAGATATATCGGTATATCATTAGTCCGCCAGGTTCCTTCGCGGTACCCAATGAAAGATTTTCTCACGTCCATTTGGACATTGTTGGACCTCTTCCGCCTAGTTAGGGTTATCGTTACTGTGTAACATGCATCGACCGTTACACGCGATGGCCTGAATGCATTCCTGTTAGTGACATTACAGCTGAATCTGTCGTTAGAGATTTTGCATCGGCTGGATCAGTCGTTCCGGCGTACCTTTGCGAATAACCACTGATCAAGGTCGACAGTTTGAGTCTTCCATGTTTCAAGAGTTAACGCGAATCTTGGGAGCTCGACGATTTCATACCACCTCTTTTCATCCTTCTTCGAATGGTATGGTGGAAAGATGGAACCGTAGTCTCAAAGCAGCCATTCGGTGCCATGCTACAGAGCACTGGGTAGACATCTTTCCAGTTATTCTGCTGGGGCTAGGATCAGCAGTCAATGGGGATTTACAGCATTCCGCTGCGTATGGAACAACTCTCAGGCTTCCTGGACAATTTGTAGAGTCTCTTCCACTACAACCAGAAGATCCAGCCAACCTAGTTGGTCTCCTGGCTCAGAGCATGGACCAGCTTCGCTCGGTACCAGTAGCGTGTCATGGTTTCAAGCACACCTTTGTCCATAAAGCCAATCCAGCCAGCTCTGTCTTCTGCTGCCAATGTATTTGTACGCCATGACGCCCATCGACGCCCGCATCAACCTCCATACGATGGCCCACACCTTGTACTGGAACACGGTGAGAAGATTTTCCGTGTTCGCATCAATGGAAAAGACACAGCCATATCAGTCGACCGCCTCAAGCCAGCATTTACTCTCGGCGAATGTTCGGAATAGCATCAAGTGCTGATGACACCAGATCTGTGCCAGCTTATTTTTTGTGTTTTTACACCTGTTGGATTTTTGGTTACTGTTTTTATGAACTCAAGAAATTTCGTTGTCAGTCAGTCAGTCAAAAAGTCAAGTTTCAAGTTTCAAATTTCAAGATCCAAAAAAGTTGAAAGTTCTAATTTTCAAATTGCGTTATAAAAATATATTTTCTCTCACAAATATTTCCGGCCATTTTGCATATTGGAGTCAGATTTGTAAATTACTAAATTAAAACCGTTGTAGGTCATCACTAAACCTTCAAAGGTATTGTTTTTCCATCAATTTAAGATAGTATAGAATTTTTTGAGACCACGCGGAGCCCTGTAGGACAAACCGTTCGTTCCCTACGAGAATTTAAGGGTTGTACTTACGATAAATCAGAAACACGAGTGTGAATCGCAAAAGAGGCCTAATCTCCGTTCAAATGTTAGCTGACCGAAATGCAATAAAATTTATTGCACAAACATTTAATGTTTTTCTTCAAGTTGGTTGGTGGTAACAATGGCAAAGCCGTGTTCTTTGCAGAAGAGTGATCTATATGATCTAGAAAAATAATAAACCTTTGTGTAATAATTTGCAGCGCTTTTCGTCAGAAACAAATGAAGACCGTGGCCGAAAAACAGTCTGTTACATATTTGAAAGTTTACAGGAGAGCCAAAAAACTATTGAGAAACGATTAGATTCGAAAATCGGTTGCGCTAATATAACATAGACTTCTTTTCGTCAATTAAATTCCAATCCAACCAAAACGATAAAATATTCTCCAAATTAATACCTTTATGGAACTGTTCTTGATAGTAACCGTATTGTGCATTTCTACAATATGGCTTGAGGATATCTATGCTGTAAATTATTACACAATGGCTTTCTATAGATACTTAGCTGTTGTTAGGGTTCGCCTCCTCCGCGGTTCTAGCGGTTAGGTCTGACTTATTTCGGGCCTACTCGTGGGTTCGGAATTTTACGATAAGTTTCCTAGCCCTGCCTAGGCCTAAGTTCCCTAACTGGCTATCGCCGGAGATCGGGTCGAGCTGGGGGCAATTGCCTCCAGATCTAGAAATTTGATTACCTTACTTGTCTTTAACTCCTAACGGGCTCTGTGGAATATTAATTGAGAAACACTGGTTGAGATTGGTCTTATGGTGAATTTATTGTAGTTGGAACGTTTGTTCTTCTTTTGTGAATTTTAATTTAGATTGACTTGTGAAAAATAAAACAGCGGAGCCTTAGGTGGTAGCTTAACCCATCCCTACCTACGTGCCTCCTAACCGCGCGGGATTACAGCGATTCGCGGAAAGCGCGGATTCGCAACGGCAACGACGGAAGTCGGGTTCGGGGAAGGTTGAAGCTTAGGAGCTTAGACTGACCTGGTGATCCTGTCCGGTCGAGGTAATCTTTGGAGAGTCGTCCCAGGAGCGTTGAAGGTGGAAGCTACCAACTTCTTCCTGGAGTCTGCTGGTTCTCTCGGACCGACGTAGCCTGTAGTGATACGCTCTCTGTCACTCAGCGGAAGGCAGCAGAACTGGATGCTTTTGGATCGTAGGGCACTTGATTCCGGATAGCATCCGGCGGATAATGATGCACAACTTCGATTTTGGCGGCGCACAATGGTTTTGTTGCAAGACTTCATTTCTCGGCGTTTTTCTTGCTGATGGATTAGTGGGTGTTTAATGTGATTCTACTGAGTTGTGTTTCTTGTCATGAGTTAGGTATCTCGGTTCGCTAGTCGTCTCCAGTTGTCTTTCTCGGAAGACCATCCGTTGAACCTCCTCCTTATCAGTTGCATGGGACAGTTTTATATATAAAACTCAGTATACGGATTATATGTCAGCCTCCGATTGCCGTGCTGCTTGCGTGTTCTTTCTGCTTTTCTCTCCCACAGTTTCGTTGACCAATGAAGTAAATTTTAGTCGGAGTGGGGTGGGGTGAGAGATCTGATTGGTGACTTAAACTCCCTACTTATTTTTTCGCATCCGAGTTGAGTCGTATCTTTTTTTTAGTTTTTGGTTGGTTGAGGTATGTTGAAGTTCGTCGAAGTTCGTGTGTGGTTCTGTGTTTGTGTGTTGGTTCTCCTAATTAATCTCCAGATTAATTCTATTAAAATTGACTGTCTTGACTGTTTTTAATTCTATTAAAATTTCTCTTGCTGGATTCCCCGTTAAGTTATTATTTGGCATTTTTCCACCTGCTGCCGTAATTATTAATTGCTTTTGTTCGTGAAATTTTTCAAAATTTGGATGTATGTATTCTATTCTATTGGATGTATGTATTCTAGTCTGTTTGTGTCGAATGATATATAATAATATGATAATTTTTTATTTCAATTTGTTGTAGGTAAGTGCCTAGTTTCCTGTGGGTGAGTTTCTTTTGAGTTTGTGGGTGTCAATGTGTATGTGTTCAGAAAATACAAATCATGCATGTATATTGGTGAAATATGTATAGGTGATAAATTGAGCTTAATTATACTTGGGTTGTGTGGATTGGATCAGGATGCGGATTGAGTGGAACATATAAGTTTGGATGGGAGACACATTTCGTAAATTTGACATGCACAAATAAAATATTGAATTTCTATTAAAAGTTCTTAAAGGTAAATTCTTAATTAAACGTTCTTAATGAATACAACAAATTAATTGGAAATATCAGGGAATGAATATCAAAATTCAGGGGGATTTTGATTACTTAATTTTACTTAATGAACACGGAGTTTTGATTATTTTATGAGAAATTCTCAAAATAGCTTAGGTACTTTTTTTATCATAAGGTATTTTATAATAATAATTGCTTTGTTCTTGAGCCCGATGTGAGTACTTTTATTACTTTTATTTATTATTTTTGAGGGAGACTTCGAGAATTGAGCATACAATGTTGGTATTAACTATCGTATTTGGTGAATTCTTCGTTTTTATTTATGTATTTTACAAATATTTTTAATTGAGCGGGACGTCGAGAATCGAACGTGCCTCCACCACAATGTTAGGGTTCGCCTCCTCCGCGGCCCTAGCGGTTAGGTCTGACTTATTTCGGGCCTGCTCGTGGGAAGGTGGAAGCTACCCACTTCTTCCTGGAGTCAGCTGGTTCTCTCAGACCGACGTAACCAGTAGTGATACCGCTCTCTGTCACTCAGCGGAAGACAGCAGAACTGGATGCTTTTGGATCGTAAGACACTTGATTCCGGATACTGATGCACAACCTCGATTCTGGCGGCGCACAGTGGTTTTGTTGCAAGTTGGGGGCGTGTCTTCAAAAATATTGGTGGTTGAATGTTTCGGTAATTTTTCCTGCAGTCCTTCCACCTCTCCTCGTTGATTGGGTGCAGATCTTTTCATGGGCGTAAATTTTCCGGTTGATTAGCGAAAGCGGGGATAGATTTCCGTTAATCAGGCCGCAGTAGATTTTACCTTGGAGGGGACTCCACGTGTCGTAATTTTTTGGCAACGTGGGCCTTACGTGGGCGTTTTCCCTGGGAGCCGTCGATTTGCCTTTTCCGGAGTCGAATTACAACGACTCGGTTTCCCAGGGAGAAACATGAAACTGTGTCAACGTGAGCGTCTGACAGCTGTGCTGTATAAGAATAGTTTTTTTCAAGTATGTAACTGTATTATGTTTTCTAACTATGATTTTTTGGAGAATCCTACCCTATTTATTCACAGCATTGCTGAGCTAGAAAAATATCATTGACAAATTAAAAGACGAATATTACACGAAAATGGGTATTGATTTTATTCCCAGATAGGAAAATGCATATTAATACACTTTGAAGAAAGTAAAAAAAAATAATGTGGTCATAAGTAACTAATATAAATTATATTTTCTAACAGAGGACGCCGTCAAAATCTTCATCAAGAGTGTATTTTAAATTTCGGGAACATATTGTTGTCATCATTATTAATCATATTGTTTCCAACAATATAAACAAAACAGGAATGGAGTTGCTTCCAATTTGGAATCTCACACTTCCCCTCGAATTGATTCGCCAACTCCAATGCCAAGTGCTTGTGTAAATTTGTCAACTTTAGTTCTTGGTAACGGTTTTGTAAATATGTCTGCTGGCATTTCCGAAGTCTGTAAATAAAAAAAAAAAAAAAAAACTCCAATGCCCGGGCTTTTTGTAGGATAATCTCCTTTTTGCCACAGCAACTAAGGGGCGAAACTGTGGACCTTTTCAAGTGGGCACCTCATAGGCGATCCACGATACCCCGGAGTTTCCCGATATCGTCGGTACCCATTGCCTCACCGCCCTGGGTTAGGACGAGGGGCCGGCAGAGAGATTCGAACCTGAGAACTCGTAGCGAACCGAGTGAACGGCCCGTCATTCTCTCTGCCCGAAGTGACCGCGCGTTTAAGCGCTCGGACACCCCGATCCCCCCCGAAGTCTGTAAATATTTGAATTGGATTGCATTTTCTGTAATGAATTTTCTAATGAAGTGGTTTCGAACGTCTATGTGTTTTGTTCTTGAATTCTTTGCTAATTGTTGTGCTCCTTGGTTGTCGTTGTAAATTGTTGTGATTGTGTTAGGTGGAATAGCTTGCAACTCTCCAAGGAATTGGCGTAGGTAGAGCGCTTCCTTGGTAGCTTCCCCTAGAGCAAGGTATTCTGCATCTACACGTGGCAATACGCATACTTTATCCTCTTTCCCTTTGAGACTTTCAATAATCTTTTCTGCTTCTTTTATGACTTTACTTGGCGATTTTGTGTCTGAAATTATTTCTTGAAGCATCTCTTTGAAATTCTCTGGAATTTCCATAAAAATTTGTTCTTCCAGATTCCCATTCAAAAATGCAGTGGTAACATCAAATTGGTGGATTTTCAAGTCTTGTTCAACTGCCAGAGCCATGAGTGTTCGGATTGAACTCATTCGTACTACTGGTGCGAACGTTTCATTAAAATCTACCCCTTGTGTTTTATTGTAACCTTTCGCGACTAAGCGAGCCTTTTTTCTTTCAACGGTTCCATCTGCCTTCAATTTTTCTCTCAATACTACTCTGCAACCGATTACATTTTTCTCTTTTGGAAGTGATACGATTTTGAATGTTTCGTTCTCCAAAATAGATGAATATTCGGATTTTATGGCTTCCTTCCAACCTTCAGCTTCAGGACTTGACAATGCTTGCTTAACAGTTATTTCAGCCAAACTAGCAATTTCAGTTTCTTCAAATGCATCCTGAAATGTCTCCTCCTCATCAGTCTCGGATTCTCGTGGAACTTCAATTTCGTTATAGATCTTCCTAGGTCTACCAGGATTTCCAGATCTGTCAATGCGAGGTCTCCCTCTTCCACGAACTGTTCTCACCAATCGTTGACTGACATCTGGTTGTTCTCTTTCAGCCATGCTCTCAGGATTGTTGTTTATGATGTTTCCAGTTCCATCATCTATTATTTCGTTTTCTTGTAACTCTTGTTCATTGTTTGTTGGAGTTTCACAAAGTTGCATTGGTTCTTCAGGTTTTCTTTTGGGAGGGTTAATTATTACTGTTGTTTGTCCTTTATTCTCTTCTTTCTTCTTGTTCTCATATTCAAACAAATCTTCAGGGAAACACTTATCAGCGTCATCATGGTCAAAGAATTCTTGCAAAAATTTCACGTCTCTTGACACAATCACTTTTTGTTCATCTTTTGCCCAAATGCGATATCCTTTTGTTTGATCCGAGTAACCCAAGAAAATTCCTTCTTTTGATCGTGGACTAAATTTCCCTTTCTGCTTTTCTTTATCTAGATATTAATCTTTACTTCCAATTATACGGAAATAATGAACGTTTGGTATCCTACCAAACCATAGTTTGAATGGCGTTTCACCTCCTAAACCTTTTGATGGACATCTATTTCTGATGTGGTTATCCGTGTGAATGGCATCAGCCCAAAAGGTTGTGGTGACTTAGCTTGGATCATCAAGCATCTGGCCATTTCAACAAGACTTCGATTTTTCCTCTCCGCTAGACCATTCTGTTGCGGAGTATGAGGAACTGAGAGTCGTCGAGAAATTCCATTAATTTCTAAAAATGTATCAAAGTCGTTATTGCAGTACTCCGTACCATTGTCTGATTGGATGTAATTTATTTTTCTTCCAGTCAGATTTTCAACTTGGTTCTTGAAATTTTTGAATTCTTCCAAGACATCAGATTTTTTATTCATAAATCTTATTTCACACCATCTGGAGTAATCGTCGATTAGTGTCAAAAAATATTTTCGTCCTCCTTTCAAAGAAACTCTCATCGGTCCACAAAGCTCTGTGTGGATGATTTCCAAAATCTCTGTTGATCGACTTGATTGCTTAGGAAATGGCTTTTGTACCATTTTTCCTTGAATGCAAGTTACACAGTCTTTGACGGTTTTGTTTCCTGATATATCTATCCCTCTGGCTTTTTGTTTCATTGACAGGTCTTTCAAATCATATTCGTTCAGGTGTCCATACCTCTGATGTCATAACTCCGATTTAGTTTTGGGTTTGTTCTCGACAGCGTTTGCTTTTTCACTCATTGTAGCAATTCCGTTGACATGATATAACCCATTGATTCTGTTGGCGGTCATCAGTAAATTTCCCGAACTGTTCCGAACTTCTGCTTTAATTTTGGTGAAAATAACTTTATGCCCTTGATCAGCTTTTTTTCCTACTGAGACCAGGTTCGATCGAAGTTCTGGAATATACAAGGTATTTGACAAATTCACCCCTTTGATTTCATTCCCCACCTTGATACTCATCTTCACAGGTCCTTTGCCAACGATGCTTGTGGACGAAGAATCTGCTAGGTTGACCTTGTTACTCTCACTTTTTCCTATTGTTTCAAATTTTGATTTTTCTGCACACATATGGGGAGTACATCCACTATCCAGACACCATGTGGCTGGATGTTGCGGTGTGCATCCGCTCATCGCAATTTCAGATGTAGAGCTGAGATATGTTTCATCTGAGGTTTTCGCCGACTGTTTTCGATAACAATTTGCTGCTTTGTGACCTCTTTTCTTACATATGTGGCATTTATATTTGAATTCTTCTGATTTATCATTGTCAAAATTTCGCTTTTGGAACTTGTTTTTCGCTAACAAAGCGTTCGGGTCCCTATTCTTTTCTTTTCTTGAATCACATTGTTCAATTATTTTAATTCTAAGATTTTCAGGCTTTGGGAGATCATCGCGTGCTTCAATCGCACATTTAAAGTTATCAAGACTATCTGGTAGATTGTTCAATAGCATGATTGTAAGTGGTTCCGGGTGAATCACTACTTCCATTGCTTGAAGCTTGTCTACTCCATCGAAAAACTTAGCCAAGTATTCACGAGCATCATCGTCCTCTCTCGTTTTGTGTAGCATGAGTTCTTTCATCAACGATGCTTTTCTAGTTGGTCCTTTCGACAAGTATATTGATTCTAGTCTTAACCATAATTCTCGTGATGTTTTACAGTCTTTGACTTGCTTTATTTCTGATGGCGAAATTCCTAAAATTATGTCTGCTCGATGTTTTCGATCCATTTTATCCCAATTTGTAGCTGCAATGTTCTCGGCATCTCCTGCACCTTCATTTACTACTGGACGAAGAATGGTTCCATCGACATATCCTATACCATCGGTTTTCTCTAGAAGAGCTTCCATCAACACTTTCCATGTGTCGTAATTGTCCTTCGTTAAATTATCAAATTTCGGAATGTCCATGGTTGAGTTTTTCGCGATCTTTCACAAGATACTTCACTTGTTTTACTGAACAACTCTAACCAACAGAAAATTTTGACAATACGCGCAGAACCGATAACCTAATATAAATTATATTTTCTAACAGAGTACGCCGTCAAAATCTTCATCAAGAGTGTATTTTAAATTTCGGGAACATATTGTTGTCAACATTAATAATCATATTGTTTCCAACAATATAAACAAAACAGGAATGGAGTTGCTTCCAATTTGGAATCTCACAGAAACACATAAGGGCCATTCTCAGTAAAACGTCGGATCCTGCGTCTGGTCGATTATCCGGTTAATCATAGTTTTTCTTCTAGTTTTAATTATTCCTTCTTATAGAAATCGACGAGATCTTTTCAGCCCATATATTTTTAGAATTAACAACTAATTCATTAATTATGTAAAAATTCATTAAAAACGAAAAAGTCAGTCCCTACCGCATGTCCGGAGCCGTGGTTGCCTACTTCTGTCAGCCTTCAAAGTAGTAAATTGATTATTTTTCAAAAATTTTTGGAATTCGTTCCAACCCTCATATCCCTAATTTGCAGATCCTCTAACAGAATCTTATAAGAAAAAAAACTGCTGCCAAGTGGGTGTGGCACATAGCTCCCTCGCATCCATAACCCGATTATATAGATGATCCAATGCATAGTAGTTAATCTCAGAACACCAATCTCTAAGTACCTTCCACTACCCTCATAGGGGACCATCTACACGCTAATCTGGACAATCCTAGAAAATTTCATCAAATTGGGATGAAAAATGTAAGTGTTATGTCTGTTAAAAGGATTTTACGTATGCGCATGCGCAGAGGCTACTGGCAATTTAAAGGCCTTGATTTTCATTGGGGACAATTTACAATATAATCCGCGTAATCCCTGAAAATGTCATCGAAATCGGGTAGAAAATGTGGAAGTTATGGCTGTTACAAGGAATTCACGTTTGCGCATGCGCAGCGGCTACTATCAGTCCGGGGGTGATGATCTTCATTGGGGACCATCTACAACATAATTCGCATAATCCCTGAAAATTTCATCGAAATCGGGTAGAAAATGTGGTAGTTATGGTCGTTACAAGGAAATTCACGTTTGCGCATGCGCAGTAGCTACTATCAGTCCGAAGGTGGTGATTTTCATAGAGGACCATCTAAATACTAATCTGTAACATCCCTGAAAATTTCATTGAAATCGGATGGAAAATGTATAAGTTATGGCCGTTACAAGGAATTCATATATTCGTATATTTCTCGAGAGATTTATTTTGCAAGAGTAATATATGGAAATGTGTTGTTTCGTCAGTCCCTGCCGCATCAGTTCATTATGTGGATTAGGTTGTAGATGGTCCACTATGAAAATCATTACCCCCGGACTCATAGTAGCCGCTGCGCATGCGCAAACGTGAATTCCTGGTAACAGCCAAAATTTCCACATTTTCTATCCGATTTCGATGACATTTTCAGAGATTATGTAGATTATGTTGCAAATGGTTCCTAAATAAAATCAAGATCTTAAAAGTGACAGTAGCCACTGCGCATGCGCAAACGTAAAATCCTTGTAACAGCCATAACACTTACATTTTTCATCTTAATTTAATGAAATTTTCCAGGATTGTTCAGATTGGCGAGTAGATGGACCCCTATGAAAATCATATCCTCCAGAGAAATAGTAGTTGCTGCGCATGCGCAAACGTGAACTTATTTTAAGAGCCATAACTTCTACATCTTCTATCCTATTTCGTCGAAATTTCTCAGGATTGTTCAGATTCACGTGTAGATGGTCCCCTATGAGGGTAGTGGAAGGTACTCAGAGATTGATCTATACAATCGGGTTACGAATACGAGGATCTATGAGCCACACCCACTGGTTTTGTAGGCAAAAGGTCCTTGATTAATTTGATGATACAAGTTATTTTGATTAAGACTGAAGAACTCAAATTTGTCATTTTGCTTCCGAGTTTACCAAGGTAGCGGAAGCTTTGTTTTCACTTTTCAAGGACGAAAAGAAAAGTTCTCCAAAATCAAAATTTTTACTCGCGTTTTGCGTTTTAGACCTTCCTGAACAATTTTGGTTCCGTGTCTGTCTGTCTGTGTGTCTGTCATGAATTCCTTGTAACGCGCATAACTATACGAAGTTATTGTCCAATTTCTATGAAATTTTCAGGGATTGTGCGGGTTGGTGTGTATACGGTCCCCTATGAAAATCATCATCCCCGGACTGATCTGAAGCGACTGCGCATGCGCAAACGTGAATTCCTTGTAACGGCCATAACTACCACATTTTCCATCCGATTTCGATGAAATTTTCAGGAATGTTACAGATTAGTGTTCAGATGGTTCCCTATGAAAATCACTACGTTCGGACTGATAGTAGCCACTGCGCATGCGCAAACGTGAATTTCCTTATAACGGCCATAATTTCCACATTTTCTACCCGATTTCGATGAAATTTTCAGGGATTACGCAGATTAAGTTGTAGATGGTCCCCAATGAAAATCAAGTCCTTAAAATTTACAGAAGCCTCTGCGCATGCGCATACGTGAAATCCTTGTAACAGCCATAACATTTACATTTTTCATCCGAATTTGATGAAATTTTCTAGGATTGTCCAGATTAGCGTGTAGATGGTCCCCTATGATGGTAGAGTACTTAGAGATTGGTGTTTTGAGATTAACTACTATGCATCGGATCATCTATATAATCGGGTTATGGATACGAGGAAGCTATGTGCCACACCCACTTGTTTTTATTAATATTGTAATATTGTATAAAGATTCTATGCGACTGCTGTAGCTCTTTTTGATGTGCAATGCTACAAGCTGTGTCGGCTAGCTATCCGGAGAAATAAGTTGATCCGTTAGGGCTTATGGTACAACTATACCCAAAAAATTGTTGAGCGCCACTGGCTTTTTTTTATTTTGGGAGAAGCCAGAAACCTTGATCGAGAATGCGATAAACCTCGAGGAAACAACAAAAAAATGAACAATGAAGAGAGCATGCATTTAATGCAAAATATTATTCTGAAAAACAATTCAGGCTTTGGATTGGCCTGTTATGACTCATTAACCCGTATCATTAAATTAGCTGTAAAATATCTTCTTACCAGTATTAACTGCTAAAATCATGAACATCAGCTTCGTTATCATCGCTTTGTTTCCAAAGTATCTATATTGATCCGTATTAACGACAAGGGCACGACGTCGCTCGAGCGAAGGGGCCTTCCAAGAATGAGTTTGTATCAATCCCTGACCTGGAAACATGATTTAGGTTATTTCTATTTCAGTGTTTTTCGACTCAGCATAAACAAGTTATAAATTTTCTCTATGAACATCTGATATGTTCTTGATCATAGATTTGTACCTCGACTCAGTTCCGAACTGAGAACTAGACTAGAATTAGGCACCAAATACACTATAGGATTCAAATAACTATTTGATCTGTCTCACATTTATCATCTACAAATTAGCAACCCTTAAATTCAGTCTTAGCTACTTCAAAAATGGCCTCAAGCTATTTTTATCACAGTCTTACAAACATTCCCAGCTTTGATTGTTATGGCACAGGTGAATAGGTTAAATATTAAGTATGCAAATAAATTTAGAACTAGTTTGATCAGCTTTCGGGGATCCTGCCGAATAGGTTCCAGAGGAGTTGCCTGTAAACAAACAGTGAGGAGTTGGTTCATTGCCTTCCTACGTAGAGAGAGACTTTGATTAAGTACCTACCGAACCCCAGGGTCAGCAGATTGTATGGAGGCAGTGTAACCAGATTTCTTCACAAGGGCAGTCTTGATCAGTACCTGTGATAATTTGAACAATTAACGAAGTGGCAAACGAGGTTCTCTTTGGCCTCAAGAGTAGTTAGCTTCATGATTGTACCTACATGATTTCATGCACATGGTCAAAGAAGGTTATTTACTGGAATATGGTCACCAAGATTGGGTTTTCCATGCTGATTGGATTCATTTGTCGTTTTATTCGACCTGAACTTGCGTACGGTTTATTTAGTCGGCTTGAATTTAATGAATTGGAGGACTCCTGTTGAGTTACTTACAAGGGATGGCTTCTGTGATGCGCTCAAGGATGATCCACTCTGGTTCTTGCTTTCTGCAGGGCTTCAATTTTCAGATTGACACGGGCTATTCAATTTTTCACTTCACTGTTCAAATTCTGATTGAGAGCTTCTCAAACAAAGATCCAATAATTCACGACGAAATCCTCAAGTATCATACTCCATCTTTCAAATCACTTCTTTTCCCCCTTCTTCAGCCTTCTTCCTCTTCGACTTCCACTTCTCAACTTGCATCACTTCAAACTGAATGATTGTAGAGTTTTCGGACGGATTTTTCGTTATCTCGGCTGAATGACGGAGAAGAAATTCCTAGGAGGACGGCGCAGCATTCAATTCAATAGTTTACACAGGTAAAAGCATTTAAAATCACCAGCAATCCCTAAGGATACGAGCTTTCTCTTCGTTACTCCAATTAACGTGGTCAGAGGATGGGTAACCTGCCTGTGGGAACAATTATAACACGCCAATAACCTTCCCCTTCTTGAGTGTGATGCTAATAATTATGACAGGCTGAACCGGCTAATGACAATATAGCAAAATCTCATTGACCGTGAGTAATTATTCTCGTTACACTGCATTAAATGGGTTTATGAATTTACATATTTACCGATCATTACTTCCCTTAAAGCGTAGTCCCTGACTACAATAAAGTCAGTCCCTGCTGTGGATGTCAGTCCCTGCCATCATCGGATTATATTTTTTATTTATTATTTACTTAATAAGAGAGTTCATGCTTGGCTGACAATCTCATTTCACACTACACATGATAGAGAAGTTGTATAAATTTTTCTGGGTGAAAATAGGAACATTTTGAAATCTGGAAAAATCTACTTCAAATCCGACGTTTTCGTGAGAATGGCCCATTTAGGATCAGAGTGAGCTATAAAGCTTGAAGTTTTATGAGTCTGCGTTGAAAAAGTCCATGTCAAATATGTTTGTGAAAACGAAAAAGTTATATTAATTATTATTATTAATACTTATAACTTATTAACTTATAACTTAACTTATATGAATTAAAATTATATTAATATGTATTCATTCATTCGAAGCTGGAAGTGTTTCATAAAACTCTCTGTATAACTCTCTCTACTCTCTCTATTTTGTGGTAGCATAATATGCTACCACAAAATAGAGAGAGTAGAGAGAGTTATACAGAGAGTTTTATGAAACACTTCCAGCTTCGAATGAATGAATACATATTAATATAATTTTAATTCATATAAGTTAAGTTATAAGTTCCATATATATATTATATGGGACCATTTTCATGAGTTCATTTTTCTTCGCTTTTGAAATGGGTAACAGAGAAGTGCGTAGGGGAGGAAGTTCGCATGGTTTGGGCAAAGGTCTTGAAGGTACACTGTATACTTGGAACACTTCCCACTGCCGAGCGCATTATGAGTGGATCGTGCATAGATGCAGAAGGAGTCATCTATAGAATATTTCATCCATAACTGTTTGGTGATCTTTAAATCCTTGCTTTTATTTTTCAAAAGGTGATGTCTATCGTGTTGAGATTCTTGAAGTCTTCCGGGCACATTTCCGTCACAATGAAGGGCTTGTCCAGTTTTGCTTCAGCAATGAGGTATTTTCATTCAGTTGGCACCTACACTTCGGAAGTTTTTTCCTTTTTTTTCTATTAACGCAAAGAAAGAAGCTATGCCCCGAAACGAGAAATTTTTGATGACATTTGGAGAAAAACTTTGATTGAACTAGGTAACAACACGTGTTCAAAAGAGCCCAGTTATTATTTTGGCCGACACAACGATCAGAACATTAAATAAGCTTCCTTTCCTCTTCATCGCCGAGCATTCGAAAGTTTTGGAGAATGTATTCGATCAAGCGATAAGAAATTTCGATAGAAATGCTTGCCCTTGCTGCCACACATTCATACCATAGGCGCAAAGTCGCTTGGCCATATCCCATGTTATGAATAGCTGGGTTTTAACAACTTAGCTGCCTCTGATAAAAAATATCCGAATGGTGGAGGGTTGGAGTAAATAAAACTTTTTGTAGGTCGATACAGAGCACAACAATATTATCATTTTCTTTGGCTTTACCGATATCAATTTGCTGCTTTAAGTTTGAAGTAAAATGAATCACATAGCTTACAGCTGTCACTTCTTGGCTGACCAAAGCTCAAATTAAAAGTTTTGAAAATTTTACTGAATTTTGTGTTACTAATCCCTCTTTGCCTACGAGTGGGTTCCTTAATCCGCATGTAAAGTTTATCAGAAGAGAGAGGGGGAGTTTTTGATTGTTCATCAAAAGTACGTTCATAAATCCTATAAAAGTGGAGACATCGCTCTTCCAAACTCACACTTCCACATAAATATGGGCAACAGTCAACACAGACCCGTTCGTTTTGCGGTGGCAATTTTCCGGAAACTGGGAATTTAAGTTTTGAAATATAAGGTTGCCCCGAGTTAAGAAATTTCCGTTTGACAT
Organism: Apolygus lucorum; assembly: GCA_009739505.2. NCBI lineage: Eukaryota > Metazoa > Arthropoda > Insecta > Hemiptera > Miridae > Apolygus > Apolygus lucorum. Next base: position 112,474,688 of record CM019167.2, on the reverse strand, counting down.
CCTTCCAATATTTGATGTTTAGGACTCTTGACTTGGATTTGTTAGTCTATCAACGTCATTTACCGATAGAATAACCGGAGAATCCATTTTCGCGCACCGGAATTCGGAACTTATCACACATGAAAAAAATTGACACCAAGAAAAAACGACAGCAGAATGAATCTAGATTACGGAACGGCGCTAGGTTACTGTAACATAGACTGTTTTTCTTTTCAATCGCGGACCTCGTTTCTTGCCGATTTCGTCGTCATGACGTCCATCATGTGATAATATTTAGGGTTTTTTTCTTCCTAGTTGATAGAGGAGATCCTAACGAATCTTTTGATGCCAAAACTCATTTTCGAAAAGAATGTATCATAGACTGTTGTTCTAGAGTGAGTCAAGTTGCTGACGAGGAGGTAGGAACTTAAGGGAGGTTTTGGAAGGGAGACCACAAAGACAAGCTGTACAAAGATAAGGTATTGGGGAAAATGTCGGTACCACAAAGGGTTAACGGAAAAATATTCAATGCACTACCTGTCCGTCAAAACGCACACGATTGTTCCTATTCTAAAATGATTCAGTCAACGACCTTGTGTATTTACCTACCTACATGGGTATTTCAAGGTTTGAAAATGAGCATCCTCCCCACCGTTGAGCAATTATTGCGAAAACTATAAGTATAATATAAAGGTAAATTTAGTCAGCATCTATCATGATTCTGCACGGTATAGAGAAGGAACAAAGTAGGGATTCATTGGTTGGGCAATGGACATAACTTTCTAACATCTCTCTCAAGAATTCGTGTACGTGTTCGAATTCTTGCAGCTCGAGTAATACCATCGTTTCCAGGGAATACTTTTATAATCTTTCCTATCTCCCATTGTGTAGACTGTAGATTTTCATCCATAACTAAAACTACTGTATCCAATTTTGCAGGATTCTCCGGAGTATTCCATTTATAGCGCTGCTGTAGGGTAGTCAAATATTCTGATTTCCATCGTTTCCAGAATGACTGCACTCGGTTTTGGATCTGTGCCCATCTTGTTCGTAGAGATGTCCTCCGGAGACACCAAGCTGTTACATTCCGCAACCTAGTAAATGATGATATTCGATTTTCTAAACGTTCAGTAATGTAATCATTTGGTTTAAATGTTGTTATGTTCGAAATGGCTGACATTTTCGCTTCACTGGTACTTCTGGATCGGTTATATGTTATCTAACTATTTTCAAGGGCCATTCGGAGACAGGGTGAGCAAGCCATGGTGGGCCCTTCCACCAAAGACCCCTTCAGCAATTCAGACGGTAATACTCCCCTTGATGCGCAATCGGCTGGGTTTTGCTCTGAGCGTATATGAAACCATTGTGAAGGAGGAATTATATTAGTTGTTTCGGCTACTCTATTACCCACAAATGTTTTCCACACTGGCGAAGGATCAGCTGTAAGCCAGGCAAGAGTAATAGTTGAGCCAGAAAAGGCAAATATTCTGTCATGGCCTAAATTGGGGAAAAGAGGCTGAATTGACTTGATAATCTTGGCCAGCAGATGTGCAGCACAGAGTTCCAAACGGGGTAAAGTGACAGGTTGATTGGGTGCTACTCGGGATTTAGCGGTGATCAGATGCACTGAATTTCCATTATTGGTCATGTTATCACGACGTTCAGACAAGATAAATATATATTTACCTACCGCCGACGTGAGACAGATGTTTCGACAAATTGAGCACCGAGAGGAAGATAGAGATCTACTGAGAATAGTATGGCGTTTTTCACCAAACGAACCAATCAAAGACTATCGTATGAAAACTGTGACTTATGGCACTGCAGCCGCACCATGGCTTGCCAACCGCGTTATGAAAGAGAGCGCCGTTCCGTAATCTAGATTCATTCTATCTTCTTCCATCTATTCATTCTATCTTCTTCCATGTTTCCACGGAGTCGAACTACTCCACCTCACCACTCAACGTTCTAGGATTTCTGAACTATGAACCAAATTCAGCAGGATGGGAGCGGACACCGTTCAGTTTACAACGATGCCTTCATATCCTGGTCACATCAGGAAACAATTAAAGTTCTGGTTTCTGGTTTGTCACCAACGTTTCTTTTTTCAACCGTGACCTCCAGGCTAAGAGGAGAAATACCGATTGTACAGTTCGAAATGAATGCAATATATTCAACAATAAACACTTGAGTGTTTGCTTCGTCAACTTCGGAAGTAATCACAGTTGATCGTTACAGGATCTTTGTGGCTGAAATTGTGTTTCTATTCGCGGCAAGCTGGAAGGGAAAACGCTAAAAGGTTTTTTTTCTTCTTCAAATAAAAGGTCGCTTAATGAAACAAAGTACCAAGCTCTATTTCTCTCACAGGTTTGGTGTTGTAAATCACATCGACAATAGTAGAAAGGTAGATTGGCACCGCAGTTCTGATCAAACGAAACTGTCAAACTTGCAGGAGCAATTCTCTGCCTGATGCGATGGGGAAACACGTCTTTCGCTATCGGAAATGAAGTACTCTCGCAATGAAAAGAAACAGTGCAGAAGTAATATCGATACTTTAAAGCACAAAGGAGCTACGTCCATCCACCTTCCAGATTTTTTATTTTTCTTCTATTTCTGAAAAACTCAAATTCAACAAAACTATTATTGAGTTTTCTTGACGATAATAGCTTGACAATTTAGTGTAATAAGCCATTAGTGTAATAAGCCATCATTTGAGGAATTGTGCATTGGTGATAATTTCTTTTGCGTTTTTCTCAAAACTCCATTTTTGGGCATAGCACCTTTATGCTTTAAGGTATCGATATGTTATCTCCTGTCTTTTTTTTTTTTTAACACTCCCTGGTTGTATTATTCGTAGATATGGTAGTGAGCATAAAGTAACACCTTTCTACTCAATAAAAACTTCAATCAGCTAGAAATTCAGTGTTTTTATTGAGTAGAAAGGTGTTACTTTATGCTCACTTCCATATCTACGAATAATGCGTATTTTATGTACGAAAAACGAAGGTTTTCTTTAAAAAAATCCACTTTCTAGCCGTCAGAATCATTCGGAAGTATCACCATTGGATTCAGCGTAAAAAATTACGTAGAAAATGATACCAAACTCGCCAAGCCGTCTTGAGATCGACAGAGACCATAAACCGCTTGAAACACTGGATTTTCAAGTAAAACACACGTTTTTTGGCAGTCAAGCTTCATTAAATGAAGAGTAAAATTTACTCTTCCAATTTGAATGTTAAAAAGAAAAATTGATAGACCGTTGGAAAGCTGACTACTTAGGCATGTTTTCACCGAAGAGCGCCCATCGAAATGGGCAGGGATTTAGAGTGAAAACTTTAGTCGAAGAAAGTCAAGTTTCGAAAAATTTTTAAAGTTTGCTTTTTGACTTGATTTTGTGAAACTATTTCACTGCTGAAAGATTTTGATTTTGCACTGGGTAGCTTAGGAATTTAACGCTCTTTCTAACGGTGTAGTCAAATTTGATTTTTCAGGAGAAATAAGGGAGTTATGACCATATCAGTGCCGTAAGGTCGAAAACGCGAAAAAAAACTTCAAAGTGAAAAAAAAGGAATTTTGAGTGGGTTAAAAGAAAATAGCTGAGACATTTTTTGTTGGAAATATCGTGTAGAATCGAACCCTGAAGTTATGCCCATCTAAAGTGTTGACACCCTGTATACAGTGTGTAATGGTTAAGGTCGTACAACCGGCCAGGTTTCGATTCTACAACTAATTTGTGACTTTTTTTGTCTCATGACTTTTTTTTCTTAACCCCCTTAAAATCGGACTTTTCCACTGATAAGATTTTTTTCTCGTATTTTCGACCTTACGCCATTAAAACAGCCATAACTCCCTGGTTTTCCAGTCAAAATTCAAATATAATTATACCGTTGGAAAGAACGTTAAATTTTCTATCTCCTTAGTGTTAAATAAAACTTTTTAAAGGAGACGAAGACGTTGAAAAATGAGCCCGAATAGTAAAATCTCGAAAATCTCGGAAATTTTTCGTTTTTTTCAGACGTTTGTAACACTAATTGAAACTGCCGGTTAAGTTCTCACTGTAACCCCAAACGTTGACCCAAAATCTCAGCTTTCCAACGGTATGGACATAAAATTGTTTACAGTGGACTAATGGTGTAAAATCCTCGTTCCCGTGCCAAAAACCGTGGATCTTCCAGTAAAAATCGAAGTTTTTCCGAAAATCGACATTTTTACCCTAAAATGAGTTAAGTAGCAACTTTTTCGTACTTTGTCTCACTGAGTCAAATGATGACACAAGACTTATCGAAAAAAACAGTCACTGATGTCTTGTCCTACTCACTTTTCGAAAATTGTCTCAATTTCTGTTAATTTGTATGCCAATTTTTTATTACTAGATCGGCCAAGTTAAACGTTACTACCGTTGACAATAAGGTCAAAGGTATGTTTTTAATGTTCATCCTCCTCCCCACATCGCAAGTAATCAAACCACCCTGTTCATAATAACACTAGGTTCCATACATCAGATTAGTTATCTTATCAGTGATCAGTTCGTGACCTCTCTACACATCTACTTGTATCATGGCAACTTTTTCCAATCAAGAGTACGCCGATATGCTGCTGGTTTATGGTTTCACAAACCAAAACGCCAGTGAAGCTGTACGGGAATACCAGCGGCGGTTCCCACACAGGCGCGTAGCCTCCAAAAACGAGTTTCAAGGGTATGTAACCGGCTGACTATGCTGTTCATTTTTTGTGTTCTGTGCGCGTCACTAACTAAGGGGATTTATGTCATTTCGCACACCGGATTTCAATTTTAAGTATTATTCCTTTCTTCAATAATAGTTGTGTCTTCCATCTACTTGAAAGGCTTATCCCATTCATACAGAAAATGAGATTGGTTTATGTTTGTTATTGATATCTTCCAGTTTTATGAACTGCTATTTTGTTTTAGACAGGTTATTAGAACAGGGTGGTTTGATTACTTGCGATGTGGGGAGGAGGATGAACATCAAAAACATACCTTTGACCTTATTGTCAACGGCAGTAACGTTCAACTTGGCCGATCTAGTAATAAAGAATTGGCATACAAATTAACAGAAATTGAGACAATTTTCGAAAAGTGAGTTGGACAAGATATCAGTGACTGTTTTTTTCGATAAGTCTTGTGTCATCATTTGACTCAGTGAGACAAAGTACGAAAAGATGGCTACCTAACTCATTTTAGGGTAAAAATGTCGATTTTTTGAAAAACGACGATTTTTACTGGAACATCCACGGTTTTTGGCACGGGAACGAGGATTTTACACCAGTAATCCACTGTAAATAATTTTATGACCATACCGTTAGAAAGCTGAGAGTTTGGGTCATCTTTTACCCAAAACCCTTACGACCAACCCAAAGACCTTACGCCATTAAAACAGCTATAACTCCCTTGTTTTTCAGTCAAAATTCAAATGTAATTATACCGTTGGAAAGAACGTTTAATTCTCTATCTCCCTAGTGTTAAATAAAACTTTTAAAAGAAGACTAAGGTGTTGAAGAATGAGCCCAAATAGTAAAATCTCAAAAATCTCGAAAATTTTTCGTTAGACGCTCAATTTCCGAGTTATTTTAATATTAGGATTTTTTTCGTGTTTTCGACCTTAAGCCATAAAAATGACCATAACTCGCTTAATTTACGAACAATTTAAAATCTAATTACACAGTTGAATAGAGCGTTAAATTTACCATCTTTATCGTGGTTACACAACACTTTCTGTAAGGTTGTGATGGGTGAAAAATTAACTCGTAAAGTCATTTTTGTCAAAATTTCCTACTTTTGCTTTTCTTTGTTAAGGTTTTTCTTCCACATGGGTTTTAACGTACCTCTACACCAAAAACTGCGCAAAGATCTCAGCTTTCCGATGGTATAATTTTTTAAAATTTCACTCCGCTAATTAGGGGTGTAAAATACGTTTGAATGCTAAAAAACGTGGTTGCGCTCATGGAAATCAAGTTTTCTGGTTCGTTGGGCCTCGGGCAGGTTCGAGGAATTAGAGATGGAATTCTACGTCATTTTCCACGCTATTCGAATGATTCCATCACCGTTGGTATGTGAAAGCTCAGTATTGAATTTTGGTGGGTCCGAATCATTTTTATTTACTTGGTAAATCATAAATCATAAATATTATTTACTTTCTCTAAAAAATCATTATTCCACTGAATTTTTATTCCACATCTACACGCTATTCTCTATAAGATATCTCTTTTTCCATACAATCGAGAAAGTTGAGAGAATTGAAAATTGAATTTGTGCATGAATACCAAGTAAATTTAAAAAAAGATTCGGACCCACCAAAATTCAATACTGAGCTGTCACATAGCAACGGTGATGGAATCATTCGAATAGCGTGGAAAATGACGTAGAATTCCATTCCTAATTCCTCAAACCTGCCCGAGGCCCAAAGAACCAGAAAACCTCGATTTCCATGAGCGGAACCACATTTTTCCACATTCAAACGTATTTTTACCCCTGATTAGCGGAGTAAAATTTAAAAAAAATATACCATCGGAAAGCTGAAATTTTTGCGCAGTTTTTGGTGTAGAGGTACGTGAATGTACTTAACAATGAAAAGAAAAAGTAGGAAATTTTGACAATTTTACAAAAATGACTTTACGAGTTAATTTTTCACCCATCACAACCTTACAAAAAGTGTTGTGTAACCACGATAAAGATGGTAAATTTAACGCTCTATTCAACGGTGTAATTTGATTTTAAATTGCTCGTGAATTAAGCGAGTTATGGTCATTTTCATGGCTTAAGGTCGAAAACACGAAAAAAATCTTAAAATTAAAATAACTCGGAAATTGAGCGTCTAACGAAAAATTTTCGAGATTTTTGAGATTTTACTATTTGGGCTCATTTTTCAACACCTTAGTCTTCTTTTAAAAGTTTTATTTAACACTAGGGAGATAGAGAATTAAACGTTCTTTCCAACTGTATAATTACATTTGAATTTTGACTGAAAAACAAGGGAGTTATAGCTGTTTTAATGGCGTAAGGTCTTTGGGTTGGTCGTATGGGTTTGGGTAAAAGATGACCCAAACTCTCAGCTTTCCAACGGTATGGTCATAAAATTGTTTACAGTGGACTACTGGTGTAAAATCCTCGTTCCCGTGCCAAAAACCGTGGATCTTCCAGTAAAAATCGACGTTTTTCCAAAAATCGACATTTTTACCCTAAAATGAGTTAGGTAGCCATCTTTTCGTACTTTGTCTCACTGAGTCAAATGATGACACAAGACTTATCGAAAAAAACAGTCACTGATGTCTTGTCCTACTCACTTTTCGAAAATTGTCTTAATTTCTGTTAATTTGTATGCCAATTTTTTATTACTAGATCGGCCAAGTTAAACGTTACTACCGTTGACAATAAGGTCAAAGGTATGTTTTTGATGTTCATCCTCCTCCCCACTGTAACTACTAGAAAGATGGTAAATTTAACGCCCTATCCAACGGTGTAATTAGATTTTAAATTGCTCGTAAATTGAGAGAGTTACAGCCATTTTTATGGCTTAAGGTTGAAAACACGAAAAAAATCCTAAAATTAAAATAACTCGGAAATTAAGCGTCTAACGAAAAATTGCTAGGAGACACTTTCTTACTAAAATTAGGAGTAGGATCGACTCCCGAAGTTTTTCGGTCCTTAACATGGGACACCCTGTACACAGGGTGTCTACACTTAAGATGGGCATAACTTCAGGGTTCGATTCTATAAGATTTTTCCAACAAAAAATGTCTCATAGCAATTTTCTTTTAACCCACTCAAAATTCTTTTTTTTTCACTTTAAAGTTATTTTCGCGTTTTCGACTAATAGGGTCATGATTCCCTTATTTCTCCTGAAAAATCAAATCTGACTACACCGTTAGAAAGAGCGTGAAATTCCTAAGCTACCTAGTGCAAAATCAAAATCTTTCAGCAGTAAAATAGTTCAAAAAAATCAAGTCAAAAACCAAACTTTAAAATTTTTTTGAAAATTGACCAAAGTTTTCACTCTAAATCCCTGCCCATTTCGATCAGCGCTCTCCGGAGAAAACATGCCTAAGTAGTCAGCTTTCCAACGGTCTATCAATTTTTCTTTTTAACATTCAAATTGGAAGAGTAAATGAAGTTAGAATGTCAAAAAACGCGTGTTTTACATGAAAATCCAGTGTTTCAACCTTCGTTTTTCGTACATAAAATACGCATTATTCGTAGATATGGTCAATAAAAACACCGAATTTCTTGCTGATTTAAGTTTTTGTTGAGTAGAAAGGTGTTACTTTATGCTCACTACCACATTTACGAATAATGCGTATTTTATGTACGAAAAACGAAGATTTTCTTTTAAAAAATCCACTTTCTAGCCGTCAGAATCATTCGGAAGTATCACCATTGGATTCAGCGTAAAAAATTACGTAGAAAATGATACCAAACTCGCCAAGCCGTCTTGAGATCGAGAGAGACCATAAACCGCTTGAAACACTGGATTTTCAAGTAAAACACGTTTTTTGACATTCAAACTTCATTAACTCTTCCAATTTGAATCTTAAAAAGAAAAATTGATAAACCGTCAAAAGGCTGACAATTTGAGCATGTTTTCTCCGAAGAGCGCCCATCGAAATGGGCAAAGATTCACTACGAGCAGAAAATGAATATGGACTCCTAACATCTTCAAAGCATACCCAGTGCATACAGTATGTTTGTATGTTAGGTATACTGAAAATCGAAAAAAACCAACAATAGCCGTGTGGGTACTCTATGAGTTTGTGGAGACGAGTAGAAAATAAATTTGGACTCCTAACATCTTCAAAGCATACCAATTGCATACGGTATATTGGTATGGTAGGTATATTGAAAATCGAAAAAAAACCAACAATTGCCGTGTGGGTACTTTATGAGTTTGTGGAGACGAGTAGAACGTGAATATGGGCTCCTAACATCTTCAAAGCATACCCAGTGCATACAGTATGTTGGTAGGCGCTATGCTATACTGAAAATCGAAAAACCCAACAATAGCCTTGTGGGTACTCTATGAGTTTGTGGAGGCGAGTAGAACGTGAATATGGACTCCTAACATCTTCAAAGCATACCCGGTGTATACAGTATGTTGGTATGCTATACTTAAAATCGAAAAAACCAAGAACCGTGTAAAAAAAAACTTTCTAAAAGAAATTGCAACACCATTGTTCTTTTCTTAACCACACCTTCAACTGAAAGATTTCTTTGAAAATTCGCTCATTAATTCATGCCGCATGAATGGACTTTTCCATCCTTATGAGTTACGACGCAATTTTAATTAGTTCGGGCGGCTAACTCCACCCCTCAATTTTATTGTCTTTCCCTCCTCCCAAATTTAGGGGTAGAGTTAGCCGCCCGAACTAATTAAAATTGCGTCGTAACTCATAAGGATGGAAAAAAAGTCCATTTATGCAGCATGAATTAATGAGCGAATTTTCAAAGAAATCATTCAGTTGAAGGTGTGGTTAAGAAAAGGACCAACGGTGTTGCAATTTGTTGTAGAAAGTTTTTTTTTCACAATTCTTGGTTTTTTTTCAGAAAAAGTCGATTTTAAAAATTTTGAGGCCATTGCAATAGCTTCATTTTCCTAGAGATAAAGAAAACTAAAACGAAATAGCTCTTGGAAGTACACCACCTAGTTCTGACCTTCAAACTAAATATTACACTGTGAGTCACAATGTACACTTTCGTGTACACGACTTTTTCAGTACGCTGGTCACTGTAAAAAACAAAACTATGAGACCAGAGTGTGTATTTTATTGCTTCAATATATATTCATGAAGGCACTTACCTGTCGAAAAGCATCAAACACGGAAAACACAACATAATAAAAGAGCTGTCCTCAGACAAATTCACATTGTGAATTTCACAAGTAATGGAGACATGCATTTTCAAACAGTGTTGCCAATGCCTTGTGTGGTCAAAAATTATTTTTATTTGTTGGAATTGAGTAATGAGATACTCCATTTGATACTGAGCGCATCTGTTGTGAGATATACAAACTACTGCAGCCGCAGCATGCTGGCAAACTCGTTGTGCACCTGAGTGTACTTGGAGACTGAAAGGGTTGATGGCACCAATAATCGACGTCCCGGAAGACGTGAAAGAGGAATTTCACCATGTCGGAATTTCCTATTTTTGACCCCAAAATCGGATTCAGCACCTCGAAAAACCCCCTAAGGCAAACTTTCAGCCCGAACTTCCTAATTTACGAATAAACAAAACAGTGTAGAAAATACGAATGTTTAAATAAACCGGGAAAATAACGTCATGCTGGAATAGTTCATTTATGGCCGCTTGAAGCGCTGAGATCGAGAAATCTATAGTCCCCAGATGCAAAATTTCACGACGATTCAGAATTTCTTCAAGTCTTTCAATCAGTCTAATCGTTCGTAAAATGTGGGTTAAGGAAAAGTCAGAAATATATGACCCAGCGGTGTAAATAGTTCAGGTAACTCTTAAAAATGTAAACGGCTTTGAAAAAACTTTTGAGAACCCATAGTTTATTCAGTTTCTTAATAGTACATATAGGCCTCATTTTCTTAATAATGCATACGTAACTTACTTTCTTAGTAATACATAGGTAACTCAGTTTCTAAGTAATACATAGGTAACTCGGTTTCTTGATAATACTTAGGAAACTCAGTTTCTTAATAATAAAATTCCTACAAAAACGCTCGATTCCAAAGGTTCATTATTGAAAATAATGTGTTCAATATTTGGGAATCAGAGCCTAACTAAAATAAAATGAGGTAAGGATCAAAAATCCAAAAATGTCAAACTAATGGGAACTGGGAACCTGAACCAAATCTCCTGTATTTATGACTCGAATATCATTGTAATTATTTGCGGTTAATTACAATGATATTCGAGTCATAAATACAGGAGATTTGGTTCAGGTTCCCAGTTCCCTTTAGTTTGACATTTTTGGATTTTTGATCCTTACCTCATTTTATTTTAGTTAGGCTCTGATTCCCAAATATTGGACACATTATTTTCAATAATGAACCATGGATCCCCTGTGCATGGATCCCCGGAAACGCCGTAATCCATTTTTGACCGACTTCAACGCGCCGAAGGCGCGCGAAAGAGGAGGTACTCAATTCGGGTTGTAGTGGGACGACGATTTTTTTTTTTTTTTTTTTTTTTTTTTTGTATGTCCGAGTCGCTTGCATTTCTTTATTCTGGTACCAATCTGTCTGATTCTTTTTGAAATTTGTTCTACAAGTATCCGTGGTGGTCCCGTTTCAAACAGATTTCATTTTGCTTTGTTAGAAGTATCGAAAATTTGTGAATGAAGTTGAAAAACGTGGGTCCCGTTTTCGGGAATATCGGTCCGCATTCCCTCTTCTTGCCCTGTGACTTCCGACTGAGTCGATGGAGGACCATTTGTGTGTAGTCAAATTAAAGGTCTGATTGTAAGCTTTAAAATGATATACTATATGAGGGGGGTTCCGATAACTAAAAGGTGCTGCGGTGATGAGAAAGGGGGAATTTATACTGGGGTATTCGCTCAGAACCTGCATGAGCCATATCAAACGTGTTTATCAATGCTCGAGTATGTGAGTTTTCCTACCAAATATGAAGGATAATCATAGTACTGTTAGTTAGGTATTCTACCATGTGGGTGTAGCACATAGCTCTCTCAACACAAATAACATGATTGGGTAGGTAACAGTGTAGGGGATCGTCAGATCTGCATAGTGCCGTACCAAATATTAGGGATATAATTGTAAAGTTAGGTGATGAGAGGGTATTCTACCAAGTGGGTGTAGCACATAGCTTCCTCCTCATCCATAACATAGTTGGGTAGGTAATGGTATAGAAGATCGTCAGAACTGCATAGTGCTGTACCAAATATTAGAAATGAAATAGTACAGTTAGGTGATGAGAGGGTATTCTACCAAGTGGGTGTAGCACATAGCTTCTTCCTCGTCCATAATATAGTTGGGTAGGTAATGGTATAGGAGATCGTCAGAACTGCATAGTGCTGTACCAAATAATAGAAATAAAATAGTACAGTTAGGTGATGAGAGGGTATTCCACCAAGTGGGTGTAGCACATAGCTTCCTCGTCATCCATAATATAGTTGGTTAGGCGATAGTATAGGAGATTGCCATAACTGCATAGTACCATACCAACTATGAGGTGTATAGTACAGTTAGGTGATAAGAGGGTATTCTACCAAGTGGGTGTAGCACATAGCTTCCTCGTCATCCATAATATAGTTGGGTAGTTTATGGTATAGGAGATCTTCAGAAGTACATATTGCTGTACCAAATATGAGGTATATAGTACAACTTGGTGATGAGAGGGTATTCTACCAAGTGGGTGTAGCACATAGCTTCCTCGTCATCAATAATACAGTTGGGTAGGCAATAGTATAGGATATTAAATGAATGGGGTTAGTTCCGCTAGTTATAAGAATACAATTATTATCTACGTACCGTATTGGAGAATCCGTCGTAACCAGCAAGTCGAGTACAGGAGGCGAGCGCTTTCGATGTAAAGACATCATCTTCAGGCCGTCGAGAGAGTACTAAAGTTTGTCAGTCCGGCGTTCTGTTTATATAGTCTGGGTGAAAGGGAGGTAGGTAAAAGGATTAGAAAGGAAAGGGGACCGCATAGTAACGAGACCACTTGGTGAAAGGTTGTTTGTCTGTCATGTCAAGTGAAAGGGAGAGATAAAACTAATCCTATTAGCTAATTGTACCTTCACCACCTGGTAACCACATGGTAACCACGTGGTGACCACGTGGTCTTCTATTCTAAATTATGAATATATTATAAACTAGCTTACATAACTAAATTATTGATAAAATGATTAACTTATATCTATATCTATTTCTAACCTTTTTTTTTTTTTTTTTTTTTTTTTTTTTTTTTTTTTTTTTAAATTTTTATTTTTGGTTAGTTGATTATTTTATTTATTGTTAGAGATTATGATATCCTAGGTCGTTTGGTTGTCTGGAAGTTAGTGGAGTCGTGAGGGTGCTGTTTGCGTTTGTAAGGAGATATGGTAGTGTGTTCTGTTCGTTGTCTTTTGTTGTTCAGGTTGTCAGTAAATCCGTCTGTGGGTGTTTTTCGTTTTTGAATGAGTTTGTCCAGTGGTTTGAATATAGTGTCTGAGGTAGTGTCAAGTAGGTTTTTGTTTATTATACGTCCGTCAAATTTACGTAGTTTGTATATTTCCATGTTTTCAAGTATGTTGAGTCGTCGTCCTTTCTGTTGTGGGTGGAGGAGTGTCATGCAGTTTTTTATGTCGGATAATTCATGTCCATGGTCGTATACGTGGTTTGCGTAGTTGGAGCGTCTAGTGTTGAGTCGAAAAGATCTGATGTGTTCGGTGTACCTTGTTTTTAAGTTGCGTCCTGTTTGTCCAATGTATGTGTGTTTACAGCTGCAAACCAGTTTGTAAACTCCACTTCTGTCGTATGTGTTTGTTTTGTCAATGCAAGTGTTCAGTTGGTTTTTCAGTGAGTTGTCAGTTTTGAATGTGGTCGAAAGTCCTTCCTTCTGGAAAAGGTTGGTGAGTTTATAGGTCTCTGGTCCAGTGTATGTGAAGATGCAGCGTTGGTTCGTGTTTGTGTCTCGTGGTTGTGGGTTGTTCTGTTTGTTATTGTATTGTCGGAGTAGTTTGTCTATGGTTTTGTTTGTGTATCCATTGCTTTGAAAAAAAAAAAAAAAAAAAAAAAAAAAAAAAAAAAAAAAAAAGGTTAGAAATAGATATAGATATAAGTTAATCATTTTATCAATAATTTAGTTATGTAAGCTAGTTTATAATATATTCATAATTTAGAATAGAAGACCACGTGGTCACCACGTGGTTACCATGTGGTTACCAGGTGGTGAAGGTACAATTAGCTAATAGGATTAGTTTTATCTCTCCCTTTCACTTGACATGACAGACAAACAACCTTTCACCAAGTGGTCTCGTTACTATGCGGTCCCCTTTCCTTTCTAATCCTTTTACCTACCTCCCTTTCACCCAGACTATATAAACAGAACGCCGGACTGACAAACTTTAGTACTCTCTCGACGGCCTGAAGATGATGTCTTTACATCGAAAGCGCTCGCCTCCTGTACTCGACTTGCTGGTTACGACGGATTCTCCAATACGGTACGTAGATAATAATTAATAGTATAGGAGATTGCCATAACTGCATAGTACCATACCAAATATGAGGTGTATAGTACAGTTAGGTGATAAGAGGGTATTCTACCAAGTGGGTGTAGCACATAGCTTCCTCGTCATCCATAATATAGTTGGGTAGTTTATGGTATAGGAGATCTTCAGAAGTACATATTGCTGTACCAAATATGAGGTATATAGTACAACATGGTGATGAGAGGGTATTCTACCAAGTGGGTGTAGCACATAGCTTCCTCGTCATCAATAATATAGTTGGTTAGGCGATAGTATAGGAGATTGCCATAACTGCATAGTACCATACCAAATATGAGGTGTATAGTACAGTTAGGTGATAAGAGGGTATTCTACCAAGTGGGTGTAGCACATAGCTTCCTCGTCATCCATAATATAGTTGGGTAGGTTATGGTATAGGAGATCTTCAGAAGTACATTGTGCTGTACCAAATATGAGGTATATAGTACAACTCGGTGATGAGAGGGTATTCTACCAAGTGGGTGTAGCACATAGCTTCCTCGTCATCCATAATATAGTTGGGTAGGTAATGGTATAGGAGATCTTCAGAAGTACATTGTGCTGTACCAAATATGAGTTATATAGTACAGTTAGGTGATGAGAGGGTATTCTACCAAGTGGGTGTAGCAAATAGCTTCCTCGTCATCCATAATATAGTTGGGTAGGTAATGGTATAGGAGATCTTCAGAAGTACATTGTGCTGTACCAAATATGAGTTATATAGTACAGTTAGGTGATGAGAGGGTATTCTACCAAGTGGGGGGTAGCACATAGCTTCCTCATCATCCATATTATAGTTGGGTAGGTAATGGTATTTGAGATCTTCAGAAGTACATTGTGCTGTACCAAATATGAGGTATATAGTACAGTTAGGTGATGAGAGGGTATTCTACCAAGTGGGTGTAGCACATCGCTTCTTCGTCATTCATAAATAGTAGGGTAGGTAATGGTATAGGAGATCGTCAGAACTGAATAGTGCCGTACCAAATATGAGGTATATAGTGCAGTTAGGTGATAAAGGGTTTTCTATCAAGTGGATGTAGCACTTAGCTCCCTCGTCAATCATGTCATGGTTGAGTTGTTGAATTGTGTTGTCAGAACTACCAAGTACCTACGATATATGAGGGAAGTCGAACAGTTAAGGGATATGAGAGTAGATGGCTAAGAAGGAAAGTGACCCCAATACCTCCTGAAACTGATCCATAAACGGAAACTCATCACGTATGGAAATTGATCCGGATTACAAAATGTCGTCCACCCTATGGCTTCTAGTTCACCTTACTGAAATGATGCACAGTATTGAAGTAGAACTACATTGCGAAAACTGATCGAAAAACTGCGGGTAAATTAATTTCTGATTCAAATTGAGGACCACTAAAAGTGAAAAATAAAAAATAATATAAAATGGAAAAATAATAAAATAAAAACCTTTTTAACAAAAAAACGTCTGCCAAGTTGGGTGGGCAGTATAGCTTCCTCACTCATTGTAACATGGACGTATAGAATCAGTTGGCGAAAACTCGGCGCTGCGCGTCTCGGCGGGGGCTTCGCCCCCTGCACCCCCGGATGATTTCCGCTTAGAGCCTAATGGCTAAAATGTGACATACCTTGAAAAGGTTTTTGCTCCCTCTCCCTCTTTATCTTTCTTCCACTGTAATATTTAAGCTCACTCAGCTGATCAGTGACCACTCAGGCACCTTCAGCATTCTCCATTGACCCTGCCTCTCAAATTTCAGCTTCCTGCGTTCAACAGGAGAGAAAATGGCCTTGGAGCTCACTCAGCTGATCAGTGATCACTCAGGCGCCTTCAGCATTCTCCATTGACCCGCCCTCTCCAATTTCAGCTTTCTGCGTTCAACAGGAGAGAAAATGGCCTTGGAGCTCACTCAGCTGATCAGTGATCACTCAGGCGCCTTCAGCATTCTCCATTGCATGCGCAGCGGCTATTGCTTGACCAATTTGATTGAAACTTATAGGGTGTCTCTTAGAAGTTAGTCCCTAACTAACCTCCAAATTTGAGCAAAATCGGTTCATTAGAAACCGAGAAACCGAGGTTCCAGGAAATTCACGTTTGCGCATGCGCACTCGCTCCTATTGGTCCGAAGGTGCTGAAATTTATAGGGGACCGTCTAGGACCTAATCCGCACAATCCCTGAAAATTTCATCAAAATCGGACCACAGGTTAGTATAGTTTTGCCCGGGACAAGGATTGACCACAGACAGACAGACAGACCGACAGACAGACAGACAGACAGACACGGAACCAAAATTGTTCGGGAAGCTCTAAAACGCAAAAAGCAAGTGGAAATTTTGATTTTGGAGGACTTTTTTTTTCACTTCTTTCACGAATACAAAGCTTCCCTACCTTCGGTAGTGAGGAAGCAAAATGGACCGACCTCAAAAATGATGTCCGTGAACCCCAAAAAGGAAAAAAATAATAAACTTAGCGAAAACACACTGATGTTGTATGTTGGAATACCAAATATTATTTGTAATGTGATTCACACTCATTGTCACACTCATATCCTCCATCATACGATAGCAGTGACGTACTACCCAATAGTTTTGGAACACTTATCTCTACTCGTATTCATGTTTTGTAATACTCACCAGATCATGTGAGTATTACTTAATAACCACAGTGTATCCAGATAGGTAGGTAGGTACGCATTGAAGTCGCCGCCGTGCCCACCTGTAGACACAAACGTCTCCTAGATGTTCTACTTGTTCTACTTACCAACATTTTATTCGTTTTCAGAAATATAGGTACATACCTCCCATACCACAGACATGCTTCCACACCGAGTATGAACGTATATATCTTTTTGTCTAAAATTGTGGACGGTTTTGAACGTTAATTAGGTCACAACGATTCCGAAGGTATGTTGCTACAATATAATATATCCACCAATAAAATAAACAGTCTCATGTAATAATAGAGTCTCAAATTACTCGTCACAACCATTCCTAGGGAGGTTCACACTTACTATCATACTCATAAGGCAGCAGAGACGTACTAGGTACCTGATAGTTTGGGGAGCACATTGTAACTCAATGGTAGGTACTTACTCTTGTAATGCTAACCAGATCATCGAGTAAGGAAGGTGATTAGTTTGTGTCTACAGGTGGGCACGGCGGCGACTTCAATGCGTACCTACCTACCTATCTGGATACACTGTGGTTATTAAGTAATACTCACATGATCTGGTGAGTATTACAAAACATGAATACGAGTAGAGATAAGTGTTCCAAAACTATTGGGTAGTACGTCACTGCTATCGTATGATGGAGGATATGAGTGTGACAATGAGTGTGAATCACATTACAAATAATATTTGGTATTCCAACATACAATCTGTTGACAAGATATTTATATCCAACAACCTAATACATCAGTGTGTTTTCGCTAAGTTTATTATTTTTTCCTTTTTGGGGTTCACGGACATCATTTTTGAGGTCGGTCCATTTTTTTGTTAAAAAGGTTTTTATTTTATTATTTTTTACTACAATAGTACAATCGTCATAAATAGTATCGTTGCTGTAAACATAGTAATAAGGCGTAATGTTTTCCTTCCGAATCTACCAAGGTAGCGGAAGCTTTGTTTTCACTTTTCTGGGTAGAAAAAAAATGTTCTCCAAAATCAAAACTTCTACTCGCGTTTTACGTTTCAGACCTTCCTGAACAATTTTGGTTCCGCGTCTGTCTGTCTATCATGAAATCCTTGCCACAACCATAACTTCTACAATCTCATCCGATTTTGATGAAATTTTCAGGGATTTTACGGGTAGCCTTGCAGATGGTCCCCTATTAATTAATGGTTATTATTAGAATTATTATTTTTTGGACTAGCTCTTCGATCTGGCCAAAATGAATATTCCTGTAGTGAGTGTTTCAGGCACAGGCGGTTTAGCTGAAGCTGGAAGTCCAGTAGAGGTAGAAGAAACAGCACACGTAGACGGTTTATCCAAGGTTGACTAGAACTTCTGCACAAAAAATGTTGTTGTAATTACTGATGTAACCTATGGATAACTACTAATACCAAGAATATACACCAAGAGCTCTAATTTAAACCATTATCTTGGTGAACCATGAGCAAAACTTCTCTCCCTGCAATTCTATCTCTCTTCCTACAAACCAGCCTCTTCCCAGAAGTTGTAGGTAGAGAGGTTGTAGGGAGAGAGATTTTTGAGGTTATCACTCTCTACTGGCCTCACCATTATTGATTCTGAACGTAAAAAAAATAAATAACACTATGGCATTCATAATTGTAATTTGAGTTTAATTATACGAAGTTGAACACTTACCCTGATAAGTGAGGTGGTTGTAGGGATGGAGAACGTATTAACCTACTCTCAAAGCTTTTACACTTCACAAAATAACCCACACAACTGGGAGCTTGGAAATTCAGCAAACTTCAGTGGCTTCGGAAGCCATCTTGCAGCAGAGTTCACTTTTGTTTTTCATAATACAAAATAATCGTTTTCCAGGAGTGGGCGGGCATTTCAAAAAAATTGTAGGGAGAGAGATTAAAACCTTGTGACAGCATCAAAACATGGCAAAAACGCTTCCAATTCGAAGGAATTTTTGTTCGTTTCTAATTTATTGCTGAAGAGGAGATTAACCTGGACCAATAACATTTTTTACTTAAATTAAAACATGAATATAGAGTTCTCCAACAATTTTCGAAGTTCCCAACCTACTCTTTGTGACAGGTGTAGGGAGAGAGAATTGGGATCATTAATGATTTTTAATTATCTGAGTTACTTAATTGATTAGTGAAATTCATTCTATGTGATCTTTGTAGACACCAAGCTGCTGTATCTCCCTGAAAAAATTCTGAATTTCCAAGTCAAATAGAGTGTTCACAAAAGCTGCGTGACAAGAAATAACCCCAAATTTTGAAATGACCCGTTAGTATTTTTGATCCAATCACATCTTTAACCTTTGACACTGTGCTCAAACCCCCAGATCTTACTACTCACTTACATTCTTCATCCGAATTTGATGAATTTTTCTAGGATTGTCCAGATTAGCGTATAGATGGTCCCCTATGAGGGTAGTGAATGGTACTTAGAGATTGGTGTTTTGAGATTAACTACTATGCATCGGATCATCTATATAATCGGATATGGATACGAGGGAGCTATGTGCCACACCCACTTGGCAGACTTTTTTTTCTGTTGAGTGTTGTCCAACTTCACCCCAGATCGATCGCATAAGGACGCCCAAGTCTTACTGTGGAACGTCCTAAAAAGTATCGGGATGCTTCCTCTTTTCTGCTGGTATCAAAAAACTGAGTTTTGTGATACTGTCCTTGTTGTAATTTGAGTAGTTTGATCTTGTAAAAAAAGAACTTTCAGGTCATCATCCTGTACCTGTCTTCATCACAATCCAACTTTAAAATATTAAATACTTGTACAAAATTTCACAATTTCATTTCATTTTAAAATTTTCTAATAATAATGTTTAAATAATAATAATTAAAATTGTGATTCATCGTGAAAAATTACAGTAAGATCTCGTATTATACTTAGTATTTTAGTGCACCATAAAGCTCGATCCCATCGGTCGATAAAGAAGAGCGAGCAGAAGCAGTTGAGTCCTTCGTTATATGGTTGTTTAAAAGATAAAAATGATTTCTGTAAACACCAAAAAGGGAAAAATAATAATCTCTGCGAGAACATACTTGATGTAGGAGGTTGTTGGACATAGATATCTAGTCAACAGATGGTATGTTGGAATACCAACAATTATTTTTAGTGTGATTCACACTTATTGTCACACTCATATCCTCCATCATACGATAGCAGTGACGTACTGCCCAATAGTTTTGGAACACTTATATCTACTCGTATTCATGTTTTGTATTGCACGATCGACGCATGTTGTGATACTCACCAGATCATGTGAGTTGTACTTAATAACCAGAGCGTATCCAGATAGGTAGGTAGGTACGCATTGAAGTCGCCGCCATGCCCATCTGTAGACACAAACGTCTTCTAGAGGTTCTATTTACCAACATTTTATTCGTTTTCGGAAATATAGGTACATACCACAGACATGCTTCCACACCGAGTCTGAACGTAGATATCTGTTCGTTTAAGATTGTGGGAGGTTTTGAACGTTAATCACGTAACAACGCTTCCGAAGGTATGTAGCTACATTACAATATGTCCACCAATATATTAATAAAGTCTCATATAATAATAAAGTCTCAAAATACTCGTCACAACCATTCCTAGGGAGGTTCACACTTACTATCATACTCATATGGCAGCAGAGACGTACTAGGTACCTGATAGTTTGGGGAGCACATTTTAACTCAATGGTGCTTACTCTTGTAATGCTAACCAGATCATCGAATAATGGAGGTAGTAAGTTTGTGTCTACAGATGGGCACAGCGGCGACTTCAATGCGTACCTACCTACCTATCTGGATACGCTGTGGTTTCTAAGTACTACTCACATGATGGACATATTGTAATGATACATATGATGATATTGTAATGATAAATCACGTTTGTCTGACTTGAGTAAGATGAAAGAAAAAGTCAACATGAGAGGCGTCAGTAAACAAGTGCTGGATATCCATTTACACGGGGTTTCAAACAAAATCACTCGCGGGGAGCTATTTTCGATCTATCGAGAGGTACATACTCGTATTTAAGAGAAACCATCGAAGCTTGCATGTAAATAACTTCCAATCATCAGTCTGATACGCGAACCCCCCACTGTTGACAAGAAAATTGGCTTTGTAAAGTAGTCGTGGAAACCTGATGCACTTGAAAGAGGTATTGAATAACAACGAGCTGGTTCGAAAAATGCAATCAACCATTTTCCCCAGCAGATTCTGTCTCACAGCTAAACTTTCGTATATTGACGGTTCGTACATGTTAGTTTTTTTCGATCTTCTCGAAAAAAAAGGGTCTAGACTTCCTGTCGATGGAATCCAAAGTCCACTCTTCCACTATTCAACGTTTGTTTGGTGTTCAATTCCCTTGTTTTCACTGGAATTACGAGAGAAGCCCCTCTTTTTAAAAAATAATGAACCTTTGAAATCGAAGGAAAACGCTGCAAATTATTACACAATGGTTTATTATTTTTCTATATTGATCACTCGTATGCAAAGCCACCAACCATCCAACATGAAGAAAAACATCGATCGCATTTCGGTCAGCTAAAATTTGAACGGAGATTAGGATAGATTACACTCGTGTTTCTGATTTATCGTACGTTGAAAACTTAAATTCTCGTAGGGAGCGAACGGTTTGTCCTACAGAGCTCCGCGTGGTCTCAAAAAATTCTAAAAATTCTATAGAATCTTAAATTGAAGGAAAAACAATACCTTTATATGGAAATTTTTTTGAGTTAAGCCGTTTTCAAAATTTCAAAATTCATTGTTGAACCCTTACAGGTGACCTACATCAACCAAAATCTTCGGGGCACAACTAAGACCCCAAATGGAGCCCACATACCAAATTTCATCAAAATCGGTCAATGCTAAGTGGGGAAAGTGCCGCGTACGGCGGACGGCGGACGGACGGCCACATTTTTATTTGATTTTTGAATTTTACGTACCTTGAAACGTAAACCATCAAATTTTGAGGGGGTGTTAAAATTTTTTTTTCTTGGTCGATTCCAAAGGTTCATAATCTATCTATATACATAAAACGCCAACCGCATGTACGTACGTATGGACGGAGAGGTTGAAGGGGTCGTGGGAGTGGGAGAGTCGGGGGAATCGGAGACGGGAGGAGTCGGAGGGAGTGGGTGGAGGAGAGAGACGGAGAAATCGTTTTTGCCTGCTTTTAGTTGGCTTTTCAGCTAGTTGAAAATAATAAACCAAAAACCATAGGTGAATGTCTTGTGTGTGTGTGTGACAAAATCTTTTGTCGTCTGCACAGGCCTTGGTTTTTAACCGATTTTCGTGGTTCTTTTTTTAATCGATGCGGAAAACTATCTAGTGTGCTCTACGTTGCCGGAATTTAGAATTTTGCCTTTTAAGGTTGGAGGGGGAGGGGGGGTTAGTGGTTAAAAAACGTGCGTTTTTGGGCATAATCTTGTGTGTTCTGCCCAGGCCTCAATTTCCAACCGATTTTTGTAGTTCTTTTTTTATTTGAGGCAGTAAACTATCTGGTTGTGCACTACGTCGCCGGAATTTTGAATTTTGCCTTTTAAAAGGGGAAAAGGGGGGTTTAATGATTTAAAAACGTACGTTTGCGGGCATAATCTTGTAAACTCTGCCCAGGCCTCAATTTCCTACCGATTTGCGTGTTTCTTTTTTTGTTCGATTCAAAAATGTTCTAAATTGCACACTTTTTCACCAAAGTATCAAAAATAGCTTGGGGAGGGGGCGAGTGGGGGATCATTTTCACAAAATATGCGATTTTTAAATATTTTGGCAATCTCATATTGTACCCAAGCTTCGAAATTGACGTGATGAAGTTGTAAAATTTACGTATATTCAACTCACTTAATTTAATTTGTATTACAACCTATTCGTCTCTCTGACGAATAGCAGATTACATCTGTATCACAACTCATTCGTCTTATCGAAGAATGAAATTTTCTTATGATCACAACTCATTCGTCGCATCGATGGAGTGACTTGAAGTAGAACAAAAATAACTTACCAACGCATGCGTGGAAGTCACTTTCCCCTTTCGCGTCAGATGGCCAACAGATCCGTGGTAGGATAGCTGAAGCAGGGGCGGCCACTCCCTTATTCGCTATGACTGATACCATTGTTGAAGTTTGTCGCTTAAAAATTAGATTTCTACAAATGGGAAAATGATTGAAAATATGAATAATCAAGCTGAATTTTTCTATTTTTTACTGTCTTATGAAATAAATTTTTTTTTTTTGGGCTCTACCCGACCTTTTTTTAACAACTCCAGAAAGGTGGGTTAGAGCTAGAAGCAGGAAAAAAACGCTGCAAATTATTACACAATGGTTTATTATTTTTCTAAACAGATCACTCGTCTGCAAAGCCACCAACCATCCAAAATGAAGAAAAACATCGATCGCATTTCGGTCAGCTTTAATTTGAACGGAGATAAGGCCTCTTTTGCGATTCACACTCGTGTTTCTGATTTGTCGTACGTAAAACCCTTAAATTCTCGTAGGGAGCGAACGGTTTGTCCTACAGAGCTCCGGGTGGTCTCAAAAAATTCTAAAAATTCTATAGAATCTTAAATTGATGGAGAAACAATACCTATATATCAACATTTTTTGAGTTAGGGCGTTTTCAAAATTTCAAAATTCATTTTGGAACCCTTAGAAGTGACCTACATCAACCAAAATCTTCGGGGCACAAGTAGATCCCAAATGGAGCCTACATACCAAATTTCATCAAAATCGGTCAATGCTAAGTGGCAAAAGTGCCGCATACGGCGTACGGCGGACGGACGGCTAAATTTTTATTCGATTTTTGTATTCTACGTACCTTGAAACGTAAACCATCAAATTTTGAGGTGGTGTTAAAAAAAATTTTTTCTTGGTCGATTCCAAAGGTTCATTATTGAAAATAATAAACCAAAATTTAGGCAATGAGTTGTTCATTAAGGGTGTCTCAGTCGGTCGCCGTTCATTCCTCGTTCCGGATCAGTATTTCATGAAATTGAAGGCGCAAAAACTTAAAAAGTAGTACCTAAATTTGAAATTTCAAAGGATGTTAGAGATTCATTAGTGCACGGCCCAAGGGAATTTACAAACTGAGATATTGCCGCCGGAATCATCAAAAATCGAACAATAGTTGCCAAAGAAAAATGGGAAAAACTTCTGAACGAGGATGAACGGCGACCGACTGAGACCCCGTACAACGTTCTTAAAATTTATAATTAAAATTGTAAGCACCCAGGTAGCAATAACAATAATTTCATTTCCTTTTTTGGCCCCACATCCTAGACAAAAAATTCCCAAACATCCGATTTGAGACTCACATTTGGAAGTTTTTCTAGAATAAATGAGAAGAAGTTGCAGTTGGAAATAACAACAGTTAATGCAAATAGACATACCCTACTGACATCAACTATCAATGAGAACAGCTAGACCGATAGTACTGTCGATAGTATCAATGATTTTTCGAATCCAACGATACTATCGAAATCTCAAAATTGGTTGTTTAGTACCACTATTTGCACGTAATGTGAAGGAGCATGGTGACTGACCAGTGGGTGGGGGAAGAGGAGCATACTGGGAACCCCATCCAGGCCTCTCTATTTCTTCTTCTATTCTCACTGGTCCAAACTGCCACCTCGCGTAAGCGTAGACACAACTCGCCAGTCGCTACCATAGATATCGATACCTTAAAGCACAAAGGCGCTATGTCCATCCACCTTCCAAATTTTTAATTGTTTTTAATTTTAGAAAAACTCAAATTCAACAAAACTAATAATGACCTTCTTGACGATTATTGCTTGAAAATTTGATGAAGAAATTAAAGAGTTTAGTGTAATAAATAATTATTTTACGAATTTTGCACTGGTGAAAACTTCTTTTGCGTTTTTCTGAAAACTCCGTTTTTGGACAAAGCGCCTTTGTGCTTCAAGGTTTCGATATATACTACTGGATGGCTAACTCCGTCTACCGAAAACGGGGCCTCCGATTTTGGGTTTTCCCCCGCCTGGACGGCATTACCATTTCACTGGCGGGCTTATACACCTTACTTCTCGCAATAAAAGTCGAGTTTAACACATTAAAAGCAAAAATAATGTGCTTATTTCCCTCAAACGTTTGGTGTTCATAGCTAAGAAATCAATATAAATGACTAGCAATTTCCCTTCAGCAATTCCTCGAATTAGTGCGATCAGAAAAGGAGATCTAAATAATGAGTGGAAGTGGTTTACGTTTCAAGGTAGGTATGTAAAATCAAAGAAGAAAAAAAGCCGTTTGCAGATTTTCAGTTTATTATTATACACAGGAACACAATGATTATAATGATAAAAACAAGATTAAAGCTAAAATGAATAAGGGAATAATGAATTGGAGAATTGTGTTGTTTCTTATTGTATCAAATGTTGTTGAATCATGGGTTTTTAAGCTTCTGTCGCAAGCCGAACTTACGAACTGTAGTGAATTTATATTTATTTGTTTGGCATGATGGTGGCATATGACGTTGATTAAAAGATATGTAATAGATTTAATAGGTAGGTATAAAAGAAATGAAATTTTTGTTGAAAACAGCTTTGATATATACTACATAGTAGTAAATATCATTGAGGTATTATTGACCAATACTAGACTTGTTTTTGTTCTTGTTCTTTATTTGCCCATGACGTTTCTACCCAGGAACTGGGTCCTATTCAAATGGTATATGTCTGTCTGCGAAATTGTTTAAACGTGATAGTAGGTATGCAGAATTAGTTCTACAGATAATACACTTTAATTATACTGTAACAAACTGTGGAAAAATACTCTACCAAAAACATTGTCTGACAAAAGACAAACAAAACATTTTGTAGAAGTATTATCTGTAGAACTAATTCTGCATACCTACTATCACGTTTAAACAATTTCGCAGACAGACATATACCATTTGAATAGGACCCAGTTCCTAGGTAGAAACGTCATGGGCAAATAAAGAATAAACACGAAAAAAAGTCTAGTATTGGTCAATCATACCTCACGTTGACTAGACATCATATCACTCTTGTAGTAAATATCTATGAGATTAAAATCCTTCAATACTTCGTACGTGGAAGTTAGGAAAAATTGAGCACTGGTTAATTATAATAATACAAATTCAATAAATTAAGGGAAGTAAAAATACTAAGTACCTATGTCAATCATAAAAAATGGAATATGAGTTAAAATATTATTTTCCCTACAAATTAAACTTACCTATGGAATGAGATGCCGTTTCCCGTCGATTGTTGATTAGTACAGTTGTAGGCTGAACACGAAATCACCATTTTTCAATTTATGTTACACCGTTCGCTAACAAATACAAAATGAACTGGAAGGCTTCTAAATAAGGAAAACAGTGAGGGAAGATGTCTCGCTGCCAACCATATTTGTGGTGTTCTCACTGTGATTTTTGCCTGGGGAGTGTAATACAATAAGACAAAACCCAGGGATTAACTATGAAGAAGGTTCTGATGCGCTATGACCTCTACAAAGTAAATTAAAATCCCCTGCGTAAGGTAAGAAATGCATAGGCGGTATTACTTTTGCCGTCCAGCGCCGGGAATCCCCAAGTTCGGAGGTCCCGTGAAATTAATCAATCTATGGTCGCTACAAACGCCTTTGACACGGTCAGTCAACTCGCTCAGGCCTACTTCCTTCGTGTAGGCCCTAGCTTGATTACCTTGATTACTTCCTAATGTGACGGTAGGAGTTGAGATGTCAGCGGATATTAGGATCGGGTGTGGGGTATTACGATCCTCTGTCATCTCTCCCCTTCAACATGGTCGCGGATTAACTTTAGTCCAATCACTTTACACATCTAACAAACAATGCAATCGTGGGGGTATCTACTATTCCTTTGTGTGTTAGGACCCCTCAGGGTAGTTTAGCCCTAAATTTGCAACTCTGAAAACCCTATGCTACGGACGTATACACAGATCCGGGTGGTCTCAAAAAATTCTAAAAATTCTATAGAATCTTAAATTAAAGGAAAAACAATACCTTTATTTCGAAATTTTTTGAGTTAGGGCGTTTTCAAAATTTCAAAATTGATTTTGGAACCCTTAGAAGTGACCTATATCAACCAAAATCTTCGGGGCACAACTAGACCCCAATTGGAGCCTACATACAAATCTGCATCAAAATCGGTCAATGCTAAGTGGCAAAAGTGCCGCGTACGGAGGATGGCGTACGGCGCACAGTGGGGCCAAATGGCCAAAAAGCGGAAAAAACTCATTATCTTTTGAACGAATTACTGTATCGTCTTGGGAATGGTTTCATTCGATTTCGAATACGAAAATACATTGGAAAAATATGTTTTCTGACGTTTAAATTTATTATTTTAGTACTAAATCTTGAATTTTGAAAAAAATAATGCTACTCAAAGTGGAAAAGCATGTTAAAAAAAATAGAAGAGCGGTTTTACAGGCGGTGGGTGTGTGTTATTTTGTTCTTTTCTTCGTTTCAAAGGTTATAGGATACGATAGTGATGATTGAATTGAGGTTTCTTTATACATGTATGTAAATATATATATGTAAATATATATTTATATATTTAATTTTGACAAAATTTTGAGTGATAAAAACCTCTGAAAATTGGATAGTAAGCGATCGAATATTGGAACGATTCTAAATTAAACGTTTGCTAAACTCGAATAAGAGATTTTCAACGATGACATGTTCTCGGTATGTCACGAGAGTACGAACTGACCACACTACTGCGAATGACAATCCTAAGAACCTGGTTTGTTCAAACAGAACCTTGTTGACTCTTAGCAGAAATATTTTACGAAAACGTCGCTATTTACATCATTCTGTTTTCCAATAAAAAATAAAACAAAAAATGTCGGCCAAGTGGGTGTGGCACATAGCTTCCCAGTATCCATAACCCGGTTGTATAGATGATCCGACCATTTTAGCCTTAACTTAACTCCGATACTTTGTGATTGTAGCTAACAGCCCACATAGGGGACATTCTACATGTCAATATTCACAATCCCTGGAAATTTTATCGAATTCGAGAGGTAAATGTAGCAGTTACAACCTTTAGAAGGGTTTTACTCTGAAGCTGCGGTGACGGCAGAGACGGCGTTCTTGGTGTACCTTTAATCACATTTTAACCCACTACATCTAAATTCGGTGAAATACGGCTATGAAATTTTTACAGCTTCTTGATAATGGTCAGATTTTCAAGAAAAAAAATGAGCCAAACCGAAGGAAGGCGAAGCTCGGTTTTTCCACTCCTCTAAAGTTGTATTTCGCTATAAAAACGCAAATCTGGAGCTAATGTTCAAGCTAAAGTGTTATGAAAAACTAATTAGTATTTTCTAGAGATACTACATATTTATATCCAACATTATATCATTTTATTATAATTTTTTGTAACACATAGAACGTGTTAGGAAATTTTCAAATTCCACTCTCAAAGTGCTTAAAATCTCGAAATATCAGGTTTGAGCCCCCATTTAGCAGTGAAAATAATTTTTAAACATTGAAGGTCCTTCACAATATAATTTTACAGGTAATAGACTTTGAGAAAACCACATTACATTTATTTTTTAGTCACTTTGCAAAAATGGAGTTTTTTCCACTCCGGCCCCACTGTGCGGCGTACGGCGGACGGACGGCCAAATTTTTATTCGATTTTTGGATTCTACGTACCTTGAAACGTAAACCATCAAATTTTGAGGGGGTGTTAATTTTTTTTTCTTGGTCGATTCCAAAGGTTCATTATTGAAAGTAATAAACCAAAATTGTCAATTTATTGATGAAAATTTTTTGATTTTGGGATACTCCAAATTTTTGCTCAACAATGTACTACTTTATTGAAACTCAAGCAGCGTGGTCTGCCTTCAATAACCCATTGCTTATATAAGGCAGACTAAAATCGAAAAAATGCAAATTTGAGGGATAAAATTTATGTATTTTGGGAAAGTTGCAATTTTGGCATGTGGTACTAGCACGCAAGTAAACACTGTTTAACACAGTCTGCCATCGGTATTCCGTTGCTTTCTAGCGGCAGACTGAACTGAAACGTGAAAAAACTGGATTTACCTACTAGGAAATTCTTGCGGTAACGATTCATCTTCTTCAAGACTATTCAAATTTTCGATCGAATACTAACTGCAGTGCATGGAAACATCTAAACTAGATACCTTTAATTCAGTATTAATGTTTTTCCTGTTGAGGGGTTATCTTGGCTTCCTCCAGAGTTGAAAAGTCTTTCTCTACTTGTACATTTTCTGTTTTTCGCGATATAATGGCATATTTCTTCCAAGTGACGCAGCTTTCCTGAACAACCTGATGAATTGTCTTCTTTTTCATTGATCAATACAAAACAACAAGTTATTTTCAACAATTCCCGGAAATAAACTGTTAGTCCCCTGTAATAGTCTAGTAGTGATTACAATAAGTGTTCAGCCCGTTTGCTTAGTTACCACAACTAATTACCATTTCTGAATTTCTAATTCATTTCATTCCATCTATGTAAGTAGGAGTTTTTTGGTTTATTATTTTCAATAATGAACCTTTGGAATCGACCAAGAAAAAAAAATTTTAACACCGACTCAAAATTTGATGGTTTACGTTTCAAGGTACGTAGAATCCAAAAATCGAATAAGAATTTGGCCGTCCGTCCGCCGTACGCCGTACGCCGTACGCGGCACTTTTGCCACTTAGCATTGACCGATTTTGATTAAATTTGCTATGTAGGCTCCATTTGGGATCTAGTTGTGCCCCTAAGCTTTTGGTTGATGTAGGTCACTTCTAAGGGTTCCAAAATCAATTTTGAAATTTTGAAAACGCCCTAACTCAAAAAATTTTGATATAAAGGTATTGTTTTTCCTTCAATTTAAGATTCTATAGAATTTTCAGAATTTTTTGAGACCACGCGGAGCTCTGTGGGACAAACCGTTCGCTTCCTACGAAAATTTAAGTGTTTATTTTGAAATATATATATATAAGTTAAATATGTAATTTGTGCTGAATGCTCCGTAATATTGCAGACCCCAGGAAAAACCCCGCTTAGGGCTCTGCGAGCCCCGCGGAGGGAACAGATTGTACGGGCAGTCTTGAGTCGCCCTTCATGAAGTGTAGTTGTTTGTCTTAAAGATTCCTGTGACTTATAATTTAACTGTTGTGGAAAATAAAGTTCCTTTTTAAAAACTCATTCCCGTAAAGCAGTTATTTAACTGGCGCAGTCGGTAGGACCGCAGGAGGCTGAATTTAAGAAATTATAAATCTCAGCTGTGAGTTTCAACTCTTCGCCGCGGAAACCTACAACATCGCAGGAGATCTTCAAGACTGAAAACCCAATCTGATATTCGGACACCGTCTATCTCAGACCACCGATATCATTTCGGACTATTCGAAGAAGGAGACCGAACTCGGCCGAGAAATTTGGCGAGATCCACCTACTTCGAACAAGTGACACTTCGAGACCAAAGAGGACACCGTTCTCAATAGAACCACCTCGGCGTTCTCTACCCTTCCTTTTGGACACCGCGATCGCAGCTGCGATAGCCACCAAATCGAAGAGGATCCTTCTCCACCACGGACCAGGAAGAAGAGGTTGACCAAGCTCACCAGAAGTACGCATCCGAGCTACCGGCGTTTCGGAAACCTACCCGAAAACCCCTCGATGCTGACGATCTTCACAGCTATGTGAGTCCGCCTTTAATATTTAACAATAATATTGAATTTCCTAATATTGTTGTAACGGAAACAGGAGCAATAATGGTAGTACCGGAGTTAAAGAAAGCTTATCTGGATATGATTCCGGAGTTCCATGGAGAACCGGAACTTCTTACTAACTTTTTAGAAGTATGCGAGGAGCTAGTGCTCCAATTTTATGATAGGGCAGCCCCTACAAATTTTCAAAACAAATATCTGATGAGGTCCATCTTAGCGAAAATTAAAGGTAGAGCGGCTGAGTTAATCATCAGTGCAAACTGCTCAAATTGGGAGAGTGTAAGAGATGCATTGACATCCGGATACTCCGACAAACGAGATCTATACACTCTAACGATAGAAATGTCCGAGTTAAAACAGGGAGGAGAAACCCCGTTCGTATTTTTAGAAAAGGTTAGGAAATTTCTCAATTTATCTATTATGTACTTAAAGAACAACGCAGTTCCTAACGTTGACCAACAAGGTCAATTTTTCAAAGGATTAGCTTTAAGGGTGTTCCTCAGAGGATTGAAAGAACCGTTAGGTGGGCTATTGCAGGCCAGGAGACCTCCAGATTTGGATGCGGCTCATAATTTACTGACGAATGACTTTCAATTTGGAATTGCCAAGCCGTATTTAAAAACGGACAATAATAAATCCTTCACGAGTTCGCGACCTCTTCAAGGTCCGTCTTATCCGTCGCCTCGGCACGCGCAAGCGGGACCCTCGCGACCCTCGACTTCCTCATATTTCCAGAATCAGCGTTACGGGAAAGATAATCAAGAACCCTCGACTCAACGTCCTCTTTCCTCTCCACCACAATATCAACAACAATTTCCCAGATACCCGCAAACTCCGCAAAACAGATCCCAATATCCTACTCCGATGAGTGGAGTACAAACCATCAAAACTCATACACCTCAATTCCATCAGCGGAATATAGAGGGACATGTAGAGTACGAAAGTGAAAGTCGTTCGTCAGAAGAAGAAGAACAGATATTAGAAGAAGAACCTTTTTTAGAAGTTGGCCAGGAGGAATACCAAAATTCCTCCTTATGAATTTGAACATTAAAAATGAACTGCCCTTTGTTATTATGCCCAAATTTGAATTAAGAATACTCATAGACACTGCTAGCACAAAATCCTTTGTAAACCCTCAAGTTGCATGCAAATATTTTCATAAGAAATTAATAGAGGACCCTTTCCTAGTAACTACTGCACACGGAACGACCCATGGTAAACAAAGCACCAAGGTACCGTGTGGAGAGTTATTCGGAGAAAGAAATTTAAATTTAAAATTTTATGTATTTCAGTTCCATGACAAATTTGATTTACTATTAGGATTGGACGGACTAAAACAGATTGGCGCAAAGATCGACTTGACTAAAAATATGTTGGTTACTCCCCACAAACAACTGCCAGTCCTTTTCCACCAACTGAATAAAATTGCAACTTATAAAATTGAAGCACGTTCATTACAAAAAGTCATGTTTAAAATAGAAAACATAAGAGATGGAGAAGGAGTGATACCATACAAAAAATTGAGAAAATTAGAGATACCCCAATGCGTAGTAACAATAAAAAATAATGAAGCACTAGGTGTCGTGTTGAACCCAACAGAAGAAGAAGTAATATTTAAACAATTGAATCCGATCAAAGTAGAGGCCGTTCCTAAAATTCCCGACAGTAACCTAAACATGCACACCTACGGAAAATTTGACTTCAACCCATCAAAATTAAGGTTAGACCATTTAAACCTAGAAGAAAAGAAGGAAATTCTAAAATTGGTCAGATCCTATTCGGATATTTTTCATTCGGAAGAAACCACGTTAACTTTCACAAACCAAGTAAAGCATCAAATCAGAACAACAGACGAGACTCCGATTTACACGAAACCTTACAGATACCCGCAGATATACAAACAAGAGGTACAGAGACAAATTAATGACATGCTAAAACAAAATATCATTGAACCATCGAACTCTCCGTGGAATTCCCCCATTGTAGTAATACCGAAAAAACCAGATGCATCGGGGAAACAGAAATACCGAATCTGCATCGACTACAGGAAATTAAACGAGAAAACGATACCAGACAAATATCCTCTCCCTAACATTACGGACCTACTAGACAAGTTAGGGAAATGCCACTACTTCACAACTATAGATTTAGCGTCAGGGTTCCACCAAGTAGAAATGAGCCCAGAAAGTGTGGAAAAGACCGCGTTTTCGACAGAACAGGGCCATTGGCAGTTTCGAAGAATGCCTTTTGGACTCTCAGGAAGCCCACCAACTTTCCAAAGAGTCATGGATTCCATACTGAGAGGAATCCAGAACGAAACTTGCCTAGTGTACATGGATGACATCATATGTTTTAGCACTAGTCTACAAGAACACTTAGGACGACTCAGAGAAATTTTTGAACGATTAAGACAAGCCAACATGAAAATTCAACTCGACAAAACGGAATTTCTAAGAAAGGAGGTAGGGTTCCTCGGGCACATAATAACCCCAGAAGGAGTCAAACCTAATCCTGAGAAAATAAGAGCCATAATTAACTATCCCATACCCAAAAACACTAAAGAAATTAAAGGTTTTCTAGGGTTGTTGGGATACTACAGGAGGTTCATAAAAGATTTTGCAGACATAACAAAACCACTAACGAAGAGATTGAAAAAGGGAGCGACAATTAACACAACAGACCCAGACTACGCCAACGCTTTTGAAATTTCAAAACAATTGTTAGTAAACGAACCAATATTACAATACCCAGATTTCGAAAAACCATTTCATTTGACCACGGACGCTAGTAACGTAGCAATAGGAGCAGTGCTCTCACAAACCCACAAAGGAGGCGATCTAGCTGTAGCTTATGCTAGTAGGACTCTGAACGAAACGGAAACTAGACTCTCCACGATAGAAAAAGAACTGTTAGCAATCGTTTGGGCTGTTAAATATTTTAGACCGTATTTGTACGGCAGAAAATTTAAAATATTTTCAGATCACAAACCACTTCAATGGTTATTTTCAATAAAAGAACCCAACTCAAAATTATTTAGGTGGAGATTAAAACTAGAAGAATATAATTACGAAATCTGTTACAAAAAAGGAACCAGCAACGCAAATGCAGATGCCCTATCAAGGATCCAACTTAATGTCACGGAAATAGAAGAAGCCGATAAAATTATTGAAGATTTAATAGATAAAATGAATAGAACTGAGAGTATACTACAAGACGGACAGACAGACCAAACCATAAGAGAACTATTTCCCGAAGGAACACCCCCAACTGAAGCCATAGAAACAGACAGACAATCTGTAACTGCTAACATTGACGACGAGAGTGATCACCAAACTGTTCATACCAATCAAGATAGTAATACCACCATAGAAATCCCTATTAGTGACAACCCCGTAAATTATTTTAATAATCAAGTAATTGTATCGCTTGTAAAATTTAATCCTACAAAACCAAAAATAAAGAAACTCTTTAATCAGAAAACCAGAATATTGCTAGAATTATCAGAAAACAAATTAGAAAAAGAAATAGTAAACTTTGTCAAAGAGTACATTATACCAAATGTCAACTATGGAATATACTTTGAAAACGACATTTATGAAAAATTCTTAAAAATAATGGTTAAATATTTTAAAACCTCAGAAGTAAAATTCACAAAATGTAGTGGAAAGCTAGTCGACGTACTTTGCGACGAAGAAGTACAGGAAGTAATAGCCTCCTATCATGTAGGTAAACAAAACCACAGAGGGATAGAAGAAACTTACCAAAAACTTAAAAGACTTTACTTTTGGCCCAATATGAAAAAGACGGTCCAAGAATTCATTAATCAATGCGAAATCTGCCAAATTTGCAAATATGATAGAAATCCATTAAAAATAAAATATAATGTTACCCCGACAGCGACCAGGCAGTTCGAAATAATTCACATTGATAAATTCACTCTAGAAAAGACAAAATTCCTGACGATAATCGACACTTTCTCAAGATACGCTCAGGCCTATCCGGTTCAAACTTCGGAAAGTATAGAGGTAGTTACTAATCTCCTCAAATATTTTGCTCATCATGGACTACCTCAACAAATCATTTCGGACAATGGAGCAGATCTAAATAGCTCCTTAGTAAAAGAATTACTGATGTTACACAAAATCAAAATTCATTTTATAAGTTCCCAACATCCCGACTCAAATGGACCTATCGAGAGGTTCCACTCCACACTGATAGAGCATATCCGATTATTGAACAATCAAGACGAGTTCAAAAACGACTCGACCACAAACAAAGTAAACTATGCTCTTATAGCCTACAACAATAGCATACACTCGGTAACAAAATTGACGCCATTCGAAGTTATTAATGGTCATATAGACAACGAAGCGACTATAGATATGGATATAGAACAAAAACTTACTTCTAACTTTGTACAGAGACATAAAGAAAAGACCAAATTGTTATACTCCACCATTAATGAGAAGAATCTAAAACAAAAAGAAAAAGTGATAACCAGTAGAAACCTATCTAGAGAAGACTCACCAGAAATACCGGCCGAAGTTTATATAAAAAATAAACAATTACAGGCAAAGACTAAAAATAAATATGCGAAAGAGAAAGTAGTTAGAGTAAATGTTGATAGAAACACGACAGAGATTCAGCCTCGTCATTACAATACGAGAAGCAAGGTTCATCTCTCCAATATTAAGAGACCTAGGAAACAAAAGAAAATTACAGAAACTACTTCCCAAACTAACCCACCTACTGACGCTGTTCCAGGGCCCTCGGGCTTACGACAGGACGATGCGCCGAAATAAAAGACATAAGCGGTAATCCCGGTGGCTTACCTATCCGGCTAGGTACGGCAAAAATAACTACAACTGACCACACGTTGATACACTACTATAAGATCAACGGACTTATACGAGAATTCGACAAACTGAAGTTTAAAAATGTAGAATTATTTAAGAAACTTAGAGTAGATGAAAGAATATCTAGGGAATTAGATGATTATTCAAGGGTTGTAGATTATACTGTAGATATTATTCAAGAAAAAATAGATAGCATAAAACATGTAGACAGTAGAATGAAGAGGGGATTAATCGATGGGCTAGGTAGCGTAGTAAAAGCTATAACGGGAAATTTAGACTCAACTGACGCAGAAAAATATGACAAATTTATAGAACAAATTAGAAACAATAATTTAAACTTTCAAGATCAACTAGACGCTCAATTCTCCATCAACAGTGAACTAATAGAAGAATTTAATGAAACAATTAGCACCATCCAATTCAACAACAAAGAAATACAAAATAAAGTGGTAGAAATAAACAGCTTAATTAAAACCAATAGTTTAAAAATCGAAATTGGAACGGCCAGAGAATTAGTGAATCATCTACAACTAGTTTTCAACCTGATATTAAATGTAGTCCAAGACATAGAGAACTCCTTGACCTTTTGCAAAATGGGATCCCTTCATCCCAGTATTCTTACTACCAAACAATTGTATGACGAACTTAAGAAAATAGAAAATTATTACCAAGGGAAACTACCTTTAGAGATCAATTATGAAAATATGTTAGAATTAGAATCCCTGATTAAGGTTAATTGTAACGTTCGACCTGAAGAAATTGTTTACTTCTTAACGTTACCATTGACAAACTCGAAAGAGTTCGATTTATTTTATTTGAGGCCAATTCCTTCAGAAACCAGTAACGGTCTAATATCCATTTGGCCAGATTCTCAGTACTTGTTAAAAGCCAAAGACAATTCTACAATTAAACCTCTTAAAGGTTCTTGCATATCGGGTAGTACCTACTTGTGCCCTACTGAAATTCTCTCAACTTATAATGGTACCTGCGAAAAAGAAATTCTTCAAGGCCGAGCTCCTAAACAATGTCGATATGTTAAACTAGAAACTATCGACAACGAAATTGAATTTATTCCGGAAATCAATCAATATCTTGGCACTTTTGTAACAGAAGAACCTATAGAAATTAGGGAAGAAAAAGAAACAGAAATCAAGTCGCTAAAAGGAATATATCTCATCAGAAATGAAAAACATACTGTATATTTTAGAAATGAACAATTAACATCTTCCAGCCAGTCGGAGGGTCAACCGAAAATTATTCACAATATTGAAATTGACATGGAAAATAATTATCCGCCTGATGTGTCACTAAATTTGAAAGATGCTAATTTTAAAAATATAAAATTGAACCCCATACGACCGTTTAGGTCATTCGATTCATCTCACATAGTAGTACCAAGTTGTTGGACAATTGTATTATACTTTATCATGATAGGATCAGTATGTTATTTTACTTTAAAATATCTTAGAAAATCCAAATCATTAAATTTTAGTAATTCACCTCAGGTAGAACCTCGGACTTGTATTGACATCAACCTTCCAGGAGATGCCAAATTCTAGGGGTGGAGGAGTTAAATATGTAATTTGTGCTGAATGCTCCGTAATATTGCAGACCCCAGGAAAAACCCCGCTTAGGGCTCTGCGAGCCCCGCGGAGGGAACAGATTGTACGGGCAGTCTTGAGTCGCCCTTCATGAAGTGTAGTTGTTTGTCTTAAAGATTCCTGTGACTTATAATTTAACTGTTGTGGAAAATAAAGTTCCTTTTTAAAAACTCATTCCCGTAAAGCAGTTATTTAACTTATATAAATCAAAACACGAGTGTGAATCGCAAAAGAGGCCTAATCTCCGTTAAAATTAGAGCTGACCGAAATGCGATCGATGGTTGATGATTTTGATTTTTTTTTTTCTCGATTTTTTCTTTTTTCTTCTTCTCTTCATATTGGATGGTTGGTGATTTTGTAGACGAGTGATCTATATAGAAAAATAATAAACCATTGTGTAATAATTTGCAGCGTTTTGCTGATTAAATTGAAATGATGAAAGCCATTGGAAATAATAGGCTTTAATCAGCAAAAAACTCCTACTCAATAAATATTAATCAATTTAATCAGCAAAATAATTTTCCTTCGACATGGATAAATACCTACGTCCGGAACGCCTATCCGTTGACCCCAGTTCAACTACGGCTGAAGAGGATTATACTCACTGGAAGCAAACTTTCAACAATTTTATTACGGCCCTAGAAACGAAGAATCAAGACTCTCGGATGCTGCCAAAGTGAGCCTTTTAACAAATTTCCTTTCACCCGCTGTCTACAGACTAGTAAAGGACAAGCAAGACTACGCGTCTGCTATTCACGTACTTGATGATATTTACATCAAACCAGCAAAACCCCTACTTCCATAGATGGAATGAAATGAATTAGAAATTCTGTAATGGTAATTAGTTGTGGTAACTAAGCAAACTGTGAGGCATACCGAACATAGAAAACAAATTTGTGAGATGGTGTACTACAGTAGAAGCCGATACATCAGAGCAAGGAAAAGCAAATGGAAACCCAGAAAATTCGTCAACGACCGTTAAAATGTAACGATTTCGAGTTGTTGACGGAAGAGGTCCCTTGAACTCGAGATTCAGTCTCTCGAAAGGCGAAGTTGCTTTGATGCAAATTCCGAGTAGAGATGGGCAAAACGGTTCACCAAGAAGAACGGCTCTGAGCGCTCCGCTCATTCAAAAGATCCGGATCTTTTCGACGGATCATTGGCTCTTTTTGGCTCTTTTGAGCTCGTATTTATTGTAGAGATGAAAATACGGTGAAAAACGCTGCAAATTGTTACACAACGGTTTATTTTAGTTCTGCCCGGAAATGTTTATTCGATTATTGGATTCTACACTACCTTGAATCCTAAGCCATGAAATTTTGAGGGCGAGAGGGAATAATTTCTCTGTTGCTCGATTCCAATGGTTCATTATTGAAAATAATAACCCAACAAGCGCTGTTGTTCAATAAAGATGCTCAACAAATCCTTCAAAAATCAACGAAAATTAATAAATGAACACGATTAAAGCAATGAATAAGTAAGACTTGAAAATACAGTTTTTTGGTAAAATATTTATTTATATGAAATCTGCATTTTTTTATGCCTCTAATGACAAACCACAATTTAAAAAAAAATGTCTTAGTAGGTATAACATTTTTATAATATAACAATTTGATGTTATATCGTGTTATTCAACAAAGAAAATTAAGGTAACCAAGGTGAAAGAGAATAAACGAACCAATAAGTACGTAAGCTTCAATATTGATAATATTGGTAAGATAAGGCTGTGCTTTTGCTTGCCTTTTGAACTTGTATCAGAAAGCTCCTCACAAAAAATCATGATGTAAAAATCAAACAGGGAGAAAAAACAACGGAAAGAATCAGAAAGTGGGTCACAGAAAACACTGGAAAAATACGGTAAAGTTTACGACCGAAAATACAATAATGCATGTGGTGGTACGATACAATTCCGCAAAATTGTAATGTTTGATCGACTTATATCGTATTTTCCCTCGGAATTATCGTACGGGTTGGCAACAGTGAGCTGACGAAAAGGAGGTCCTAATTTTCCCGAACACTGCCGATCTCAAAACAACCGAAGAACGAAGAGCCGCCGTTCTCAAAAGGACCGAAGATCGAAGAGCCGCCGTTCATTTATTTTACTGGATCTCAAGAGATCCAAAGATCGAAGAACCGCGATTCATTTGTCATTTTTACTGATCCGCAGTTCACTCGCTCTTTTGAAGAACCGATCTTCACCGAACACTACCAGCACTGAGCTCAAAAGATCCGAAGAGCCGCGGTTCTTTTTTGCTGACCCGTGGTTCACTCGCTCTTCTGAAAGACCCGGCTCAAAGAGCCGGATCTTTAATGAGCGACCCATCTCTAATTCCGAGTGCTTGAAGTAACGTGGCTTGAGTTCAGCGCAGTCTCTACAATTGGAAGTTACCCTCTTCACGTCCTCGACTGAAAAAGGTAGATTTTCACACCTGACGAAATGAACCATCCGAGTAACACCAGGATGGCACATGATTTTGTGCAACTCTATGAGATCGTTAATTGACGTGGATGCACATACGCGCGATAACGTGTCTGCTACTATATTTTCCGATCCTGCTCGATAGCTGATTTCGTATTTGAAACATGCCAGCTCTAGACGCCATCTCATGATTTTTCGTTTTTAATTTTGCTCCGCCTTCTAGAATCGAACATGAATGAAACTGCTTCTTGGTCAGTTATTATCTGAAATGGTCTGCCAATGAGGTAATGACGCCACTTGCGTAGTGATTCGACAATAGCTGCAGCTTCCTTCTCCACTGGTGGATGCCCGAGTTCAGAGCCTGTGAGTGTTCTTGAGAAAAACGCCACAGGACGGCCGGCTTGAGACAAAGTAGCAGCGATGGCATGTTCAGAAGCGTCTGTTTCTACGGCGAAAGGCAGTTTTTCATCAATGGACATCAACACAGCTCTGGAGATGTCAGCTTTTATTGTTTCTATTATCTGTTTCTGCTGTGAGAATAATGGATACGTCTCAGCGAGCACGAGAGGACGGATCTTGTCAGAGAACTTGGGAATCCATTTAGCAAAATGTGTGAAAATTCCCAGGACTCGTTTCAAATCTTTCTGATTTTCGGGATGCGGCAATTCCTTCAAAGGTCTAAGTCTGTCTTCGTCTTGTTTAATTTGATTATCGACGATATTTTAGCCTAAAAGATTGATGATGGTCTGAGAAAATTGAGATTCACCCCATCCTCTATCAGCTTCACGACTTCTGACCTGATGAACTCGTCGTCCTCTGAAGAGTAAGAACTAGACTTGATTGCGATGAGCTTTAGTCAAATTCGTGAACAATGAGACAGGTGGTACGTTGGCCGCTTCCAGAACGCAGATATGAAATGGGGCTTTGGAGCCACCCAATTGTATATCGAGAGAAACGTGAGTGCCAACAAATCTGACCTATGATAACGTCAGCACATCAATTTTTCATGATTAATAACTTTGCGTCTTTGTAAATATGCCCCTGAATTTCCACTCTTACTTTACAACTTCCCTCAACTGTTGAAGACAGAGCCAAACTCGCCATAGTGATTCGCTCTTTTGACGGTAATATACGAGCGTGACTCTTGTCTACTATGGCATAGTCCATGAAGCTAGTAGTACTGCCAGTGTCTACTAGCGCAGAACAATGGAAATTGTTTATTCTGACAGGAACGATGGCCTTTTGTAGAGTTGCTGAGGCGGCTGATAAGGTTCCTAGAGAGCTAGTCGAAGCAACTTTCTTGAAATTTTGTTTAGTTTTGGACTTACAAACAGAGTTTAGATGACCTATTTGACCGAACTTTCCGCATTCCTCCCCGTTAGCAGGACACTGGCTGCGAGGATGTCGCTTCTTGCCGCCACAGAAAAAGCAGAGCCACTTCGTTGGAATAGCAGCCATTGTTTGTCCCTCATCTTCTTCTATCTCAGCCTCAGCAGCGGC
This sequence comes from Apolygus lucorum, assembly GCA_009739505.2. Classification (NCBI taxonomy): domain Eukaryota; kingdom Metazoa; phylum Arthropoda; class Insecta; order Hemiptera; family Miridae; genus Apolygus; species Apolygus lucorum. The sequence goes on along the minus strand of CM019167.2, from coordinate 112,433,835 downwards.
TGAAAAAGATCGGGAGTAATTTTGGGCGTTGACTTGCGCTAATTCTAAGGCTCTCGCTTGGGACAAAGAGAGTGTGAGTTTTTCTGAGAGACGGTGACGGATCGAAGTTGATGGCAAACCATTTCGTTCTTAGGTTTGATGTAAATATCAACAAGTACGTGAATAGCAGACGCGTAGTCTTGCTTGTCCTTTACTAGTCTGTAGACAGCGGGTGAAAGGAAATTTGTTAAAAGGCTCACTTTGGCAGCATCCGAGAGTCTTGATTCTTCGTTCGTTTCTAGGGCCGTAATAAAATTGTTGAAAGTTTGCTTCCAGTGAGTATAATCCTCTTCAGCCGTAGTTGAACTGGGGTCAACGGATAGGCGTTCCGGACGTAGGTATTTATCCATGTCGAAGGAAAATTATTTTGCTGATTAAATTGATTAATATTTATTGAGTAGGAGTTTTTTGCTGATTAAAGCCTATTATTTCCAATGGCTTTCATCATTTCAATTTAATCAGCAAAAAAACTCCTACTCACATAGATGGAATGAAATGAATTGGAAATTCAGAAATGGTAATTAGTTGTGGTAACTAAGCAAACGGGCTGAACACTTATTGTAATCACTACTAGACTATTACAGGGGGACTAACCGTTTATTTCCGGGAATTGTTGAAAATAACTTGTTGTTTTGTATTGATCAATGAAAAAGAAGACAATTCATCAGGTTGTTCAGGAAAGCTGCGTCACTTGGAAGAAATATGCCATTATATCGCGAGAAACAGAAAATGTACAAGTAGAGAAAGACTTTTCAACTCTGGACGAAGCCAAGATAACCTTTCAAGGAAAGATTCTAGATGGGTGATGTGGACGCGTACCTACTAACTGTGGACACTATAGCGGCGCGCGCGCGCGACTTGAAGTCGCTCACATGCGCGGGTCGCTAGGTCGCGCCCCCTCAACAGGAAAAACATTAATACTGAATTAAAGGTATCTAGTTTAGATGTTTCCATGCACTGCAGTTAGTATTCGATCGAAAATTTGAATAGTCTTGAAGAAGATGAATCGTTACCGCAAGAATTTCCTAGTAGGTAAATCCAGTTTTATCACGTTTCAGTTCAGTCTGCCGCTAGAAAGCAACGGAATACCGATGGCAGACTGTGTTAAAAAGTGTTTACTTACATGCTAGTACCACATGCCAAAATTGCAACTTTCCCAAAATACATAAATTTTAACCCTCAAATTTGCATTTTTTCAATTTTAGTCTGCCTTATATAAGCAATGGGTTATTGAAATCAGACCACACTGCTTGAGTTTCAATAAAGTAGTACATCGTTGAGCAAAAATTTGGAGTATCCCAAAATCAACAAATTTTCATCAATAAATTGACAATTTTTGAATTTGATTCTGCCACTAGAAGACAGCGGGCTATCCAAGGCAGACCATGCTCTATTGTTTACATACCACTCATACTAGCAGATAGGTTACAACGAGAATTTTCCCAGGTGCTGACCAAAAATTTGGGACAAACTTCATGCATCATGCACGAGGTAAAACTGTTACCTGGCAAAAGTTTGCCCCGACCTCCTCCTGTGTATCAAACTTCCCCAGCACTTCAACAGATCATGAAAGATGAAATACATAAACTGTTGAAGACGGGAGTTATAGAACGAACGACAGCACCAAGTACAGCACCCTGTTTTTTAGTACCAAAAAAACCAGATTCCCCTGACGCTCCTCCTCGATACCGTCTGGTGACGGACTATATAGCTCTAAATCAATTAATCGAAGGAATTGATTTCCCACTTGCTACCATACAGTCGTTATTGACGCATTTGCATGGTGCAAAGTACTTCAGCCTAATAGATCCGAATAGTGCCTACCATCAAATCCCATTAACGGCATCTAGCAAAAAACTAGTGGCCTTCAAAACACCGTTTGCCACCTACACGTGGAAACGAGTACCATTTGGCCTTAAAACTGGTGGTGGTGTCCTTAGTATATTAATGGAGCAATTTTTCCATAAATTTTCCAGCAATTTTTACCATATTTGGTATGGTATCTCGACGACCTCCTAATTTTCTCCAACTCAAATCGAGAGCACCAAGACCATGTACGGGAGGTACTCAACAGACTAGAGAGAGCAAATTTAACTGTAAACCCAGAAAAATGCAAATTTGGAACCAAAGAGATCCAATTTTTAGGGCATGTGGTCTCGAATGGTAAGGTGACAATAGGAGAGGATAGGATAAAGGAGTTACTTGCAATTCAAGCTCCTCAAACTCCAAAACAGGTATCTCAGTTCATCGGTGCAGTAAATTTTTTTCAAGGTTTCATACCGGACTATGATAAAATTGCAGCACCCCTGAACGCACTGAAAAATATACCATTTGAATGGTCACTCGAGTGTCAACAGGCCTACGAAACCCTCAGAGCACGACTTACTACGCCTCCAGTGCTGCAATTACCAGATTTCAATCGCCCTTTCCACCTGTTCGTTGACGCGAGTACCGCAGCAATAGGATCCTGTCTCGCACAGTAAACCGACAACGGTTTTACGGCTGCGTATTATAGCGGGCGAAAGCTCAACGAACAAGAAAAGAAATGGAGTACATATGAGCTGGAGAGGTTTTCCCTTTTATACGCCATAAGGAAATTCGGACCCACCTACTTAGCTCATAACCATTTCTACGCATACACGGATGCAAAAGCAGTAGCTGCGATAAGAACGCTACAACATGCATCACCAAGAGTACAGCGGTGGCAATCGGAGCTGATGAATTACAATTTCACCCTGAAACATCTCAGTGGCCGAGAAAATTCGATAGCAGATTACTTGTCACGCGCTGGGGCAACCCAAGCCGAAATCCCATTCAGCGAACTTGCGAAATGGGTCGGCAAAATGCCACTAAAATCGAAGAAAAAAGGAATAACTTCCCCAGCCTCACGGGAACACGGCAAACTCGTGAAAGGGAAAATACAGCGAAATGAGACAGAGAGTAAAAGAGCTACTGTCCCTCCCGCTCCAAAGGGGAAGCGTTCATCGCTTGAAAACAATCCTTCTCAAGTGATCCCCACTTCGTCACCCTCCTTCCTATTACTCGATCAGTACCCGGCCTTTTTTACAGGACTGAGTAAACATCAACACGCTGATGAAACGTTGGGGCCGATAATAACGCGCATTCAACGAAAAGAAACAGTGCCAAATTATTCAGTCAAACAAGGCTCTAGTATAAAACAGAATTTATACTATTCCAGGCAAACAACCAAAACCATGCCTATCCTCTAATCTATTAGATTTGACCTTTTCATGTTATCACGATTCTGCCTTAGGCTCACACATGGGACAATTAAAAAACGTAGAAAACATCAAACAACACTTCTACTACCCAGGAATCGATCGCGAAATTAGAACAAGGGTAGCAAATTGTATCATCTGTGCGCGGGCCAAACACCATAATAGAACGTATAGCAATATGTCCGCAACAATAATTGTAATTCCGTAATTATTACGGAACGCCCGAACCAGTTATTGTACTGTGACGTGGCGGGTCCTTTGCCGAGAACGAAAGGTCAAAATGTCTACATTTTGATCGCTGTAGACGCTTTCTCGAGGTTCTCATTTTTCATTCCTATGAAGAAAAACAACTCCGATACAATAATAAAGGCATTACAAACTAATGTTTTTAGTAAGTTCGGATATTACAAATATATGTGCACAGACAATCATTCTGTATTTCGCTCCCACGCATTTAACAATTTCCTGCTCAGCCATGGAATGTGCATGAAACCCCTACATGTACACCACCCAAACCCAAACTTGGCTGAAAGGCAAATTAAAACATTAAAGGCAGCTTTGACGTCATACCATGCCGACGACCATACCCAATGGGATCGGAATCTTGAATATCTACAACTAGGATTCAACTCGGTAAAACATACCAGTCATGGCTTTACGCCAGCAAAATTGTTTTTAGGCCGAGAAACCCCGACTCCCATTCAGTTAGTTTGGGGATTACAACCCATTGACGAATACCCAACTGACCAACAAGCAGTATGGGAACAAGCATGCCACAACTTGCAACGGGCAATGGAAAGAAGAAAGAAATATTACGATCAGATCCATACCCCACACACTTTCAAAGAAGGAGATCAGGTTCTCATCCGCCAATATGCCCTGAGCTCGAAAATAAACAATGTAAACGCGAAGCTAACTTACAGATACAGTGAACCGTACATAGTTGACAAGGTGCTATCGCCGGTCACATACAGACTGGTAAACAAAATAGACAACGACGATGTTAAGACACAACACGTCAGTCAGTTGAAACCATTCCCACAACCAACATGATATGACATGATTACATTTAAAAAAAAAAATTACCTAAGTTTTATTTGTAAATGAGAACCACAATCATAATATTAATCACGTATATCATACTGTGTTACATGCCCAAGAGACGTAAACGGGAAAATGGAACAGGATTGGAAGGCCATCCAGCCGAATGACCCACCCAAAGCCATCAAGTACGCCGGGAGCCTCAAGCAACAATCTCAACAATTTAAAAAGAAACACAAAACAAAAACAAAAAAATACAAATGTTACGAATGTTAACAAAAATGTTTGAAAAACATTCAAACAAGAATGAGAACGTCTACGACGTCGCCAGCAGGTTTTGTCCAGCTTGAACAGCAGCCAACCATAGCGCTACGGGTGCGCGTCAGGCACGGTTTCCCTGCCGAGGGTCCCTAGGATTGATTTACAGAATTATTTTTGTACTAACCACCACCCAACCTCTACCTATCCTACCACCCGCAAAAATTTTGTTCCAAAATTTTTAAAACCCAGAAGGGGAGTGTAGCAGTTCCGCAGCAGCAGACTGCAACGCGAACTAGGCCTGAGGAGGCGCCACTACTCTCCTAGACTGGGAACGAGCTCGGCATTCAGTCACTTTCCTGCCTTGCTCCTGGTAAGTGATCTCTCCACATATTTTAATATTTTGCGGTTTCCCTTGATACCCAAAATCCATTCTCATTTCATTTCGGACCTCATATACGGTTAAAGAGTTAATCGATATAAACCACACTCCGTTTTGTTATTGAACCATACCCAATTCATATCTATATTATAATTATTTAATTAATAAAATAAAATTATATTCTGAATCATTGGGTAGAAATACGAGCTGGTTATTCCTTCAGAATATTTCCAACACTATTTCAATGTATAGATACAGCCCCATCTTTTTGTTGTTGATCCATTTTGGCGAACAGTTAGTTGTCCAAAATAATCAAGACCAGTATAAGTGAAGGATGGACATGAGGCTACCCGCTTCATTTTTCACATCTTCGGATTACTTTGGAAACCTCACTTCTTCCTCTAAGTATCCAGAAACGCAGCCTTACCATACCTAGAGTATGTGATGTTCCAATATGGTAGTTTTGCCCATGTGCACGGTGTATGATATTTTCTGTGAATTCAGTACCACGTGGAAGAAGAATTGGGAACTTCTGGTCATACGGAAGATTTGCATTGTTGACCCACAACGCACACATCCCTTATCATCGATGAATAAACGGAAGGACTTAGTTAATTCTGTTGGTATACCAGCAGATTCACGATTAAAATGTTGGTCTTGATCACATTTATCTCATCAAAAGTATCTTGTGATGTTTTTGTTTGGTCTTCATCATTATTAGATGATGTAGTCATGGTCAGGGCATTTGACAAAATGGATTCCTTTTTTGTCATCACGTCGATGACTGATAATTCGTCAGGTCTGTTCAGGCAAATTCTTCGGATCGATCTTCAGTCACTGTTATTGTAGAAATTGTGTTTGTAGGCCAGTGCTCCTTAGACAATGTTAGAAATTCGGGACCTTTAATCCATAGGACAGGCATACAAGCTGTAGTCAACACTCGAGTAGCAATATCGGCTGGATTATTTGCTGAAGCGATATACTTGAACGTTATGTTTTGTGCGGCTTTGATTTCTGTAACTCGATGACTGATGAAAGGTTGTAAAATTCGGTCAGACTTTAACCAGCCTAATACAGCTTGATTATCTGTTCAATCCAATAATGCTTCCTAACAGTTTCGTGGAGTGAACTCTCCGAAGTAAATAATTCACCTAACATCTCTTAGATGCCGTGCGCCTCACCTTTCAACCCTTCATCTTATCAAGTTCAGTAAAAATAGCTCTGTTCTTCCCATTCGCCAGTCAGTCACAACTTTCTCTTGAGACCACGCGCATCACCACATCCATCGCTCCCCCGCTTTACATATTTCCAGTTTTATTCAGTTTTCAATTAATTTATTTGATTCGCATTTCAAACATTAACGTTAAACGCAAAGTAGTGCATTTTTGGTTTTTTTACTCGTTTACGACAACGGCGAGTTTCGGACCGAGCGGAACCGGGCGTCCAACTTCCTGGCTTGCAGCTCGAGTAACTACCAGCAGAAGGGCCCTTCTCAACGGGATCACCGTATTTCAACAAGGTATTCCATCTCACGACCTTTATGTAATACTTTGCGACCTAATTTTTCATTTTAACCCTTTTAATTATCGAGAAACCCCTCTATCTCGTACTCCCGCTCCTAATATTCGCTTTCATGAAAACCGCTCTTTCCATACATAGCATACAGTCCCCTGTTCAACATACATTTTGATCTCTCGAGCCAAATTTTTGAACCGCAATTTGAAGATTTGAACCGCTTATTTTCTTGATCGTAAAAAACGTGGTCAGCTTTCTTTGTTCGCCACATGACGTCATCTCACATGATTGAACGTTACATCAAACTTACATTTCTCATTGGTTACATCCACCTTACACTTTGAACTTCGGTTTAGGAAATTTCAGCTTCAACTGCTCTGTCTCTTTTCCTTATTATTTGTTCGATTTATTCTCGTTCCTGTCCCTTCCTCAAAGTTCCCAATGGAGGATACCGATGAAAAATTGAGCATTCTGAAGGTCAAGCGAGAAAAGTACATCTTGCGCATCAAAGCAGCTCACGATGCTGGCAAGAAGTACGTTAGCAGCAAATTACCCTCGGACTTCAATTCATTCATATCTCGATTCTCACGCCTCGAGAATGATCTCAAATCATTCGAACTGATGAATGATCAAATTATCGAGTTAAATTATTATGCTGATGATGAAAGTAAAGTTGAAGTTCCTGCAACTCAAGCTGAGGTTGAAGAAGCATATTTCTCTACGCACTCGATCGCCAGGAGCGTGAATGCTTACAAGGAAATTCAACCTCCTGGACCGCAGCCTCCAACCGGTACTCACGCTTCGGACCCAACCGCAGTTAGGGCCACTCCAGCTAGGCTTCCGAAAATTGAAATTGATCCCTTTGATGGTGACATCAACAAATGGCAGAATTTTTATGCCTTATTCAGGTCATTGGTCGATCAAAACCATCAATTAACGAATGTCGAAAAATTGACGTACCTACGCAGTCTTCTTCGATCTCACGCTCTTATATTGATCGAGTCAATACCGATCACTGGCAACAATTATGCCTTAGCACTTCATACTCTCATTCAACGCTATCACAATACGCGTTTATTGGGTTCTCTCTGCTTGGATAAAATTGCATCTTTTCGCCCTTTAACCCATGAGTCGTTGAAAGGACTTTCCGAATTTGTCGATGTTTTTGGAACCAACACAGCTACTTTGAAGAATATGGGCTTCACAGATTTATTCGATTTTGCAATGTTGCATCAAGGTCTTAGAGTTCTTCCGCCTTCAACTAGGAAAGAATTTGAAAATACTTTTGAAACAAATGAAACTCCAAAATTCGAAGGTTTGATAGAATTTGTTCAAAAACAAGCCAGAATATTGGAATTAGAACCACCTAAAACGACTCAGTTGGTGAATAAACCAATTAAACAAATTCCAAGATCGCCCAACAGTTCCAAAAGTTCGCTTGTTGTAACATCTGCGCAAAATTTGAATCGATGCCCATGCTGTAAATCTGATGAACATAAAATTAATCATTGCCCAAAATTCAAGCATTTTACCGTTCAGGAACGGCGCACTTTCGTTAAAGAAAATCATTTATGTTTTTCGTGCATGGGTTTTCATGTTCAAAAAAACTGTAAATCCAAATCAGTTTGCTCTCATTGTTTGAAGCCGAAACACAATTCGTTACTACATATTTTTGATGAAGATTCACCCGCCGTAGTAACGAAGGAGTCTTCGAATACGAATACCGCGCCGCAATCTCTCCTAGCTGTAACTCCAAAGGTTTCTGGTGTACTACTAAGCACAGCTTTGATCGGCATACGTGATAAGGATGGAAGACCTCACCGCGTTAGAGCAATTGTTGATGGAGGGAGCCAGGTCAGTCTCATCACCGACTCTTGTGCTCAAAAACTTGGATTGAAACGCAAAAGGGCTCACGTAGGTCTCTCCGGAGTTTCGAATTCGTCTGTTCCACAAAACAAAGGAATGGCTAGTTGTTCTATCAGCCCCCTTGAAAATCCTGAGAAAATATTCAGATCAGAAGCTCTTATACTCTCCGAAATATCTGTACCTCAGCCGAATAACGTAGTCGTTCCAGCAATACGGAAAACGTTTTCTCACCTCTTACTTGCCGATCCGACGTTTGACAAAAGGGCTCCAGTTGAGTTTCTCATTGGCGCCGACCTCTACTACGAGATACTAAACCCGTCACACAACATAATTCAAGGTCAACCTAGCGCGATTTCTACTGTATTCGGTTGGATCATTGGTGGTGTGCTACCGAGAATTTCCTCTGAAAATAATGGAGAAATCGTCACATCGTTACTCACATGTTGTGAGTCGCTCAATAACTCTATTACAAAATTTTGGGAAACTGAAGAGGTTCATAAACCGATCCCAGACGATCCTGAAAATATCGCATGCGAAACCCAGTTCATTAAAACTCACAACCGTGATGAATCTGGCCGCTATATTGTCTCATTGCCTTTCCTTGACACAAAGGCAATTCTGCCTAACACTCGAAATCATGCTTTTAAACGGCTTACCAATTTAGAGAAGCGTTTGAAATCTCAGCCACCTATTTATGATGAATATCGGAGATTTATGGACGAATACATCGAATCCGGTCATATGAATATTGCTACTACTAAAGCTGAATATGTTATGCCTCATCATTGTGTGTTCAAAGAAAGTAGTAGCACCACAAAAGTGAGAACGGTATTTGACGCGTCATTTCGTCCCTCTACTGATACCCTTTCACTTAATGATGTTCTCATGACGGGACCCAAACTGCAACGTGATATCGGAGACATCATATGCAGTTTTCGCCTCCACTCCATCGTAGTCTGCTGTGATCTGAAGCAAATGTATCGTCAAGTGTTGGTTCACCCTGAACATCGCAAATATCAACACATTTTTTATAGACCAAACCCACACGGCGAAATCGAAGAATTTGAATTGAACACCCTCGTGTTCGGAATAAAACCCAGTGCATTTTTAGCTCAACGAGTATTAAAACAATTGGTGATTGATTATGGTCAATCATATCCCCTCGCTTCTCAGGTAATACTCAACCAAACATTCGTTGATGATATCTGTACCTCTGTCGATTCCGTTAGTGATGCAATCAAGTTGCAACACGAACTGATTGAATTATTCAGTTTGGGTGTCTTTACTTTGCGCAAATGGGCAAGTAATGATCAAACCATTCTTGATGCTGTCCCACTGGACTTTCGTGAACACCCTCTCGTCATTCAAGAAGAGGGTGACCATACATTGAAAATATTGGGAGTCCAATATGATCCCGCAAATGATTGTTTCTCTTACTTAGCAAATTCCGACGTCGAGGTTCGTACGAAACGTGATCTGTTGTCTGAAGTGGCAAGGATTTACGATCCCCTCGGCTGGCTGTGTCCCATAACATTTTTTGCCAAACAGCTGATTCAAGAAGCCTGGATGTTAGGGGTTGGTTGGGATACTCCTCTACCTCAGAATCTCATAGAACAATGGGAACAATTTCGCGAGGGTTTGCCTGCTCTATCGCGTCTTCAGATTCCTCGCCACACTCCCATGAAATCCGCTACAATCCGTCAATTGATTGGGTACTGCGATGCAAGTTCCAAGGGATTCAGTGCAGTGATTTATATGAGAGCTGAATCCGATGATGGCGAGTGCACGGTCCATCTTCTGAAAGGTAAAACTAGGGTAGCACCGTTGAAAACCGTCAGTATACCTCGACTCGAATTATGTGCAGCTTTACTCCTATCTAAATTGATCGTCACACTCAAGCCTATGGCTGAACAAATTGGAATCACTTCCACGCATTTGTTTTCGGACTCAACTACAGTTCTTATTTGGCTTCGAACTCCGCCTCACAGACTTAAAACTTACGTTTCGAATCGTGTAGTTGAAATTCTCGAATCAACACGCCCCGAACAATGGTCTCACGTCTCTACCAGTATCAACCCGGGAGATTGTGCTAGTCGAGGTTTGACTCCGATGGAATTGGTTGAGTTTGATTTATGGTGGCATGGTCCACCCATTCTGTATGAGCCATATTCCACATGGACATTTTCCCAGTCGATTGAACCATCCATAGAATCTTCGAATGAAATGAAAACCCTACATATTGATTCAATGTTGGTTTCTGTCCATCCTTCTATCGTATTGGAATATATCAATCGTTCATCGAGCCTATTCCGATTGATGAGAATAGTTGGGTGGCTGAATCGATACAAATTCAATGTTATTGCTAAAAGGCGAGGTCTTGAACGTTCCAAAGGAAACCTTACTCCCAAAGAACTGAGGGAGTCATTAATGACTTGTGTGAAAGTCACGCAGGAGTTTCATTTCAAGGATGAAATAACCAAATTGGTGGAACAGAAGCCTTGTTCCAAAACTTTAATCCGTCTCACACCTTTTTTCGACGAAGGTGGTTTTATGAGGGTGGGCGGTCGCTTACGCTATGCTTCACTGCCGTATTCAGCTCGTCATCCATTGATTTTGCCACGTCGTTCAAGACTCGCTCTATTATTGTGTGAATATTATCACAAACTCACTCTACATTCTGGACCTCGTCTTACTCAATCCTTCCTGCAGCGAAAATATTGGATCGTCGGAATCCGTCCACTTTTGCGTCAGTGCATACTCCGATGCAATGTGTGTTTTCGACTGAAAGGTGCCACGGTCGAGCCACTTATGGCAGATTTGCCATCTTCTCGCCTAAGTCAAGGAAGGCCATTCCTTACGACGGGAATCGACTACGCTGGACCTTTCACTGTCAAAGAGAGCAAGCTCAAAAAGGCACATAAAACTAAAGGTTACTTGGCAGTTTTTGTGTGCATGTCCACGAAAGCGGTTCATTTAGAGTTCGTGTCGTCGCTTTCGACATCTGCATTTTTGGCGGCTTTAGATCGCTTCGTGGCAAGAAGAGGGCTATGTAAAGAAATTCATAGCGATTGTGGCACAAATTTTAAAGGCGCCTCTCACCATTTTAATGAAGTTCTGAGATTTTTGAAGGAAAATAATTCAGAAATTGAGAACTACCTCGCCATGCGCGAAATGAAGTGGGTTTTCAACCCACCTGCAGCATCTCATATGGGAGGATTATGGGAATCGGTCGTGAAATCTGCACGACATCATCTGAATCGAATTGTGGGGCCTCTCGTTCTGACTTTCGAGGAAATGACTACGATCTTGGCACGCATCGAGGCAGTTTTAAACAGTCGACCTCTAGGCACTTTGTCTTCGGATCCCAATGATGACTGCGATTATCTGACTCCCGGACACGCCTTAGTTGGATCACCTCTCATCGCTCCTCCTGAAATTGACATCGTCGAGGTACCTTCGAATCGTCTAGATCGTTACCAAGTGCTGCAGCGTGCGATACAGTGTTTTTGGAAACGTTGGTCCCTCGACTATATTCATACGCTCATTCCTCGCTCGAAATGGACTTCTCCACAGCCAAACTTAAAGAAGGGTGATGTCGTGTACATCAAGTCATCGAACACTTTCCCGTTGGACTGGCCCATCGGACGCGTTAAAGATGTGTTTCCAGGGAGAGACGACGTTGTTCGAGTGGCTCAGATTCGTACTGCCAGTGGTAGTTATGTACGACCAGTTCACAAGTTGGTCGCACTGCCTCCGGCCGAGCTCCTCCAATAACCCATCCCAAATCCTCCTTTCCAGAAGATACCTTTAATTTGATTTTTAATTTTCTGGTTATTCATAGCAGTATTATGGATAACACTTGAGTAGTTTCAAAGTTTTCTTTTCTCAAATCGCGAAAAATACTTTTCGGGTGGGCGGTATGTTCAATCCAATAATGCTTCCTAACAGTTTCGTGGAGTGAACTCTCCGAAGTAAATAATTCACCTAACATCTCTTAGATGCCGTGCGCCTCACCTTTCAACCCTTCATCTTATCAAGTTCAGTAAAAATAGCTCTGTTCTTCCCATTCGCCAGTCAGTCACAACTTTCTCTTGAGACCACGCGCATCACCACATCCATCGCTCCCCCGCTTTACATATTTCCAGTTTTATTCAGTTTTCAATTAATTTATTTGATTCGCATTTCAAACATTAACGTTAAACGCAAAGTAGTGCATTTTTGGTTTTTTTACTCGTTTACGACAACGGCGAGTTTCGGACCGAGCGGAACCGGGCGTCCAACTTCCTGGCTTGCAGCTCGAGTAACTACCAGCAGAAGGGCCCTTCTCAACGGGATCACCGTATTTCAACAAGGTATTCCATCTCACGACCTTTATGTAATACTTTGCGACCTAATTTTTCATTTTAACCCTTTTAATTATCGAGAAACCCCTCTATCTCGTACTCCCGCTCCTAATATTCGCTTTCATGAAAACCGCTCTTTCCATACATAGCATACAGTCCCCTGTTCAACATACATTATCAGTCCAAATAAATAACTTTTCATTGGGAAGCGTCAGCGCATTTCGAATGTATGTAATGAGACGAGTGCCGATAAGAACTCCCACTAATTCGAGCTTTGGTATGGTCTTCTGGTCTTTCTGTCGAAGCGGAGTTAATCTTGATCGAGACAATACAAAGCCGACAGAGTGTTTATCACTATTTGAGATTCAAAGGTAAACCACTGCTGCATATGCATCATTTGAAGCATCTGTGAAGCAGTGTAGCTCATATTCACATTTAGGATTTGTGTCAATTGAAGATTGACTATATGCACGTGGGATCTGGAATTCACTCATTGCCTGAAAGAGGCTAGTACATTGCTCCCACTCTCCAAGTTTTGGTTTATTATTTTTAATAATGAACCTTTGGAATCGACCAAGAAAAAAAAAATTTTAACACCCCCTCAAAATTTGATGGTTTACGTTTCAAGGTACGTAGAATCCAAAAATCGAATAACAATTTGGCCGTCCGTCCGCCGTACGCGGCACTTTTGCCACTTAGCATTGACCGATTTTTATGGAATTTGGAACGTAGGCTCCATTTGGGGTCTAGTTGTGCCCCAAAGATTTTGGTTGATGTAGGTCACTTCTAAGGGTTCCAAAATGAATTTTGAAATTTTGAAAACGCCCTAACTCAAAAAATTTTGATATAAAGGTATTGTTTTTCCTTCAATATAAGATTCTCAGAAACACGAGTGTGAATCGCAAAAGAGGCCTAATCTCCGTTCAAATTATAGCTGATCGAAATGCGATCGATGTTTTTCTTCATGTTGGATAGTTGGTGGTTTTGCAGACGAGTGATCAATATAGAAAAATAACAAATAATAAACCATTGTGTAATAATTTGCAGCGTTTTTCTTCAGGTAACTCATCATCCCACTTGTACTTTTCTTTCCACAGTGATTGTAACATAAGTCTGGCTAGAAGTGTCAATGGGGCAACAAAACCGCAAGGATCAAATATAGATGCTACTATACGAAGGGCATCACGTTTCGTTACAATAGCCCTTGAAAGTACTGATGGTTTGAAAGCCAATGACAAGCTGTCATTATCTGTGTTCCAGTTCAGACCCAGGACGGTACAAGTTTTCTTGTTACTTCGCTGATCTTGTGGAATAGACATCATGAAGGTTTCTGAGTTAGAAGTCCACTCTCTTATGTTCATTGGGAGTTCACCAAGCGAGCTTCTAGCTTTCTGATATATCAAATTTGCATTTTCATTTGATGAGGTACTCAAAAGAAGGTTGTCTACGTAAAGACTTTCAGATATCAGTCGGGTCTCTGGCGAAGTCTTTTGAGCAAGGTGAAATCTGATTGTTGCTGCTAGAAGGAACGGGCTTGAAATTATACCAAAGGGTACTCGACAAAAACGGTAGTGTACTAAGTTTCATCTGTCACTTTCTTCTCAATGTCTTTGACCCACAGGAATCTAGTGACATCTCTGTCCTCAGGTTGAAGCCCTACTTGTAAGAATGCCTTTTCTATATCTGCTGTTATTCCAATCTGATGTTTTCGAAACCGTAGTAATAGGTTGACCATGTCATTCAGCATTTGTGGCCCTTTGTACAGGTATTCATTTAGGCTACATTTTCCTTTGATTTTGGTAGATGCATCATAGAATATTCGCAATTTTGTGTTCTTTTCTTCTTGCACAACATAGTGATGAGGTAAGTAGTGCGTTGGGTGTTTGTCAGGGATGGTATGATCACTCAACGCCTCAATTACTCCCTTTTCTAATTGATCCTTAATTACAGTATCATACTGTGATCGTATTGTGTGATTGAGTCGCTTCATTAGTCCTTTGAGACGACCCATTGCAAGATCATAGTTTAGTGGTAGATTTTCTGGGTTCTCCACCCAAGGCCATTTTACCTGATAAAGCTCATCTTCAAATTTTACTGTTTCATTGAAGATTTCAATAATGTCATCCTGCTCCAATACCTTGGGGGAATCTTTGATACCAATTGTTCAAGTTCCCAGAGATCTTTGATATTATCATCATTTAGAGGACGGTCGGGTGTTGTAAATTGGTTGCGTCCTTTTCCTTGTTCACCTTGAACATAAGTGAGAAACGATAGAGTTTCCCTTGCTGGTAGGTCCTCTGGTTGTCCTGACAGAATCCATCCTAAAACTGTTTCTGTTTAATAAGGTGGAAATTAAGGAACCGTTAATGACACGGTATGCAAAACAAGACTGATTCTTTATTCGAACAGACGCACGCCCGTCAGGTGCGTGACGTCACAGCAATACGTCATCACAACATCCTTTCTCATCAAGTTGACAACTGAGTTCACCTGAATGGGAATGAACACTAGATAACTAATATGGGCTCAAAAGCTCATCTAACAGGCATTGGTTCATCGGATCTTAATGGCGGCCGTCCGCTAATCCATTGTTGACGATTAGAGCTTGTATAATTATTTAACAGTGATGACATTTTCAATAATAACCATTTTAACAGTGTATAAAGTATAAAGTTAATAATAATTAGGTACATGTCATAAACAAACATCATGACCGGTAACGTGCCGTGCTATTAATTGCTACGTACACGATTCGCTAATAAGAACAGTGATAAAATCAGGCACAAATGAATAAGTGATAATAAGCGAAATTGAATATTATACCAAAATATAATAACATTAAAGTTCGTAAAGAAGAATATTTCTTTATTAATTTACCAACCTATTCTTGCTCTGGACACATTCCATATCTCATTGGTTTCTTTAGGGTTTTTCGGTCCCTGAGATTATACTTATCTCCTCTATTCAAAACTCAAAACTAGAGAATAGAGGAGATAAGTATAATCTCAGGGACCGAAAAACCCTAAAGAAACCAATGAGATATGGAATGTGTCCAGAGCAAGAATAGGTTGGTAAATTAATAAAGAAATATTCTTCTTTACGAACTTTAATGTTATTATATTTTGGTATAATATTCAATTTCGCTTATTATCACTTATTCATTGGTGCCTGATTTTATCACTGTTCTTATTAGCGAATCGTGTACGTAGCAATTAATAGCACGGCACGTTACCGGTCATGATGTTTGTTTATGACATGTACCTAATTATTATTAACTTTATACTTTATACACTGTTAAAATGGTTATTATTGAAAATGTCATCACTGTTAAATAATTATACAAGCTCTAATCGTCAACAATGGATTAGCGGACGGCCGCCATTAAGATCCGATGAACCAATGCCTGTTAGATGAGCTTTTGAGCCCATATTAGTTATCTAGTGTTCATTCCCATTCAGGTGAACTCAGTTGTCAACTTGATGAGAAAGGATGTTGTGATGACGTATTGCTGTGACGTCACGCACCTGACGGGCGTGCGTCTGTTCGAATAAAGAATCAGTCTTGTTTTGCATACCGTGTCATTAACGGTTCCTTAATTTCCACCTTATTAAACAGAAACAGTTTTAGGATGGATTCTGTCAGGACAACCAGAGGACCTACCAGCAAGGGAAACTCTATCGTTTCTCACTTATGTTCAAGGTGAACAAGGAAAAGGACGCAACCAATTTACAACACCCGACCGTCCTCTAAATGATGATAATATCAAAGATCTCTGGGAACTTGAACAATTGGTATCAAAGATTCCCCCAAGGTATTGGAGCAGGATGACATTATTGAAATCTTCAATGAAACAGTAAAATTTGAAGATGAGCTTTATCAGGTAAAATGGCCTTGGGTGGAGAACCCAGAAAATCTACCACTAAACTATGATCTTGCAATGGGTCGTCTCAAAGGACTAATGAAGCGACTCAATCACACAATACGATCACAGTATGATACTGTAATTAAGGATCAATTAGATAAGGGAGTAATTGAGGCGTTGAGTGATCATACCATCCCTGACAAACACCCAACGCACTACTTACCTCATCACTATGTTGTGCAAGAAGAAAAGAACACAAAATTGCGAATATTCTATGATGCATCTACCAAAATCAAAGGAAAATGTAGCCTAAATGAATACCTGTACAAAGGGCCACAAATGCTGAATGACATGGTCAACCTATTACTACGGTTTCGAAAACATCAGATTGGAATAACAGCAGATATAGAAAAGGCATTCTTACAAGTAGGGCTTCAACCTGAGGACAGAGATGTCACTAGATTCCTGTGGGTCAAAGACATTGAGAAGAAAGTGACAGATGAAACTTAGTACACTACCGTTTTTGTCGAGTACCCTTTGGTATAATTTCAAGCCCGTTCCTTCTAGCAGCAACAATCAGATTTCACCTTGCTCAAAAGACTTCGCCAGAGACCCGACTGATATCTGAAAGTCTTTACGTAGACAACCTTCTTTTGAGTACCTCATCAAATGAAAATGCAAATTTGATATATCAGAAAGCTAGAAGCTCGCTTGGTGAACTCCCAATGAACATAAGAGAGTGGACTTCTAACTCAGAAACCTTCATGATGTCTATTCCACAAGATCAGCGAAGTAACAAGAAAACTTGTACCGTCCTGGGTCTGAACTGGAACACAGATAATGACAGCTTGTCATTGGCTTTCAAACCATCAGTACTTTCAAGGGCTATTGTAACGAAACGTGATGCCCTTCGTATAGTAGCATCTATATTTGATCCTTGCGGTTTTGTTGCCCCATTGACACTTCTAGCCAGACTTATGTTACAATCACTGTGGAAAGAAAAGTACAAGTGGGATGATGAGTTACCTGAAGAAAAACGCTGCAAATTATTACACAATGGTTTATTATTTGTTATTTTTCTATATTGATCACTCGTCTGCAAAACCACCAACTATCCAACATGAAGAAAAACATCGATCGCATTTCGATCAGCTATAATTTGAACGGAGATTAGGCCTCTTTTGCGATTCACACTCGTGTTTCTGAGAATCTTAAATTGAAGGAAAAACAATACCTTTATATCAAAATTTTTTGAGTTAGGGCGTTTTCAAAATTTCAAAATTCATTTTGGAACCCTTAGAAGTGACCTACATCAACCAAAATCTTTGGGGCACAACTAGACCCCAAATGGAGCCTACGTTCCAAATTCCATAAAAATCGGTCAATGCTAAGTTGCAAAAGTGCCGCGTACGGCGGACGGACGGCCAAATTGTTATTCGATTTTTGGATTCTACGTACCTTGAAACGTAAACCATCAAATTTTGAGGGGGTGTTAAAATTTTTTTTTTCTTGGTCGATTCCAAAGGTTCATTATTAAAAATAATAAACCAAAACTTGGAGAGTGGGAGCAATGTACTAGCCTCTTTCAGGCAATGAGTGAATTCCAGATCCCACGTGCATATAGTCAATCTTCAATTGACACAAATCCTAAATGTGAATATGAGCTACACTGCTTCACAGATGCTTCAAATGATGCATATGCAGCAGTGGTTTACCTTCGAATCTCAAATAGTGATAAACACTCTGTCGGCTTTGTATTGTCTCGATCAAGATTAACTCCGCTTCGACAGAAAGACCAGAAGACCATACCAAAGCTCGAATTAGTGGGAGTTCTTATCGGCACTCGTCTCATTACATACATTCGAAATGCGCTGACGCTTCCCAATGAAAAGTTATTTATTTGGACTGATAATCAAGCTGTATTAGGCTGGTTAAAGTCTGACCGAATTTTACAACCTTTCATCAGTCATCGAGTTACAGAAATCAAAGCCGCACAAAACATAACGTTCAAGTATATCGCTTCAGCAAATAATCCAGCCGATATTGCTACTCGAGTGTTGACTACAGCTTGTATGCCTGTCCTATGGATTAAAGGTCCCGAATTTCTAACATTGTCTAAGGAGCACTGGCCTACAAACACAATTTCTACAATAACAGTGACTGAAGATCGATCCGAAGAATTTGCCTGAACAGACCTGACGAATTATCAGTCATCGACGTGATGACAAAAAAGGAATCCATTTTGTCAAATGCCCTGACCATGACTACATCATCTAATAATGATGAAGACCAAACAAAAACATCACAAGATACTTTTGATGAGATAAATGTGATCAAGACCAACATTTTAATCGTGAATCTGCTGGTATACCAACAGAATTAACTAAGTCCTTCCGTTTATTCATCGATGATAAGGGATGTGTGCGTTGTGGGTCAACAATGCAAATCTTCCGTATGACCAGAAGTTCCCAATTCTTCTTCCACGTGGTACTGAATTCACAGAAAATATCATACACCGTGCACATGGGCAAAACTACCATATTGGAACATCACATACTCTAGGTATGGTAAGGCTGCGTTTCTGGATACTTAGAGGAAGAAGTGAGGTTTCCAAAGTAATCCGAAGATGTGAAAAATGAAGCGGGTAGCCTCATGTCCATCCTTCACTTATACTGGTCTTGATTATTTTGGACAACTAACTGTTCGCCAAAATGGATCAACAACAAAAAGATGGGGCTGTATCTATACATTGAAATAGTGTTGGAAATATTCTGAAGGAATAACCAGCTCGTATTTCTACCCAATGATTCAGAATATAATTTTATTTTATTAATTAAATAATTATAATATAGATATGAATTGGGTATGGTTCAATAACAAAACGGAGTGTGGTTTATATCGATTAACTCTTTAACCGTATATGAGGTCCGAAATGAAATGAGAATGGATTTTGGGTATCAAGGGAAACCGCAAAATATTAAAATATGTGGAGAGATCACTTACCAGGAGCAAGGCAGGAAAGTGACTGAATGCCGAGCTCGTTCCCAGTCTAGGAGAGTAGTGGCGCCTCCTCAGTTCATAAGGGCTGCCTGGAAAATCATGAATGGAAAAGATCCAGTAGTCGGTTCAGTAGGGTTTCTTCCGTGATTTGAGAGATGAAGCGATCGCGGATCATATTATCTCTTTCCACGAAGTCACAAGTAGCTGCTGCCGTTTTCAGTTGCGTGATATATTCGATCAGAGGCTGACCTTTCTGCCAAGAGAGCCTAAAGAATTTGAAACGCTCGTGAAGCACATTTCTTTTTGGCGAAAAATGTTCAGTGAAAGCGTCGACTACTTCCTGGTACTTTGCTAGCACTGCTGTTTTTGCTTCATCTTTTTGAGCTGATTCTTTGTCTGCTTTCAGCCCGTTGTATTTTTCGATCCCTCGCGGTCCCAACTGATTCAATAGTATTGCGATTTTCACTTCGTCTTTTTCACTGTTCTTCTTTGACGCCAAAAAGAAGATTCCGAATCCCTGAATCCAATCGGTCCATTCTTTCTTGAAATCATCAGCTTCAAAATTCTTCAAAAATTCAGCTATTCACGTGGGTAATGGCGTCGCGGTCCAAACAAGCTTGAGTCGTTCGTCGTCGCGACAATCTTGGTTTCTACCACTAATATATTGTGGAAAAAAAAAACAACTAGGGTTTTTAACCAGTGGTATGAAACTGGGAAATAGTGATTTTTTACGAGTCACTTACACTTCTGACACCATGTTTAATAAGGTGGAAATTAAGGAACAGTTAATGACACGGTATGCAATACAAGACTGATTCTTTATTCGAACAGATGCACGCCCGTCAGGTGCGTGACGTCACAACAATACGTCACCACAACAGTTTCTATCAAGAACAAGTTTTCACCAATTCGTAGAACCCTTCCTGGAAAGAATGTATAGTAACTATACACTACTACTGTAGTAGTCACTCCTACATTGTCCCACTCGTATTTGAGTGGGACAATCACTTTCTACATCTTTCGACATTTCCTGCTGAGGGTACAGTCTGGCAACTTCATCTTTGATAGCAAAATTCGCTGAAATGGAACCTGTGATCCGGGGAACCACGTATGCCAGTATTTCTATGAAGTCGTCATTTTTTAGGCACAATTTTAATTTTACTACGGACGTTTTGATCAACTTTGGCTTGAGGCTGCCAAAGGTATACACCGTTAGGTCAGTCTCTTCAACTGCAATAAGTTGATTGGCCAATGTCGACGTCCCCTATGACTTTTGGCTCCCAGTGTCATAGAGAATCCGAGCTGGTAACTTTGCGTTTTGTAAATCATTCGAAACTGTAACTAAAGCAGCTTGGAGTATTGTTTCGTGTTTCGAATATGATATCATTGCTGTTGATGTCTGATTTGAGGATTGTCCAAATTTCACAGGACATGAACATCCATTACGTTTTCTCGTCTGTTTACAGTGGAAACATCTTTTAGGTCCAAAAGTACAATTTTCTGCCATATGTTGTTTCCTAAGGCACAGGAAACAGCGACCTTTGAGTTGTTTCTATATTTCATTCAATGTAGGAAATTTGTCACATTCATCGTTATAATGATCACCAGTACATAGTATGCACTCTCTTTTGGATCGTTTATTTGGAGGTCCAGAATTTTGACGATTTGTAAGGAGTTGAGTGGTTTTGGCGTTACTGTATTGTTGCCTTTTAATTTATGTTTTCTTATTTGAAGATAGGAGCATCTGGGAGCGAGATCAGGCTAGTACCCCACTTGAAACGCAACCCCACTCACAACTTTCCCCTACTCGTGGAGTAATAATTAACTCGCGAAGATACAAACTGACCACCTCCCTACTTGATGATCCGGTCAGTATTACAAGAGTAAGTACCATTGAGTTAATATGTGTTCCCAAACTATTACATAGTACGCCACTGCTGTAATATGAGTATGATAGCAAGTTTGAACCACCCTAGGAATTGTTGTGAGGAGTATGTTGAGACTTTTGATTAGATTTATCTCCAAGGACAGTTGAGAAACTGATCGGAATCCCGTTGGAATTACTGATCCATGAAATTGAAACCAATCAAAAACTAGGGAACCATATCCGAAGGTTGAATTGAAATTGTTTAATATGTCTGAGGAAACTGATCCAAGAACCAAAGGGAATCTGATCCAAAACCTGTAAGGAAACTGATCTAAAGGTAATAGGTAATATCTGATACGAATTTGAATAAGAGCGCAATATCGATATCACCCTAGTTATCGATACATATAATATATCGATGTGCTTACTTAGTATCAAAGTGCTTTAAATGCAGGTGCATTAAATGACGATAGGGACCTTCTGCACTGTAGGAGGATTGGAAGAAGACAACAAGACTATCTCACGCCACCAAGTAAGAAATTTTCTTGCTTCGTTGCACCTTCCGAATTTGAATTTTTGAATTTAAGTTGGCCAACGAATGCAGGTATTCTTTCACCCACCCCAGCTGGTGCATCTCGGACACACCCCCTTATTACCCAAGTTAGTCATTCTTTCACAGCAAGTCTGTCATATTTCGCTTTATCTTTGTTTTGCACCATTTCCATTCAATTTCGGTTTATTATTTTCAATAATGAACCATTGGAACCGACTAAGAAAAAACAATTGTTAACCCCTAAAAAAGTACCTAGGTATGTTTCAAGGTACGAAAAATCCCAAAATCGAATAAAACCTTTGAATAGAATATTCGAATAAAATAATAAATGAAATAAAATAATAAAAATAAAAATAATATAATATAATATCTATATACATAAGACGCCAACCCTATGTACGTATGTACGAATAAATAAAAAAATAATAAAATAAAAACCTTTTCAACAAAAAAATGGACCGACGTCAAAAATTATGTCCGTAAACACCAAAAAGGGAAAAATAATGATCTCAGTGAAAACGTACTTGATGTAGAAGGTTGTTGAACATAAATATCTAGTCAACAGATGGTATGTTGGAATAGATACTCATCTATAGATTCTATCACCTAGATGCTATCTAGATAGATAGGTAGGTAGGTACGCATTGAAGTCGCCGCCGTGCCCATCTGCAGACACAAACGTCTTCAAGATCTTCTACTCACCAACATATCATTCTTTTCAAAACATTCACCAGTGATCACGTTTTTCAACTTCTTTCACAAATTTTCGATACTTCTAACACAGCGAAATGAAATCTGTTTGAAATGGGACCACCACGGATACTGGTAGAACAAATTTCAAAAAGAACCAGATAGATTAGTACCAGAATGAAGAAATGCAAGGTGTTCAGACATACAAAAAAAAATCGTCGTCCCACGACAACCCGAAATGAGTACCTCCTCTTTCGCGCGCCTTCGGCGCGTTGAAGTCGGTCAAAAAGTCACCTTAGAGGTGACTCCGCATCCTCAGGTAAGAGAGCATTTCAAAGTTTATGATGTTTTCGAAACTGTTTGGCTGATACAGGAAACTTGCATGCTAGATAGATTAAGTAACCACACCCACGTTCGAGTTTGATTTGGTATGAGTAACATCTTCCGCACTTTTCAAGATGCACCGCGTCATTGTGCGACTTCTATACTTGCCGTGAAGCCATTTTTTCCATAAAAGGCTAGTCGGGTCAGTGGGTATGTCTTGGGCGGGTATTGTGGAGTGCCACCCCACTTTACCCGAACTAACTAGAATATTAAATCTATTGCTTTTCAGATATGGATAATCAAGCCGATAAAAGAAAATTGCAGGCCTGAAGGCCGATTGTGTAACTTTATTCGGTTGACGTTATGGCGTCGGATTCGGTATCCCTCCCGTGCAACGCCAGGTCGATAACGAAATTGGAATTCTGTAATCGCGCATAGCGAAGTTTGGTCGTTACATTTCAATAATAACGACGTCACTATGTGATCCGACAATATTTCGATCTAAGGCGAGCGAAAGGTAGCAACACATGATTTTTAGCCAATGGGAAGACGTATTGATAAGTTTCCAATTGTTATCACGGGTAGTTGAAGTTCACCGCAGTTTGCAAAATGTCGGATACTGATTTTTTGCCGTGGTGAATAGACATAGGAATGACGCGTAAAAAGGGAATTTTTCTTGCGATTCGTGCTTCTATATTAATCATGGAACAATCATATAGGTATAAATGGAAAAAATGCTTTTCATAAATCGAATTCATCAGTCACATTGGTATGAATTTCGTCCGTCCACGATGCTACGAATAATCAACTGCCTGTCCATCTTACTACAAGGTAGTGAATCGTCTTGTTATTTATCGTATATACATACTCCCACATCCATACTTATTGGTACTTTCAACATCCTTGAGTGAGAAGACCATCGCTAACTGCCTAATGAGGAATTTCAACGAATTCTGTTTGCATTATTCCTGAATAGTTAATGGTGTGGGATAAATGAAAATTGGGTTGATTTTGGAAAATAAGTCCCCTGTTATTTTTAGGAGACATTTATGATTTCAAAAATAACCGGGAAAACGGACCTCTTCAACGTGAAGCAGGAACGCTCAATAATTGGCTGTTCGGATCGCTGTTCCCTCCCCTTGTTGCCCGACGGAACAACGAAATCGTGTTATCTAAGAGGAAAGTTATCAAACAAACATATTGTTTAGTAATACATGCATTCCAGGGGCCGTCCCATTGGATAAGCATTAGGTCAATTAATACCAGTTGGTAAGCGAAAAAACTTTTTCACTCGATGTAATTTATTATGTATTTTAGGCAAGAAATAGTGATCTCCCCCCCCCCCTCTCCATTATCCACCATAACACTCCTACAGGCATGGGAGCCTCGCATTTGAAGAGCATTTTAAAATCCATGATCTACGACAACCAACATGCGAATTCGAGTTCAACCCCCCCCCCCCCACCACCCCTCATCAACCACCACTAATGGTTCCAGCCTGGCACCAAAGCGATGATACTTCGTAAAGTTTAACTTTCATCTATTTGTTTTGGTAGGCAGTCCGTCGAAGTTCATTTCCGTATTCAAGGTGAAACACACAACAAAAAAAAAAAAAAAAAAAACACGAAATATGCGGTTTATGGTGTCAGGGCACCATGGTGGCACCACTATTAGTCCCATGGTGGTACAGAGAATAATTCATGAAAATCCGGAGGTTTTATGAAAATTTTTTCTCAATTTCAAAGCTTGAATACAAGTAAAGTAAAAAAAGTAAAGTAAGCAACCATTTCAGGTTGGATTTTCGTCCGACTGCCATTCTTGGCGTCGCGGACGTCATCAGCTGTCTTCCTAAGGGGAGATCAGAATTTGTTCTGATGATTTCGCTCATGGCTTCCCAAACATCACCGCCCTGGGTTGGAACGAGAGATTGCCGATCGTCTAATAGACAGAAAACTTTCTGCTGGCGACCAGACTCGAACGCGCGTCCCCGCAAGACGGTTCTTATCCTATCACCGCAGTCGGGTACACTGTCCACTAGACCACCGACGCCACTTGAATACAATTAATAAGCTATATTAAGGAACCGAAATATTGGAAAATTGGATAATTTGTAAATATTATCCCCCACTCACCCCCTTCCCTTGCGAATTTTGATACTCCAGTGAAATAATGAGCAATTTGGAAGATTTCTGAGTCGAACAAAAAAAGAAACTCGCAAATTGGTTGGGAATTGAGGCCTGGGCAGAGTTTACAAGATTATGCCCGAATACGCTCGTTTTTTGAGCATTACCCCCCTTCACCCCCCCCCCCTAGAACGCAAATTTCGAAATTCCGGCGAAGTAGTGCACAACTAGATAGTTTTTGGCGTCGAATAAAAAAAGAACCACGGAAATCGGATGGAAATTGAGGCCTGGGCAGAGTACACAAGATTATGCCCAAAAACGCAAGTTTTTTGAGCATTAACCCCCCCTTTTCTTCTCTCAAAACGCAAAATTCGAAATTCGAGCGACGTAGTGCACAACTAGATAGTTTTCCGCGACGAACAAAAACGTCTGCCAAGTGGGTGTGGCACATAGCTTCTTCGTATCCATAACCCGATTGTATAGATGATCCGATGCATAGTAGTTAATCTCAAAACACCAATCTCTAAGTACCTTTCACTACCCTCATAGGGGACCATCTACACGCTACTCTGGACAATCCTAGAAAATTTCATCAAATTCGGATGAAAAATTAAGTGAGTAGATGTATGTGATTGGATCAAAAAAATTCTTACCCTCGGCTGGGATTCGAACCCGCGATCCCTGGAGCATAAATCAAGCCTCTGTCCTCTGAGCTATTGAAGCCTTGTCATGTATTAGATTTGAGATTCTCACAGGAGACCATCCCTCTATGAATGAACCCCTCTATGAAAAACAATTCTCTATGATTTTCATAGGGGACCATCTAATCACTACTCTGTAACATCCCTGAAAATTTCATTGAAATCGGATGGAAAATGTAGAAGTTATGGACGTTACATGGAAATTCACGTTTGCCCATGCGCAGTGGCTACTATCAGTGCGAAGGTGGTGATTTTCTTAGGGGAACATTTAAATAATAATCTGTAACATCCCTGAAAATTTCATTGAAATCGGATTGAAAATGTAGAAGTTATGGCCGTTACAAGGAATTCACGTTTGCGCATGCGCAGTCGCTTCTACTAGTCCGGAGATGATGATTTTCATAGGGGACCATCTACAACCTAATCCACATAATCCCTGAAAATTTCATCGAAATCGAGTGGAAAATGTGGAAGTTATGGCCGTTAGAAGGAAATTCACGTTTGCGCATGCGCAGTAGCTACTACAGACGGACAGACAGACAGACACACACACAGACAGACAGACAGACACACAGACACGGAACCAAAATTGTTCAGAAAGGTCTAAAACGAAAAACGCGAGTGAAAATTTTGATTTTGGAGAACTTTTTTTTTCGTCCTTGAAAAGTGAAAACAAAGCTTCCACTACCTTGGTAGACTCGGAAGCAAAACCCATCATAGCAAAAAAGCTGCCTTCAAGAAAAACGCAATTGGATGTTTACAAATGAGAAAGTATTGATCCAAGGTCACAAAAATTAAGGTTACAATTTCGCAGTACTTCACCACTACTATCTGTAACAGTGCTGGTTTTTGACCGACTTCAACGCGCCGAAGGCGCGCGAAAGAGGAGGTACTCAATTCGGGTTGTCGTGGGATGACGATTTTTTTTTTTTTTTTTTTTTTTTTTTATGTCCGAGTCGCTTGCATTTCTTTATTCTGGTACCAATCTGTCTGATTCTTTTTGAAATGTGTTCTACCAGTATCCGTGGTGGTCCCATTTCAAACAGATTTCATTTTGCTCAGTTAAAAGTATCGAAACTTTGTGAAAGAAGTTGAAAAACGTGGTTCCCGTTTTCGGGAATATTGGTCCGCATTCACTCTTCTTGCCCTGTGACTTTCGACTGAGTCGATGGAGGACCATTTGTGTATAGTCAAATTGAAGGTCTGATTGTAAGCTTTAAAATGATATGCTATATGAGGGGGGTTCCAATAACTAAAAGGTGCTGCGGGGGATGAGAAACGGGGAAATTATAGTGGCTTTTAGGTCAGAACCTGCATGAGCCATATCAAACGTGTCTACGAATGCTCATGTATGTGAGTTTTCCTACCAAGTATGAGCGATAATTATAGTAGTGTTAGTTAGGTACTCTACCAAGTGGGTGTAGCACATAGCTCCCTCGTCATTCATAATATAGTTGGATATCTAATGGTATAGGAGATCGTCATAACTGCATAGTGCCGTACCAAATATGAGATATGTAGTACAATTTGGTGATAAGAGGGTATTTTACCAAGTGGGTGTAGCACATAGCCCCCTCATCACCGATAACATGATTAGGTAATAGAAGACGGCATCGTCAGAACTGCATAGTGCCCTACTAAATATGAGGTATGTAGTACAGTTAGGTGATGAGAGAGTATTCTACCAAGTGGGTGTAGCACATAGCTTCCTAGTCATCCATAATATAGTTGGCTATGTAATGGTATAGGAGATTGTCGGAACTGAATAGTGCAGTACGCAGTACCAAATATAAGGTAGGTATATAGTACAATTAGGTGATGAGAGGGTATTCCACCAAGTGGGTGTAGCACATAGCTTCCTAGTCATCCATAATATGGTTGGCTATGTAATGGCATAGGAGATTGTCGGAACTGTATAGTGCAGTTCCAAATATAAGGTAGGTACATAGTACAATTAGGTGATGAGAGGGTACCTATTCCACCAAGAAGGTGTAGCACATAGCTTCCTCGTCATCCATAACATAGTTGGGTAGGAGGGAGGATGCCATATAGGAGATTGTTGGAACTAAATAGTGCAGTACAAAATATGAGGTATATAGTACAGTTAGGTGATGAGAGGGTATTCTACCAAGTGGGTGTAGCACATAGCTTCCTCGCCATCCATAACATAGTTGGGTAGGAGAGAGGATGCCATATAGGAGATTGTTGGAACTGAATAGTGCTGTACAAAATATGAGGTATATAGTACAGTTAGGTGATGAGAGGGTATTCTAGCAAGTGGGTGTAGCACATAGCCCCCTCATCACCGATAATATGATTAGGTAGGTAATAGTAGAGGACATCGTCAGAACTGCATAGTGCTGTACCAAATATGAATTATATAGTACAGTTAGGTGATACGAGGGTATTCTACCAAGTGGGTGTAGCACATAGCCCCCTCATCACCGACAACATGATTAGGTAGGTAATAGTAGAGGACATCGTCAGAACTGCATAGTGCAGTACCAAATATGAGGTAGGTATATAGTAAAATTAGGTGATGAGAGGGTTTTCTACCAAGTGGATGTAGCACGTAGCTCCCTCGTCAATCATGTCATGGTTGTGTTGTTGAATTGTGTTGTCAGAACTACCAAGTACCTAGCAATTATGAACAAAGTCGACCAGTTAGGGGATAAGAGAGTAGATTGGTAAGTAGGCAAGTGAACCAAATACCTCCTTAAACTGATCCTAAAATGGAAACTCATCTATATGTATGGAAACTGATCCGGATTACAGAATGTGGTCCACCCTACGGCTTCTGGTTCACCTTACTGAAATGATTTACCCGCAGTTTTTCAAACAGTTTTAGTAATACTGTGATTACTAAAACTGTTCGAAAAACTGCGGGTAAATTAATTTCAGATTTATATCGAGGACCACTAAAAAGTGAAAAATAAAAAATAATATAAAATGGAAAAATAATAAAATAAAAACCTTTTTAACAAAAAAATGGACCGACCTCAAAAATGATGTCTGTAAACACCAAAAAGGGAAAAATAATTCTCTCAGCAAATACATACTTGATGTAGTAGGTTGTTGGACATAGATATCTAGTCAACAGATGGTATGTTGGAATACCAACAATTATTTTCAGTGTGATTCACACTTATTGTCACACTCATATCCTCCATCATACGATAGCAGTGAAATACTGCCCAATAGTTTTGGAACACTTATATCTACTCGTATTCATGTTTTGTATGGCACGATCGACGCATGTTGTAATACTCACCAGATCATGTGAGTAGTACTTATAAACCACAGCGTATCCAGACAGGTAGGTAGGTACGCATTGAAGTCGCCGCCGTGCCCATCTGTAGACACAAACATCTTATAGATCTTCTACTTACCAACATATTATTCTTTTTCGCAAATATACATACCTCTCATACTACGAACATTCTTCCACACTGAGTATGAATGTAAATAGCTAATTAGGTAACAACGCTTCCGAAGGTATGTAGCTACATTACAATATGTCCACCAATATAATAATAAAGTCTCATGTAATAATTAAGTCCCAAAATACTAGTCACAACCACTCCTAGGGAGGTTCACACTTACTATCGTACTCATATGGCAGCAGAGACGTACTAGGTACCTGATAGTTTGGGGAGCACATTTTAACTCAACGGTAACCAGATCATCGAATAATGTATCGGTAGTAAGTTTGTGTCTACAGATGGGCACGGCGGCGACTTCAATGCGTACCTACCTACCTGTCTGGATACGCTGTGGTTTATAAGTACTACTCACATGATCTGGTGAGTATTACAAAACATGAATACGAGTAGATATAAGTGTTCCAAAACTATTGGGCAGTATGTCACTGCTATCGTATGATGGAGGATATGAGTGTGACAATAAGTGTGAATCACACTGAAAATAATTGTAGGTATTCCAACATACCATCTGTTGACTAGATATATATGTCCAACAACCTACTACATCAAGTATGTATTTGCTGAGAGAATTATTTTTCCCTTTTTAAAAAATGTCGGCATTCTGAAAGGTGTAGGAATATAAAATAACCCGATTGTATAGATGATCCGATGCATAGTATTTAATCTCAAAACATCAAAACAAGTTAATCTGTAACATCCCTGAAAGTTTCATTGAAATCGGATGGAAAATGTAGAAGTTATGGCGGTTACAAGGAATTCATGTTTACGCATGCGCAGTGGCTACTATCAGTCCGAAGGTAGTGATTTTCATAGGAGACCGTCTACACACCAACCCGCACAATCCCTGAAAATTTCATTGAAATCGGACAATAACTTCGTATAGTTATGCGCGTTACAAGGAATTCATGACAGACAGACAGACAGACAGACACACAGACACTGAACCAAAATTGTTCAAAAGGTCTAAAACGCGAGTGAAAATTTTGATTTTGGAGAACTTTTTTTTCCGTCCTTGAAAAGTGAAAACAAAGCTTCCGCTACCTTGGTAGACTCGGAAGCAAAAAGAACTACGAAAATCGGTTGAGAACTAAGGCCTGTGCAGACGACACAAGATTTTGTCACACACACACACACGCGGACATTCACCAATGGTTTTTATCGCGGATTTGGATTCAGAATGGTCTAAAACGGATTACCCTACTGTGTGGTAATTTTTTTTTTTTTCTGTTGAGGGTTGCACCTCAGATCGATCACATAAGGACGCCCAAGTCTTACTGTGGGACGTCCTAAAAACAGGGGAAACCTGTATTTGTGTATCTTGCTTTTTATATTTTTTCTCATCAGTTCTTCGATTTCGATCTTTACTGGTTTTGTGAAATGTTACCTCCGAGAACTATACTTCACGATCTCAGCGCTTCAAGCAGCTATACATGAACTATTCCAGGTTGACGTCATCCTCCCGGTTTTTTTTTGAACGTTCATATTTTCTTCTCTGTTTTGTTTTTTCGTAAATTAGGAAGTACGGGCTGAAAGTTTGCCGTGGGTGGTTTTTCAAGGTGCTGAATCCGATATTGGTGTCAACAAAAAATGGACCGACCTCAAAAATTAAGTCCGTAAACACCAAAAAGGGAAAAATAATAATCTCAGCGGAAACATACTTGATGTAGTAGGTTGGAGATAAGTGCTCTAAAACTATTGGGTGGAATGTCATTGCTATCGTATGATGGAGGATATGAGTGTGACAATAAGTGTGAATCTTGACTGGATATTTATGTCCAACAACCTATTACATCAAGTATGTTTTCGCTGAGATTATTATTTTTCCCTTTTTGGTGTTTACGGACTTAATTTTTGAGATCGGTCCATTTTTTGTTAATAAGGTTTTTATTTTATTATTTTTCCATTTTATATAATTTTTTATTTTTCACTTTTTAGTGGTCCTCAATTTAAATCTGAAATTAATTTACCCGCAGTTTTTCGATCAGTTTCGTAATGTAGATCTATTTCCATACTTTGAATCATTTCAGTAAGGTGAACCAGAAGCCGTATGGTGGACCACATTCTGTAATTCGGATCAGTTTCCACATGTATAGATGAGTTTCCGTTTTAGGATCAGTTTCAGGAGGTATTAAATACCTCCTGAAACTGATCCTAAAACGGAAACTCATCTATACATGTGGAAATTGTGGAACAGTGGAGTAAATTTTCGTTCACTTTCCTACTCACCAATCTACTCTCTTATCACCTAACTGTTCGACTTTGTTCATAATTGCTAGGTACTTGGTACTTCTGACAACACAATTCAACAACTCAACCATGACATGATTGACGAGGGAGCTATGTGCTACATCCTCTTGGTAGAAAACCCTCTTATCACCTAACTGTACTATATACCTCATATTTGGTACGGCACTATTCAGTTCTGACGATATCCTATACCATTACCTACCCAAATATATAATGGATGACGAGGAAGCTATGTGCTTCACCCACTTCGTAGAATACCCTCTCATCACCTAGTTGTACTATATACCTCATATTTGGTACGGCACTATTCAGTTCTGACGATCTCTTATACTATTACCTACCCAATCATGTTATTAGTAATGAGGGAATTATGTGCTACACCCACTTGGTAGAATACCTTATTGGTAGGTTAAATCTCATATTTGGTACTGCACTATGCAGTTCTGACTATCTCCTATACCATTACCTACCCAACTATATTATGGATGACGGGGAAGCTTTGTGCTACACCCACTTGGTAGAATAACTTATTGGTAGGTTAAACCTCATATTTGGTACGGCACTATGCAGTTCTGACGATCACTTATACCATTACCTACCCAACTATATTATGGATGACGGGGAAGCTATGTGCTACACCCACTTGGTAGAATAACTTATTGGTAGGTTAAACCTCATATTTGGTACGGCACTATGCAGTTCTGACGATCACTTATACCATTACCTACCCAACTATATTATGGATGACGGGGAAGCTATGTGCTACACCCACTTGGTAGAATACCTTATTGGTAGGTTAAACCTCATATTTGGTACGGCACTATGCAGTTCTGAAGATCTCTTATACCATTACCTACCCAACTACATTATGGATGACGGGGAAGCTATGTGCTACACCCACTTGGTAGAATACCCTCTCATCACCGAATTGTACTACATACTGCACTATGCATTAAATGCATAGTGCAGTATGTAGTACAATTTTGGTACTGCACTATGCAGTTATGACGATCTCCTATACCATTAGATACACAACTATAATATAGTTCATAATATTATGATGAATGACGAGGGAGCTATGTACTACACCCACATGGTAGAATACCCACTCGTCACCTAACTGGACTATATCTCTCTTTATCTAACTGTATTATATATTTGGTAGGGCACTATGCAGTTCTGACAATCTCCTATACTATTACCTACCCAATCATGTTATTAGTGATGAGGGAGGGAGCTATGTGCAACACCCAATTGGTAGAATACCTAACTAACAGTTTGTAGGAAAACTCACATACTTGAGCATTCATAAGCATGTTTGATACGGCTCATGGAGGTTCTGAGCTAATAACCCACCATAATTTCCCCTTTCTCATCCCCGCAGCACCTTTTGGTTATCGGAACCCCCTTATATAGCATATCATTTTAAAGCTTACAATCAGACCTTCAATTTGATCAAACAAAACTAGTCCGTCATCGGCTCAGTCGGAAGTCACAGGGCAAGAAGAGTGAATGCGGACCAATATTCCCGAAAACCGGAACCACGTATTTCAACTTCTTCCACAAATTTTCGATACTTTTAACGAAGCGAAATGAAATCTGTTAGAAACGGGACCACCATGGATACTGTTAGAACAAATTTCAAAAAGAACCAGACAGTTTAGTACCAGAATGAAGAAATGCAAGGTGTTCAGACATACAAAAAAAAATCGTCGTCCCACGACAACCCGAATTGAGTACCTCCTCTTTCGCGCGCCTGCGGCGCGTTGAATTCGGTCAAAAATAGGAAACTCCAACATGATGAAATTCCTCATTGTGTGCGGTATACATTATTGCTACAGATTCCGGGAAACATGTGACTACCTACTAACAAACATTTCGGAGTTCTCGATGTCTTTTCAGAACAAAATATATGTATTTCACTCTCAATGGCAAAAAAAACTAATATCACTTCATAATTCATGAATCGCGGTTTTACTCATGTAAAGTTTCATGTATGTACCTTATAAGACTGAATGAAAATTATGATATTATTGTATTCAATAAAACGTAAGATTGAGATGGGATAACTCTTATTCCATTCTTCGGTATTTCCTCTTCTTCCAGTTGGTTGTCAGGATTATAAATCACTCGCGTGTAAAGAAACAACTGTATTTTACAATAACTTAGCTCAAAACGGATTATGAATCGATTAAATAGCTCTAGACCGCCGAAACTCCCCTTGCGGTCAGTTCACTGGCTCGTCCTGAACCCGACTGACGATTGAAGAAGTATCAAGGGAGAACCCAGGGTCCTCACCACTCTTCTTCCAGGGTGCTTGGCATGGAGATCCCTACTTGGGATAGGTCTAGACTATCTGGGGGGGCGGCTACACGGCCATCCTGACAGTGCGACGATAACCTTTTAAAAAGTGGAAGCGACTAGGGTATCCGTCGCAAAAAATGATAAAAGGTTGAAAAAATAACAAAAATATAAAATGGTAAATTGGAAATAATAGAAAATAAACTCTTCAAAAGACAGATTTTATTAATCAAAAGATATTAGGAAAATAAAGAAATTAAAATCTTTTAGGAGGAAAAAGGCCCAGAAAAGAAATAAAGAAAATAATTTATATTCAAATAGGTAGGTACCTCTGAAGGTGGAACGGGCGATGCAGACGGGAAGAAGTGGTCGACGGGGACTCTCAGCGAACTGGCTTATCTAGTTGCGGAGCCTTCAGGCCTGTCGGACGGATTGAGTTGACCCCGCCGCCCTTCCTCACTGTTTATATATTCTTTCCCATTATGTACCATCGTAGCATCACAAAAAACGCTGCAAATTATTACACAATGGTTTATTATTTTTCTATATAGATCACTCGTCTACAAAATCACCAACCATCCAATATGAAAGAAAAAAAAAAAAAAAAATCAAAAAAATCAAAAAAAAATTAAAAAAAAAATCAAAATCACCAACTATCGATTACATTTCGATCAGCTCTAATTTGAACGGAGATTAGGCCTCTTTTGTGATTCACACTCGTGTTTTGATTTATATTTATATATATTTCAAAATAAACACTTAAATTTTCGTAGGAAGCGAACGGTTTGTCCTACAGAGCTCCGCGTGGTCTCAAAAAATTCTAAAAATTCTATAGAATCTTAAATTGAAGGAAAAACAATACCTTTATAACGAAATTTTTTGAGTTAGGGCGTTTTCAAAATTTCAAAATTGATTTTGGAACCCTTAGAAGTGACCTACCTCAACCAAAAGCTTCGGGGCACAACTAGACCCCAAATGGAGCCTACATACCAAATTTCATCAAAATCGGTCAATGCTAAGTGGCAAAAGTGTCGCGTACGGCGTACGGCGGACGGACGGCCAAATTTTTATTCGATTTTTGGATTCTACGTACCTTGAAACGTAAACCATCAAATTTTGAGGGGGTGTTAAAATTTTTTTTTTCTTGGTCGATTCCAAAGGTTCATTATTGAAAATAATAAACCAAAATGGAACCTCGTACTAAATTGATTTGAAAAGAGGGAATGAAATTAGTTTACATTCGTCTCTAATTTTACATTATTTTCCTAATTGGCGAGTGCAAATTAGGAGGCTTGATTTGAATGATTTATTACATGGGTTCATACATAGTTTACAAAGTGATCTAGAAACAAATCATTTGTGTACAATCTGTACTATATCTCTCTTTATCTAACTGTATTATATATTTGGTAGGGCACTATGCAGTTCTGACAATCTCCTATACTATTACCTACCCAATCATGTTATTAGTGATGAGGGAGGGAGCTATGTGCAACACCCAATTGGTAGAATACCTAACTAACAGTTTGTAGGAAAACTCACATACTTGAGCATTCATAAGCATGTTTGATACGGCTCATGGAGGTTCTGAGCTAATAACCCACCATAATTTCCCCTTTCTCATCCCCGCAGCACCTTTTGGTTATCGGAACCCCCTTATATAGCATATCATTTTAAAGCTTACAATCAGACCTTCAATTTGATCAAACAAAACTAGTCCGTCATCGGCTCAGTCGGAAGTCACAGGGCAAGAAGAGTGAATGCGGACCAATATTCCCGAAAACCGGAACCACGTATTTCAACTTCTTCCACAAATTTTCGATACTTTTAACGAAGCGAAATGAAATCTGTTAGAAACGGGACCACAGCGGGAAACAGCGTCACAGCGGACAACAATGTTACGAGGACTCACAAAGAGCAAACAACAAGAAGTCGGCATGACAAATATCGTACTCATGACATACCTGAGTACTTTTGGGGATTCTGAGCAGGCAATTAAACACACCACCTGCTCATCAACTCATGGAACCAACTCGTAGCGGAATCAACCTCTAGCGGGTTCCAACACCCATATCATGCTCACCCGTCTCTCAAGATGGACCAACACGCAGGCAACACAGGCCAATACCCCTCATCGCCTGGCAGCCGAACATCCCACCTACTTCGAAGAAGATTGTACACAAATGATTTGTTTCTAGATCACTTTGTAAACTATGTATGAACCCATGTAATAAATCATTCAAATCAAGCCTCCTAATTTGCACTCGCCAATTAGGAAAATAATGTAAAATTAGAGACGAATGTAAACTACATTCGTAGAGACATTTGATGAGGCTGTACAAATTTTTTATTCTAATTTGGATTATTTTTCCTGAAATTGTTTTCGTTACTTTGTTGTTTCTGTGTCTCATCATTTTTCAGACCTCCCCTGTAATAATTGTTTTTTGCATGCCCATTCCCATTGTTCTTGTTATAGTTTGTTTCTTGGTAGGGTTGTTTGTTATTGCTGTTACTTGGATTACCCTGGTTGTACTTTTTGTACCCATAGTTCGGCGAATAATTGTTGTTTTTATGTCTTTGAAAATTATTATTCGGGAATTTACTTTCATAATAATTTTTTAGATAAGATTTTTTTGACAGATATTCTGATTTTTTCTGAGGTTCTCTATTTGTTCTTTCCAACTTCTCAACTTCGTTTATCAATTTATCGAAATCCTCTAGCGTGGTAGGTTTAGAAGTGGAAAAAGGATCGAGTTCGCGTATTCACCCATCAATGACACACTGTATTAGTTCAGCCGGAGTATGGGTTTTCAAAATGAGACCGAATTTCATTATGTTGTCAACATAGTCACGAAAACTTTCGTTTTGATTTTGAGGTCGCAGAATGTATTCTACGGTATATTGCAATTTAATTCTAGGATTCGTGAATTCCGATAGAATTTTCTGCGATACGACGTCAAAAGTCAAGTTTGCGTGATTGTCTGTTATGAATCGTTTCAAATGTTTATCTTTTGAAGCGGCGATCCGTTTGACAATATCGGGGAAGAATTTTTCCGCTGTCAATTGGTCGTCGTACAAGGACTCCAAGAAGATTATTACGGATTCCGTATTATCCGTTTTAAAGATTAGTATCTTGGTAATCAAAGGTTCAAGATAATTGGGAATTTTCCTTGGGAGACCGAGGTTCAGAACTGTTTTTGCCTCGATTCGTTCCTCGGATGAACTCCCACTTGCCCCGGCTTGTGGATCATGAACCGCCACAGATACGTTAGCCAAAAACATGTCCAACTTCGCACTCAACTGTTGAAGTTGATCTTTAGTATTTTGCGCAGTGGCTTTTACGTGGTCAACAACTGATAAACTTGCCTCGATTTTCTTCTCCAGAGTTTTAAACCTCGCTTCATTCGATTGCATCACTTGATTTACACGTTCATTTGATTGAACAATTTGATCCAATTGCTGCTTTATCTGAGTTAATTCAGACCTACTAGTCTGTATATCTCGAAGATAGGAACAGCATGGACCTATCCACGATGCCTTGCGATCACTCCCCATTTTTGACCAATTTGTCTCTGTAACTTTCGTGCATACTACATGTGAATGCTTATTACATATAACACATTTAGCTTTTGTAGCCGTTTCATCTATGGACCTAAAGCACACGACACAATCCACAGCTAAAATGAAAAATTGTCACAAAATACTCGGTTTTCAGTTAAAAATTTCAAAAAAAAATGTACGTGATGTACTTAGTTATACTCTGCAATGGACTTAGCAGCTCTGCTACCACTTTGCGACGATATTCTTTTCAAAAGTGGAAGCGACTAGGGTATCCGTCGCAAAAAATAATAAAAGGTTGAAAAAATAACAAAAATATAAAATGGTAAATTGAAAATAATAGAAAATAAACTCTTCAATAGACGAGATTTTATTAATCAAAAGATATTAGGAAAAAAAAGAAATGAAAATCTTTTAGGAGGAAAAAGGTCCAGAAAAGAAATAAATAAAATAATTAATATTCAAATAGGTAGGTACCTCTGAAGGCGGAACGGGCGATGCAGACGGGAAGAAGTGGTCGACGGGGACTCTCAGCGAACTGGCTTATCTAGTTGCGGAGCCTTCAGGCCTGTCGGACAGATTGAGTTGACCCCGCCGCCCTTCCTCACTGTTTATAAATCCTTTTCCATTATGTACCATCGTCACGACAGTCACGTCGTCCTCGACGTGCTGAAAACAATCAAACCAAACCAAAATGGTGTGGGTAGATCTTATCAAAAGTACTTTTTACACCCTTACCTTTGCTCGGTGGGTGAACACAATTATTGAACAAGAATTGCTTCATACAAATCTGGGGATGGACGAAATAGGCAGACCTCATCCAAAAAAAATCACAATATGAAAATGCTGTAAATGGTTCACTCTGACCAAACTGGGAACTGACACATATTATGTCAAAACATGGAAAATGAGACAATCTGGTCGTACTGACCAATATACAAGCTGGTCTTACTGACCAAAATGATACAAGCTGGTCTTACTGACCGATATACAAGCTGGTCTTACTGACCAATATACAAGCTGGTCTTACTGACCAAAATGAGACAAGCTGGATAACTGATTTAGGAAAAACTAGCTGAAATCTCTGAAGATCTGGGCGAATCTACCCAAAAATCTTGCTATCTGTACACTACTTGTACTGCAATGAAACAAACTAGCTAACAGACTTAAAAAAACCCTTATTTAGGATATTTTGCCCTATTCTAAACAAAGACTGTCACACTGAGAATAGGCCACCAGGCTAAACTACCTGGATCTCTGTACAACTGTACTAAATGCATGAAACACCAAGGAGGATAAGTTGCAAATCATGAGCAAAAGTGACACAAACTGCTGCAGACAACCTGTCTTATTGA
The DNA here is from genome assembly GCA_009739505.2 of Apolygus lucorum. Classification (NCBI taxonomy): domain Eukaryota; kingdom Metazoa; phylum Arthropoda; class Insecta; order Hemiptera; family Miridae; genus Apolygus; species Apolygus lucorum. Next base: position 112,395,128 of record CM019167.2, on the reverse strand, counting down.
GAGTATCTAACTGCTAGACACCACATACTGAGCAAACTGCTCAACACCCTGTACTGAGCAAACTGCTCGAGACTCCATGCTGAGTGAACTGCTTGATATTCTTCAACCTGTATCCTAATACTGTCAATCTATCACAATTAAAGCCAAACCAAACCAAACAGGTGTGGTTATCAATGAAACCAACACACAACGCAACAACACGTTCAACCAAGGGAGAGATATAGAAACAACCAATCCAAAACTATGAATTGTCAAGGCCACTAGGCTAATCCACCTCGATCACTGTACAAACTGTACTAAATGCATGAAACACCACGGAGGATAAAAAATTCCAATCCTGAGCAAAAGTGACACAAACTGTAGCAGGCAACCTGTCTTATTCAGAGTATCTAACCGCTCAACTTGAGATAAACCCCCTCACACGAGGTAAACCTCACACTGAGCATCCACTCAAGACCATGTTGACCATACCAGCGCGACTCATCTTGCTCTAGGCCACCACTCCTCGCCTGTGCATCTCCAAAATGTAAACAACTATTACTGTGGCTTCTCTTAACAAGACATAAAACGTAAGGGAACAACTGTCCAATCTGATATACAACTGCGCGAACTATACTGTAACCAAAATGAATCAGAAGCATCTGGCTCATCTGCACTGAGAACTAATGACTGGCCATCTTCTGCTGGATCAAGTGCACGATGAATAAGATCATGCGGGAACGACTATCAATCGATACTATTTCATATCGGCCATTTGGTAGAATTTGCGTAATTTTGAATGGCCCCTTTTACTTCGGGTAAAATTTTGATTGATTGTGCTCTTCGTTTCTCAGAAGCACTAAATCAACTACTGCTTGCTACTAACACACAACACTCAACACTCTTTGGACTCAACACTCGTTAACCAACTCTTTGAAACACGCATTTGTCTCTCAACTTGTCAATTGGCCCAACTAGCTCCAATTGCAATAAACTGCAACTCAATCTGAGCCTGAGTACAAAAATCTTCGAACCCATTATTAGCTAACGATCCACTTCGATCAACAACTAATAAAGAGGGAACTAAAACAAACACATCGTGAAAACCATCAAGTTTTCGATTGAGCATCAAAAGAAGTGAATCCGTGGACAAAAACAAACAGATATTCCTTGACGTCATTCTTCCCACTGAGTATTCCAGTTATGTTCAAGTGCACAGTGTGACAACGAATACTACTCTTTGGAATATTTCCGAATAAAACATGAAGATGATTACTCAATGTTGAGGAACATAGCAGCTGGAGTACCCATGGAAATGTTCTTGGACCTGTCTTGTACCTTCCATACACAAGGCTTCCAGAAGCAACCACAGCAACATTATTTGCAGATGACGCAGTAAGTAGGAAACACAATTGAGGAAGCCCCAAAAAACTGCAGAAATCAGTGGACTGTATCCTTAAATGGACCAAATATCGGAAAGTAAACCCTACTCATATCGGAAAGTAAATCCTACTATTCCGGTTGAAATAAATTCTTCAGCTATACCATGTGCAACTACAGCTAAGTACTGTACGACCTTGGTTACCAAACTGAAATGGAAAGAACATGTGAAGAAGAAGAAATCAACCATGTGCACAACAAAGTGGCACTCTAAGCAAGTAATAAAACTAGTATGGGTCTACGGCTGTCCTATATGAAGATGCACCAAAAAGAGCAACGTTAAAATCATGCAAACGGTGCAGATATACTCAGGAGTTTAGTCAATGCCTCCTAGTACATCCGAACAAATGACCTCCACCGCGACATTAAAGTTGAGATGGTGAATGAGGTCATAAAAAGAAGAGCTGTGGACCACAAAACTAGCCTCCACAAACGTCCGAATGTCGAAGTGTTGAATCTACTGGAGAACCGCCTACTTGAGGCTATTTGGAACAATAAGGAGACAACGAGTCGTACCATTGCGCCGGTTTTTCTGGCTTCTTTTTGTTCTGGAAATATTTTTGAGCCCCATCAAAAGCACATCGTTGTATTCCTAGGTTTCAGCATGGGGATCATGCTTTCTGTTCATTAGAGAGTTTTTGCTTCACACTGTGGCGAGCTCCCGTGAACGTGACTACGGAAAACTAGAGTTTGTGCTAACCTCACCACTCCTTTTTACCACGGGACCGTGACTGTTACCATGGAAACGGGACGTTCCGTGGATTCTGTTATCATAACCTGACACCGCCACCATTTTGACTGTGAGAAGTTCGCCACCATATTCGTTCATGTTGAAAGTGGAAGTGGACGACACAGAAAGGAACCAACTACAAACACCTAGTTTTGAGTGATCAAGCATCAAAGTTATTTCAAGTTTGTAAATCAGATGATAATTTTATTGGAATTTCCTTCTTTTCCTCTCAAATTTCAATTAATTCAGCTTCATTTCCTACTTTGAGAGAATGCAATATCAGATATTACGTGCAATTTTAGGCGTTCTACTACAGATTCTGTAGTAGAACGCCTAAAATTAAAATTATATGTGGGTGATTTCTTTCTGAGATTTTAGAAAACGCTGTAACCAAATCTGAGTGATGAGCCAACTCAGTTGGTTCCATTCTGAGAAATTCTAAACGACTATTCACATTCAATCTTCAGTTGTTTACAATCCTAAATTCATCATTCTTCTAGAAGAAAGCGAAACCTTACTCATGACCTCACCCTCACAAATCCTCAAAAATATATTTTTATAGGTTTTTATATAATCCTGTCTCCTTTTTTTTCCGATTAAACAATATTCTGGGTATTATTGGTAGGTGTAGTAGTATAGAAGGTGTTTCACGAAAAAGTTACACCCCCCTGCATTTCCCCAAAATTCAGCGTAAAAATTTGGAACAACGCTATTCTTCATGAATGTTTGTGAGGAATTCAGGTAAAATACTTTCGCGCAATTGCGCGCAATTGACACTAACTTCATTTTTTACAAATGGACCCCCCCTTTTTATCACAGATTACAATTTCATGACAAATTCATACCCGAACCAATTTTTTTTTCATTGCACGCAACCTGACTTTTTGAACGCCATAAGTTGCGCAACTCCACAATTGCACAAAAATTAGGTTTTGGAGGACCCTTAGTGTGGCACATCTTTTTTCATAATTTTTTGACTTTGAATCACAGGGTGTCATCCGTTTTTAAATTTGACTGGAATTTTTCTATTTTTTCTATTTTGCGTGAAAGTTTTTTCCTGAATTCCTCACAAAAAATCATTATAAATAGCGTTGGCCCCAATTTTTTACTTGTATTTTGGGGAAATGAAGGGGGGTGTAATCTTTTCGTGAAACACCCTGTACATGCAGTTTGATGCATAGTTATTAATTTTACTATCAAATTGCAATTACAATTACATTGTTAACAAACTTATTATAAACTCATGAACACAATTGGCATTTTAGAAATAGCATAATATGCTATTTCTAAAATGCCAATTGTGTTCATGAGTTTATAATAAGTTTGTTAACAATGTAATTGTAATTGCAATTTGATAGTAAAATAGTAATGTAATTGTAATTGCAATTTGATAGTAAAATAAGATAGGACTAAAATATCTTCATTATTAGTCATATTATGACTAATAATGAAGATATTTTAGTCCTATCTTTTGTAATAAGTTTTTCTCTCAGTCCCAAAATTTTCAGAGTTCACGTATGGTATTACACCTTATATATAAAAACTTATATTTTAAAATATAATAAATGACAATAAACTCGGGAAAATTACGAGTATTATATTTTTAAAAATGCACACGGTATCGACTATCGACGCATGTTGTGATACTAACCAGATGGAAGTGGAATCTACTTGCGTATGTTTGTCTCTGCATATGGGCACGGCGGCGAATTCAATGCGTACCTACCTACCAACCAACCTATCTGAATAAGTTGTCATTATTGCTTCCGAGTCTACCAAGGGAGCGGAAGCTTTTTCACTTTTCGAGGAAGAAAAAAAAGTTCTTCAAAATTAAAATTTTCACTCGCGTTTTGCGTTTTAGACCTTTCTGAACAATTTTGGTTCCGTGTCTGTCTGTCTGACCGTCTGCCATGAATTCCTTGTAACGCGCATAACTATACGAAGTTATTGTCCGATTGCTATGAAATTTTCAAGGATTGTGTGGGTTGGTGTGTGGACGGTCCCCTATGAAAATCATCATCCTCGGATTGATAGAAGCGACTGCGCATGCGCAAACGTGAATTCCTTGTAACAGCCATAACTTCCACATTTTCTATCCGATTTCGATGAAATTCTCAGGGATTACGCTGATTAGGTTGTAGATGGTCCCCAATGAAAATCAAGGCCTTAAAATTTACAGAAGCCTCTCCGCATGCGCATACGTAAAATCCTTGTAACAGCCATAACATTTACATTTTTCATCCGAGTTTGATGAAATTTTCTAGGATTGTCCAAATTAGCGTGTAGATGGTCCCCTATGAAAATCACCACCTTCAGACTGATAGTAGCCACTGCGCATGCGCAAACGTGACTTTCCTTGTAACGGCCATAACTTCTACATTTTCCATCCGATTTCAATGAAATTTTCAGGAATGTTACAGATTAACTTGTTTTGATGTTTTGAGGTTAACTACTATGCATCGTATCATCTATACAATCGGGTTATGGATACGAGGAAGCTATGTGCCACACCCACTTGGCAGACGTTTTTTCCTTTTGGTTGTAAAGGTTTTAACACCAAAACTGCGCAAAGATCTCAGCTTTCCAATAATATGTTCAAAAAATATTATAGAATCGAATTTATGGGAAAAATTTGTGTAGCGGTGGTTTTAAAGGTGAATGAAGGGCGAATGAACTCGCATTCGTGATAAAAATCCTTCCTAACTAATTGGAAGAGTGAAGGGGCTTTCTACTATTACCTCATTATGAATCGAGTTGCTCAATGTCCGGATTCCGAATGCCTGGGGTACGGGGGCTGGGCCCTTTCCCCTCCTGGCTCATCAGGCTACTTGAGATTTTGGAACAGGTAGTCGTGTATGTTAGGAGGTATATACCCTTTGGGAAATCGGCCGGCCGCATTCTTTCAATCTGCGAACAGTACCTACCTTCCTTGATTCTATTCGAGTTCAGAAGAACTCAATAATTTTCTCACCGACAGATTCCGATTCCATTTATGTTCATGATATTCTTTGCGATGCAACCGTAAAACTTTATTTTTGTAGTCCGACTTTCTAAATGAAAATTTTTATTATAGGTAGAATTTTGTAACGTCCGAATTTGGGAAATATGAAGGATCTTGCAGGTCGAGTTTTACATAGGAATACGTAAAAAATTATCAAAGCACAAAGAATACTTTAGGTAGGTCATGCGACGATGGTACATAATGGGAAAGAATATATAAACAGTGAGGAAGGGCGGCGGGGTCAACTCAATCTGTCCGACAGGCCTGAAGGCTCCGCAACTAGATAAGCCAGTTCGCTATGAGAGTCCCCGCCGACCACTTCTTCCCGTCAGCATCGCCCGTTCCGCCTTCAGAGGTTGATCAGAGGCATTGATCGAAATTGGGAGACAAAACAATCCATTTCTGGAAGACCGTCAATCCCAGGTTACACTGCTACCAATCACATACCTCTGCATTGATCAAAATTGGGAGACAAAACAATCCATTCCTGAAAGACCGTCAATCCCAGGTTACACTGCAACCCATCACATACCTCAAATCAATCAAAACATCCATTTCTAGAAGACCATTTTTGATCAACTCTCAAGAACGGGAAAATTATAAAGAAAAGCACAAATGAAAAACTGTTTGAACACGGTATAATTTTAGAGCACTGATAACTAGATAATTGGATTACAATCAGGTGGTGACTAACGCGCCACCAACGACAGATTCCCGAAACATGATTGATTGTTGAATTGCGCTCATATTTGAACACTCACCCCCAATTCTATAATCACTTTAAGTTACAAAAATAATATCAAATAGATTGAGATCACATAGTAATCAGACTTTCAGTAAGTACATGACAAAATCTTATCAACAACCTACTTTATGGTATCATATCATACCTATTTGTGAGCGAAAATAAGAAAACTTAGGATATGACAAAGATTTGGTCATGAGATCTGCAATTTGCTCATTTGTAGGGAGATACAACAATTTAATGACACCTTTCTCTACCAATTCTCTTATAAAATGATGACGCACATCTATGTGCTTTGATCTTTTAGTTTCCATTGTCCTAGCCATCTTAATGCATGACTGATTATCTTCGTATGCTACAATGTTGATCAATTTAATTTTCAAAATGGATTCAATTAATTGTTTCAAAAATAGAACTTCTGTAACACAAGTTGAAAGTGAAACGTACTCGGCTTCTGCCGTCGACAAAGCTACTACATTTTGTTTTTTTAGATTTCCATGAAACAGTATTGTTATTTAATTTAACAATATAACCTGAGATGCTCTTTCTGTCATTAATATTGCAAGCGAAATCAGAATCAGCATACGACTGAATAACAAATTCATTAGAACTACCTCCTGACTTGGTATATTTCAAAGACAAATCCACAGTACCTTTTAGGTATCTCAAAACATTCTTCAAATGTTTCCAATGCGAAAAATCATAGCAATTTTGAAATTGACTAAAGAAAGTAATTGAATAACACAGATCTGGTCGTGTACCAATCATTATATACATTAGACTACCAATCAGTTCTTTATAAGGCACTTTAAAATTTTCATTACCTTTCCCAATAGGCAAATTCAAACGACATTCCATTGGTATAGATGACAATTTACAATTATCCATATCAAATTGCCTCAAAACTTTGCAAATCAAATCTTGCTGTGAGAGATAAATTTCACCATTTTTCTTTTCAATATTAATACCCAAAAATTTTAATTTATCATCATTTTTAAATTCTTTTATATCAAACACTGTTTTTAACGAGTTTTTAATCTTATTTGCTTCCACATCATTGTTTGAAAATAAGAGTATGTCATCCACCCAAACTAGCAGGTAGGTGCACGAATTTTTCATGAAATATAAACACGGATCAACAAGACATCTTTCGAATGATAGTTTTAGCAATTCAGAATTCAGCATATCATTCCAACTTTTAGGAGCATTTTTTAATCCATATAATGATTTTCTGAGTCTACATACCATAATTTCTCTGTCACACTTCAGACCTTCAGGGACCTTTATATAAACTGGCTCCTTCAGAACGCCCTTCAAGAAAGCCGCTTTCACGTCCATCTGGTGTATTCCCAAGTCCATGTCCACACTCAGGAACAAGAGAATTCTGAGTGTAGTCATCCGAGCCACGGGAGCGTATATGTCCTCTTCCGTCGAGATTTGCTGTTGGAAACCTCTCGCAACAAGTCTGGCTTTCCTTAGATCCTGACCATCTTGATATTTCATAGTGAAAATCCACTTCGTATCGATCAGTTTTTGGTTGAGTGGCATCGATGATTTTGGAATTATTTCCCAGGTTTCATTCCTTTCCAGGTTGTCCAATTCCACCTGTATAGCGTCCTTCCAGCCATCCATTTCTATGGCTTCCGGAAAACTATTCGGAATTTCAGAAGGGAGACATCCTGTAGACAGAGCTGCCATGAAGTTTAGATTGAACTCCTGATGGAATCTCTTAGGTTGTTGGAGTCTGCTTCTACGGCGCAAATCATAGGTCGGAGATGATTCTGGAGTTGGTTCCAGTGAGGTGTCTAGGTCTGATGACTCAGACGATGATTCGCTTTCTGATTCCTTCACTGGTTCATAGGATGGGTCGTCAGATACTTCATGAGTGATGACCCGGGTTTGATTTTGCTGTAGTTGCTCGTCAAATACAACACTGCGAGCAGTGACGATTTTTCCAGCTGATGAGTCCCATAGCCTGTACCCATTGGCTGTGTAGCCAACCATGATCATCTGCTTGCTTCTTGCGTCAAGTTTTCCAGATCGATCTTCTGCAGGTACGTGAGCATGCGCCACTGATCCAAAAACACGGATATTACTGAGATCCACTTTTCTGTTGTACCAAATCTCTGCTGGAATTTCATCATTCAGGGATGATGTAGGTAGGCGATTTATCAGGTAGACGGAAGTTTGCACCGCCTCTCCCCACATGTTTTTGTTCATCCTGGCATCAATGATAAGACATCTGGACATATTCATGATAGTACGATTCGCCCTTTCCGAGATTCCATTTTGATGAGGGTTCCGAGGAATGGTAAATTCAATTTGAATACCTTTAGAATTACAAAACTGGATAAATTCATTCGATTTGTATTCTCCTCCATTGTCTACTCTTAGTCTTGAAATCTGTTTACCAAACTTAGCAGTCACTTTTGCAACAAAATGAACAAACTTTCCGAAGGCCTCACTTTTATGTTCCAATAGGTATACATGAGTAAACCGAGAATAGTGATCAGTAAACGTGACATAATACCGTTTAGAATTGTAAGTAGCAGGTGTAATGGGTCCTGCAACATCACTACTAATGACTTCCAGAATACGAGAAGGTCTCTTATCTTCAGGTAGCGGTTTTGTGGGTGCACGAGTCTGTTTACCTTGCTGACATACTTCACATACTGACTTAGTACTGGGATACACATGAGAATGTCCCATTCTGCGATGTGTCAGTTCGTTATCAGTTCCCGCAGCTAGTGCACACAACACGAAGTCTACAGTATACAAACTACCACAACGCTTACCTTTCATAACAAGTATTCCTCTTGTAGAATAGATCGAGACAGAATTCTGCTGAAAAACTATTCTCATTCCATGAGATTCCATTCGTGAAACTGACAGCAGATTGTATTCCAAATCATTGCACAACAAAACATTCTTCAAAGTCACAGACTTGCAGTATTCCGTTGAGACGTTTAAATCACCACTTTTCGAGGCTATCAACGTTCACCTCTTTTGGCTACATTTATCTTGAAGTCTACATCAACAACGTTTGTTAGGAAAGCTAAATTATTCATTGAAATCAAATGATTTGTAGCTCCGGAATCAACAATGAATCTAACCGTGCCGTTTATTAAAGAGTTGGATGATAACACGATCGGGTTTTCAGGAGAGCAGTCGGATGCTAATCTGCCAACGAACGCGATTTCATCCTCAAATTCCCGTTTTTCGGCATTATTAGCGAATTTGATTGGGCAGTTTTTCCTCATATGTCCTACTTGGTGACATGCATGGCAAGGGTAGGGAAAATAGCTGGAATTCTGAACGGAATTGGGAGTTTGAGATTGCTTTGTAGACGATTTATTAAAGTTGGAATTACCAGTCAAATTTCTTGGTGAGTTTCCTCCATTCCAATTTCTTCTCGTACTGTTTCCTCGCCAATTTCCTCTTCCTCTACCACGATTCCCATGTGAGTAAAACACCACTTCAGAACGTTCATTTCCACTTTCATTAATTCCGCGATTTCTCTTCTGTCGGCTTTCTTCCATCAACAGTTTTTGTTTCACCCATTCAACAGTTACTGAATCGTTCATTTCATCACCATAATAAGCGATATCAATAGATGTTGTGACAACTTGATAGGATTCAGGCATTGACATGAGTAGTTGCGATATAACTTCGGAGTTCTCGATCTTTCCTCCACTCGATCGAAGGTCTTGGACTTTCCGCTCGAACTTCTCCAAAAATGCGGCCAAATTTCCGCTAGAATTGAATTTCATCATGCTCAATTCTCTCTTAATCGCAACTTGAGCACTCAAACCTTTCTTGACGTACGTGGTTTGAAGTGTATCCAACATTTCTCTGGCTATGATGGTTGAGAGAATACTATCATCGAGAGCTCGAACAATTAGATCTCGTGCTTTCAGGTCTTGCTTTTTGTGTAATTCCTTTTCCTCAGTGCTAGCAGTAGCTGGTAGTTCTTTCAGACATTCGAGAACACCATTCTGTTCTAAATGAAGTTTTACTCGGAATTCCCAATTCGAAAATCCATTTCCATCGAATGGTTTCACGAGAAATTGTTGGTTGGGAGCTGTGGCCATCTTGCAATACCGGGTTGGGTTCCTGTGTGGGAATTCGCCAATTCCGAGTCGATTTCCTCGCGCGAATTTTCCGCCAACACTTTACCGAAATTGCACAAATGATCACCCCGAATACTCACTGGGCATCCATAACCTCAAGAACGGGAAAATTATAAAGAAAAGCACAAACGAAAAACTGTTTGAACACGGTATAATTTTAGAGCACTGATAACTAGATAATGGGGAATTTGCCTCAATTTTAGATTCTGGAATTTCAAGGCAAATCCTATTATAGGGCCCTAGAATAACGTTTAACACTAGGAATAACCAACGGAAAAAAATTACCGTAGGAGAAAATGACTAAACAAGTGAACCTCTGTTACAAAACACCGCGAAAATCGAGGAGTATTGTTGACGTCATACGAAAAAAAAAGAAAAAAAACGACGCGAAAGCAATGACAACAGACAGAGTTCTAGCACGCCACACAGAACGATCCAGTGAAATGGCTACTCGAATAATGTGATTCAAATCTTGAAACTAAATAAGAGAAGATGAAGAATAATAATGCTTGATAAACTAGTAGATAGATTCGTATTGTAAAAAAGTGAGGAATACTGTTTCTTTTGGTCAATTTTGTGTCAGGGTTCTTCCTGCCAGATCGTGGCGCACTCTTGTGCGCACTACTCGGAACGTAAAAGTTCGTGTATGTTCCGCTTCTGTGGTAAGCGCCACAGAACCTCCTTTGAAGTCAGATTGGTAGAATATCCGTCACGTTTCAAACATGGCTGCCTCTTACACATTGCCACCACATTTAAAATTTCCATCTTCCTTAAATTCTCTAAATTTTTTGGATGCGTTTTCGAGCAGCTCACTATGGTTTTATTCCATAAAAATAAACCCTCATTCGAAAAAAAAAATAAAAAAATGTGAGGCAAATTCCCCATTGGATTACAATCAGGTGGTGACTAACGCGCCACCAACGACAGATTCCCGAAACATGAATGATTGTTGAATTGCGCTCATATTTGAACAAACTCTATTTCTAATCTCCTCAGAGACTCAAGGAAAACAAAAATCCATTTGAATTCTATTTTAATATCAATTATTTTCTTTATTTATTTTCTGGGCCTTTTTCCTCCTAAAAGATTTTCATTTGTTTATTTTCCTAATATCTTTTGATTAATAAAATCTCGTCTATTTAAGAGTTTATTTTCTATTATTTTCAATTTACCATTTTATATTTTTGGTTATTTTTTCAACCTTTTATTATTTTTTGCGACGGATACCCTAGTCGCTTCCACTTTTGAAAAGGTTATCGTCGCGAAGTGGTAGCAGAGCTGCTAAGTCCATTGCAAAGTATAAATAAGTACATCATGTACATTTTTTTTTTTTTTTGAAATTTTCAACTGAAAACCGAGTATTTTGTGACAATTTTTCATTTTAGCTGTGGATTGTGTCGTGTGCTTTAGGTCCATAGATGAAACGGCTGCAAAAGCTAAATGTGTTATATGTAATAAGCATTCACATGTAGTATGCACGAAAGTTACAGAGACAAATTGGTCAAAAATCGGGAGTGATCGTAAGGCATCGTGGATAGGTCCATGCTATTCCTATCTTCGAGATATACAGACTAGTAGGTCTGAATTAACTCAGATAAAGCAGCAATTGAATCAAATTGTTCAAGCAAATGAACGTGTAAATCAAGTGATGCAATTGAATGAAGCGAGGTTTAAAAATCTGGATAAGAAAATCGAGGCAAGTTTATCAGTTGTTGACCACGTAAAAGCTACTGCGCAAAATACTGAAGTTCAACTTCAACAGTTGAGTGCGAAGTTGGACATGTTTTTGGCTAACGTATCCGTGGCGGTTCATGATCCACAAGCCGGGGCAAGTGGGAGTTCATCCGAGGAACGAATCGAGGCAAAAACAGTTCTGAACCTCGGTCTCCCAAGGAAAATTCCCAATTATCTTGAACCTTTGATTACCAAGATGCCAACCTTTAAAACGGATAATCCGGAATCGGTGATAATCTTCTTGGAGTCCTTGTACGACGACCAATTGACAGCGGAAGAATTCTTCCCCGATATTGTCAAACGGATCGCCGCTTCAAAAGATAAACATTTGAAACGATTCATAACAGACAATCACGCAAACTTGACTTTTGACGTCGTATCGCAGAAAATTCTATCGGAATTCACGAATCCTAGAATTAAATTGCAATATACCGTAGAATACATTCTGCGACCTCAAAATCAAAACGAAAGTTTTCGTGACTATGTTGACAACATAATGAAATTCGGTCTCATTTTGAAAACCCATACTCCGGCTGAACTAATACAGTGTGTCATTGATGGAGTGAATACGCTAACTCGATCTTTTTTCCACTTCTAAACCTACCACGCTAGAGGATCTCGATAAATTGATAAACGAAGTTGAGAAGTTGGAAAGAACAAATAGAGAACCTCAGAAAAAATCGGAATATCTGTCAAAAAAATCTTATCTAAAAAATTATTATGAAAGTAAATTCCCGAATAATAATTTTCAAAGACATAAAAACAACAATTATTCGCCGAACTATGGGTACAAAAAGTACAACCAGGGTAATCCAAGTAACAGCAATAACAAACAACCCTACCAAGAAACAAACTATAACAAGAACAATGGGAATGGGCATGCAAAAAACAATTATTACAGGGGAGGTCTGAAAAATGATGAGACACAGAAACAACAAAGTAACGAAAACAATTTCAGGAAAAATAATCCAAATTAGAATAAAAAATTTGTACAGCCTCATCAAATGTCATACATGTCACCACAATACTTACCTTATCAACCGGTAACTTATCCATTCTATCAACTACCTCAAATCATTCATCCTGCTCTCATGACTGTTCAAATACTTGGCCTCAAAATGAGAAAAAGGAGGAATTAGAGGAAGTGAAGGATAAGAAAAATGCATCTAAGGATAAAAAAAAAACTGAATGGGCGGAGTGAAGGGAAGGTAGGAAATTACAAAGTTATGCAAGCGAAAGACGCCAACCAAGTCTATAATGAAATTAAATTTTCATAAATAAAACCAGTTTATCAGCACTGGCCGATACAGGGGCTAGTCTTTCGTGCATTAACGACAAAACTTGGTCAGAATTGGCACCTTTCACTCCGCATTCAGAATCACCATGTAATGTAAATGTTACTGTAGGTAACTCTAATCGTATTAGGGTCACACGTAGGGTAAAAATACCCGTTCAAATAGCAAATTTCAAGTGGAAATTTAATTTTTACATAATTCCGAATTTGCCCGCAGATGTAATATTGGGCTGCGACATCATTCAGGACACTAAGTTGATCCTAAACCTATCGGAGAATTGGTATTCATTCGGTTTTGACCAAGTGAGGACAAAATACCCTCTCAGGTCCAAAAAAACCGGATGGACCAGTGTTAAACTCCATTTCTCTCGATTTTGAGGCAGTAAAATGCGAATTTAGAGACGTGTTGACTACCGAATCAGGGTTGACAAATGTAGTACAATACAACATTAAGTTAAAACAAGGGGCAGAACTGGAGTCAAAGAAGATAACTTATCATCTTCCTCCCCCCAAGTTAGAAATTCTAAAAGCAAAAATAGCATCTCTTCTTGAAAAAGGGGTAATTTCACGAGTACATGCTGACTTTGTGTCCCCCTGTTTTCTGGTGGCAAAAAAGAGTGGGAAATGTGACGTAAAAGATTGCAGGCTTGTGGTAGATTATCGAATTTTGAATAGTCAAATTCAATACCTACAGTACCCATCACCGATTATTGAGAGTGCTATGCTATATCTCCATAGCACTAAGTACCTAACAGTACTAGATTTAAATTCAGCGTACCATCAGATTGGGCTGGATGGTGAATCGAAAATTCTATCTGCTTTTCAAACACAAATTGGGACATTTTGTTACAGTTCAGTACCATTTGGGCTGAGTACCGGTTCACAAATTTTAAATTCATTGTTGGATTCAATTTTAGGAGATATAAAATATAAATATGTTATAAATTATCTCGATGATTTAATAATTTATTCAGAATCCTATGATAAACACCTGAATCATATAAGGGACGTTCTAAACAGGTTAAAAGTTGCAAACCTCACGGTCAATCCAGAGAAGGTCAAATTCGCACAACAAACGGTGGAATTTCTAGGCCACATAGTAGGAAATTCCACCATCGCCATTGACAAATCAAGAATAAATGCTCTTTTGAACATTCCTATGCCAAAAACACCTCGTGCTATTGCCCAGTTTTTGGGAGGTGTCCAATTTTTTAGGCGTTTCTTTCCTAATTTGCCAATATTAGCAGCACCACTCAATAAATTGCGGCGAAAAAACACAGATATGGTGTGGACAGAGGAATGTCAAAGGGCATGGGAAGAGATTAAGAAAACAATAACTAATGCACCGGTTTTGAAAACACCGGACATCACAAAAACATTTTCAATTTACACCGACGCATCAGCACAAGGTGTTTCAGCTATTCTCACTCAAAATGATGAGCATAGTAGAATTTGCCCAATCGCCTATGCAAGCCGACCATTCAAAGACACTGAACAAACAAATTACAGTGCTTTCGAAATGGAATTGGCTGGCATAATATTTGCTTTAGAGAAGTTCCGTATTTATGTGGAAAACACTCGTTTCCATCTTTTTACAGACCATAAAGCCCTAACGTCACTTATCAATTTACAGAATGCTTCTGGCCGACTGGCTAGATGGCTTATTAAAATTTTATCTTTTGATTTTGAACCCCATCATGTTACGGGGAGTTCAAATACGCTGGCAGATTATCTTTCGAGACATTTCCCGTCCGAATCAGAACAGCCTAAGCTCGTAGCTGCAGTTCTCATGGAAATCCCCGAAATATTCCAGAATTTACTCCAAGCACAAAAGGATGACAAAATACTGGGTCCTATATTGATTCGCTCGAGCGAAAGGAGCAAGTCCCTAATTACGTATTGAAGCAAGGAAAACTTTATTTCAAAAACGAAAATGACCGAACAAAAGTGGCGGTTCCTGACAGTTTTAGACATATTCTGTTAAAATATTACCATTCCACCTCGATGGGAGGACATCAAGGTGTGTCTAAAACAGCTTCCAAAATGAAAGAAGTTTTTCATTTTCCAAAATTGTATTCATTTTTGAGGGAATAAATTGCCTCTTGTATAGACTGTCAGAAATCCAAATACGATCAACCGGGTAGAAAAGGCCATTTCATCATCCCAAAATCATCATCCCAAATTTTATACATTTTCATCCCAAATGTATACCCATCCAGGCCAAGCTTTGTTCATAGACATAGCTGGAGAACTCCTCACTTCTAGAAAAGAGCGCTTCAAATACATTTTAGTGTGTATTGACGGTTTCACGAGATTCACGTTTTTCATACCACTGAGGGAAGCTACTTCAAAGACGGTATCGCAAGCGATCGAAAACACAATATTCAAAAAATTTCGGATACTGGGAAACTCTGAGGTCTGACAACGCTAGTATTTTCAGGTCGAAAATTTTTTCTAATTTCTTATTTGCTCGCGGCATCTAGCAAGTGTTTTTTACACGCTATCAGCCCGATGCGAATCTATGCGAGAGAAGAATTAAAGATCTAAAACAGGCAATAATAGCTTATCACGCCGAGGATCAAAGAGCATGGCCTGAAAATTTGGATTTCATACAATTAGCTTTCAATTCGGCAATTCATGAATCCACTGGATTCTGCCCGAATAAGTTGTTGTTAGGTAGAAATGTTTATTCTGCCCTGGAATTATTATGGGAAATTCCTAAAGATAACGATCAAGCTTCCGTCAAGCAGATGTGGACAGAAGCTTACAAAAATTTACAATTAGCCCATGAAAAAATTACAATAAAAACATAAAATACATTGAGTATAACGTGCATGATAAGGTCCTACTTAAAACTTATATACTATCGAACAAGGCACAAGCAATCACAAAAAAGTTGTCACACAAATACATGGGGCCATATACTATAATATCCAAGAATAGTACTGTTTCTTATACTCTGCAATGTGATGATAACACGGATGACATAAAGACAGCCCACATAATTAAACTAAAAGTATAATAATTAAACAAAAAGTATCTAACAAAACCTAATAAATAAACAGAAATTAATAGAAAATCAAGGCTTCAATAACAACAATCTTATTTTAACAAGTAAAATCAGGCGAAGTGAAAAAAAAAATAGTATATGGAAATGGCACGGGATTGAATGGGGAAAATATGCGAGCTAAAATCCTCATAGGTACCTACGCCGCCTTCGAACAAACTGGCAACTTGATTCTCCATCAAGAAGGTACCACGCACAAAGGAACCATCACCGAAGAGATTACGGCGAGTTCAATGCAAGAAAGCAGCGACCATGAGCAGCCAGAAAGCAGTGACATGTTTCAGCATTGAGAGAGACAACAATGTCACAGCGGACAACAATGTTACGAGGACTCACAAAGAGCAAACAACAAGAAGTCGGCATGACAAATATCGTACTCATGATATACCTGAGTACTTTTGGGGATTCTGAGCAGGCAATTAAACACACCACCTGCTCATCAACTCATGGAACCAACTCGTAGCGGAATCAACCTCTAGCGGGTTCCAACACCCATATATGGGCATGATATATCATGCTCACCCGTCTCTCAACATGGACCAACGCGCACGCAACACAGGCCAATACCCATCATCGCATGGCAACCGAACATCACCTACTTCGAAGAAGATTGTACACAAATGATTTGTTTCAAGCTCACTTTGTAAACTATGTATGTACCCATGTAATAACTAATTCAAATCAAGGAAGGCCAATTAGGAAAAAAAAGTAAAATTACAGACGAATGTGAAATAATTTCATTCCTTTTTTCAAACCAATTTAGTACGAGGTTCTATTTCTTAAGAGGGGGGTGATGCGACGATGGTACATAATGGGAAAGAATATATAAACAGTGAGGAAGGGCGGCGGGGTCAACTCAATCCGTCCGACAGGCCTGAAGGCTCCGAAACTAGATAAAACAGTCTTTCCTCGAGTCTTCAGTCTTGCTCGAGCGCTCGTCGAGTAAACATCGTGCGTTGTGTTGTTGTTGAGTTCGGTCGCGCCTCTCTCGAAACAACACCTGCCTACAGTTCACCATGGACTGTGTCAAGTGTACCAGGGAGTTATCTTCCCCTAAGAAAACGGCAAAGTGTGCTAAGTGTGGTGGTTTATATCATCCGGCATGTACACGTTTAAAAAATGTAGAAAACTTTAAGAAGATGCGAAAAGAGTTAAGGGAAAAATGGAATTGTGACAAGTGTTTACAACTCGAGAAATCGGGTAGTATTACTGAAGAAAGTGATTCCGATTCCGAAGCGGAAACCAAAAGTGAGTCTGTCTCTATGGTAAATTTGAATAGAAACATGGAAAAGTTAATGAGACAATTTGATGGATTGAACAAAGAAATTGTGTCTGTAAGAAACTCGATGGGATTTTTCAATGAACAGTTTGAAGAAATGAAAAAGTTAATTGTAGATTTTAAAAAGGAAATGAAGGAAGTAAGAGATGAACATCAAGTATTACGGAATGAGAATTTGCGGATGAAAGAGGAAATATCAGATTTGAGAACCCGAACAAACGACCTTGAACAGGATGCGTTGTCAACGGTGTTTGAACTGAGAGGTATACCTGAGACGCCAAATGAGGACGTATCGGAGATAGTTCTATCAGTTGCCAGTAAAATTGGCATTCCTTTGCGTAATACAGACATCTCATGTTATCGACAGAAGTTCAGGGTGCACACGGAGCCTACTCGGCGTGTTTCTTCAATGCTCGATCGCGGTCTCCTCATTGTAAACAGTAATCTTGAGTTGATGAAACTTTGGATGTCTAAGAAGAAAGACCTCAGGAATATTACGGCCAAGGATATCAATGCTGCTTTTCCGGATAACAAAATATACGTTAACGAGCGTCTGACCTCTTACAATAGGAAATTGTTCTGGTTGGCCAGGAAAATTGCAAAGGAATATGAATTTCGTTTCGTTTGGACCAACGGTGGGCGTGTTTTTGTGAAAAAGGATGATTCATCGGCCTCGCATTCGATTCATATTAGAAATGAAGATCAACTAAGGGGACTGGACGTTCGTAAGCATGTTTTTCAAGAATGAGACTTTATACTATTTGTGATTCTAAATTCTAATTCGTAGATATTAAATAGGTTTAGGTACTTACTATTAATATGAATGAACAGTTCGACATAATAGAGTCATCAAATAATGTCAATGATACTGAAATTCTTTTAAATACAGAAGATGTGAATAATTTCATAGCTAATAAGGGAGAGGGTATTTTTATTTATCATGTTAATATCAGGAGCATATCTCAGAATTACGATAATTTGATAGTTACAATCGAACAATTTCGGAATAAACCGGATATAATTGTATTGAGTGAGTGTTGGCTCCATGACATGAAAATTAGAAATTGGAGTTGGGACATTAAAGGATATCAAACTTTTTTCACAAGTAATACGTTTAATCAGAACAGTGGAACGATAGTTTATGTTCAGCGTAATTTTAAAGTTGAGTGCTTTTCGGAGCCACAAATCCATGGATGCAGCGCACTTGAGGTTGTTTTAGAGGGACAAAGTTGTAGGTTTCACCTACTGGGTCTATACCGCTCGCATACAGGTTGTAAATTTGAAAAGTTTCTGGATGATTTCTCGAATTATTTGCAAAGTAAGAAAAATGAAGAATGTTACATAATAGGTGATATTAATATAGATATACTAAATGTGGAAAATGAAAATCGTGAAAGGGATGACTATTTAAATGTTTTAGCAGTTCATGGTTTCCTCCCTTTAATAAATAGATTCACTCGTGAAATAGGAAATTCGCAGACGTGTATAGATCATATTATTGTAAATTCTATCAGAAAAAACTTCATTAGTGCAACGCACCACTCCGCTATTTCTGAACATCATTCGGTGCTCTTACACTTTCCTCTAAAACAGAACTGTATGTTACACAAGAAAACAACAACAATTCGGGAAAAAAAGATAATAGACTATGAAAAGCTAATTTCAGTCTTGAATGAAGAGAAGTGGCAATCTATCAATCTAGCAGACAATGTAGAAACTTGTTATTTTAACTTTATGAACACCCTGCAGGGCCACATACGCGACTCAACAAAAATAATTTTGGGTAAATCTGGAAAAGACACCCCTTTAAAACCTTGGATCACGAAGGGTTTGCTTGCATCCATTAGGAAAAAAGCTCTATTATATAAAATTCTGATAAAACAACCATTTAACACCACTTTATCATCGTATTTTGCAAGTTACCAGAAAAAAATGAAGTCACTGGTGAGAGTCTCTAAGGAAAATTATTTTAAAAGCAAAATTGAAAAGACGGAAGGTAATACAACCAAGTTATGGAGGGAACTGAATGAAATTATTGGTAAACAGATGACAGACACTGAAGTTAAGGAGATTAAGAGTAATGATATATTGTATAGCGATCCGGCTACATGCGCTAATATGTTTAATAAGCATTTTATAGAAGTAGGACCACAATTAGCGAATGCCCTTCCCCCGAAACAGTTCCGTTGTTTGCCAACAAATACTAATTCCAGAACATTTTCTTTTAAAAAATGTAGAGAGGAGGACGTACTAAAAGCAATCGAATCTCTAAAAGGGGGGTCGAGTCCAGACTAGACGTTATTGGGAGACTTGCCTGGCTTCGGCTTTCGACGAACAAGGCCGAACATTGCCGAAGGCCCCCCTTGTTGTTTTCCTGTTATCAAGACGCTAACGCGGCGAGGCTGGCGCGTAAATTGTTCTTCTTCAACGCGGCAACGTCGTTGACACATTTTACGTAGACTTCTAGTAGTTTTCTGCGTTGCTGATTTTCCGCGTGTGTTTTGCCTGATTTCGCAAATCCCCCAGTGCGATGATATGTATCTGGACGACGGGTACTCCGCATATACTTAACCTCGCTGTGACGAAGTGTTTGCTCTCAACAGAAGTCGTTTATTGGTCCTATCCCTCCAAGTAGAACAGAAACTGGAAACTAGAACAGTTCCACAATCCCATAACTGTGCATACGGTGAGTGCAACAGGACTCGAAAGTGGAAAGACCAAGAAAAGATCCGTCCCCCAAATTCTAACGATTTCCTTAGTCCTGTTTAGGTTCACATACAATCTTGCAAGAAATCCACTATTTGCTGAATACTCGTATGGTCTCAAAAGGTACCAAATATAGGTATTATAATATAATCTTGCATATTATGCAAAGATATCACCGTCTGCTCCAATCACTTTGAAGAAACCCCAGTTAAGCTTGACTACAAAATACCTACATACCGGCAAATGTAAGTAAATTTTTATTTACCTTTCTATGTTTATTCAATAGAATAGTTTTACCTCAAATAATAATAGTTCTGGTGATACATCAGGATAGTAGCAACGGCTTTACCTGAATGCTGATCTGACCCCACTGGTACCAAACGCACTATTTCTCTTTACAGGCTCCATTTCTAGGAAGGATTATATACCGAAACATGCGAGGGACTTGCAGGACTCTACCTCTAGCAAACTACCAAGTGGTAAGTATAGTATACCTACGTGATAGCATAATTTACTAGACTGTTCTTGCGTAAACTGTCAACTATATTAAAACTAATTTAAGGGGGTCTCAGTCGGTCGACGTTTATCCTCGTTGCGGGTCAGTATTTGGCCAAATCGAAGGGGCAAAAACTTGAAAAGTTGTACTTACATTAGACATTTTAAAAGATTTTAAAAATGCATTAGTGCACGGCCCTAGGGAATCGAATAACTGAATATTGCCGTTGTAATCATAAGAATCGAACAATAATTGCCAGAGAAAAATGGGAATACCGTTAAATCAGTCATGTTTATCCCATAAAATGTAGCTAAACTTGAAATTTTCAAGGATTTAAAAAATTAAATGGTGCATGGGCCTTGGGAATTGAAAAACTGCCGCTGGAATCATCAAAATCGAAAAATAATTGCCAGAGAAATATGGAAAAACCGTTTATTCAGTAGTTTTTCCCATTTTTATTTGGCAATTATTGTTCGATTTTGATGATTCCGGCGGCAATATTTCAGTCTTTCAATTCCCTTGGGCCGTGCACTAATAAATTTCTAAAATCCTTTAAAATTTCAAATTCAGGAACAACTTTTTAAGTTTTTGCGCCTTCAATTTCAGTAAATACTAAAAACGAACGTCGACCAACTGCGAACCCCTTAATTACTCAGTTGTTTTAACATGGAACATGTTTTAGCAGTGGGCTAACTAGCCAAAATTGTCACGAAAATGTGTTTCGAAAAAGCAAACCTCCTATTTCGCAATGATTTCCACTTACATCCAAGTCGTTGCTACGAAACTTCATCTTCTTCATTCGTGTTCGTAGAAAAATCGTTCACCATTCGTTGGAAAGCCCTAAATTTATGCAAAAATTATATACAGCCGAAACCGCTTTAATTATGGATGAAACTGAGGTGTACCCCTGAGTTAAAAGAACTGTCAACAACATTCGCGGGAGGAGTTTGTTACACGTCAACAAACAATATATTAAGAAGAGAAAGCATAATATATTATTATAGGTAGGTAGCGAAGTATTTTTTTAAATACATTTTATATGTGTTGCTTGGGATAATATTACTTTTGTATTATACCTACCTACGACTAAACGTTCTCCACTAAATGCGTCTATAACATGTTCCAGGTTGCTATCATTTACGCCGTGGGCACGTAGATCAAGCCAAGTTTTGTCAACAATTTTTGTTGGTTCAGAGTAGGTACCTACTTTTTTCTTATTTTGTGTTTATTCATTTTTTCTCGGTCATGATGGTACCTGCAGATGAGATGGTGATGGTTGGAGATGACTGCAATGAAGATAACGGGCTTCTGAAACCTCTTGAACAGAAATGGGCTTCTGAAACCTCTTGAACAGAAATGGGCTTCTGAAACCTCTTGAACAGAAATGGGCTTCTGATACCTCCTGAATCCAAAATTAAATTTTGGAGCTTAAAAATTTTGTAAGCTATGTAGAATTGATACCTAATTGGGTTAGTCATTTTATTGATTTATTTTGTCACTCCACCTCAAGTTATTTACCTAATTGTTTTGCAATGTATCTATACTCAAGTGTTTGTTAATTCATGATTCTCGGTTGAGAATAACGTGAAACGAACTTCAATGACCGATCTGAAGTTCCCTACTTCATGTATATAGAAATGTTTCTGTAATAAATTTCTTTTCATTTTAAATGGTTTCTTGTGAGTTTAATACCATAATTATTCTGGAAATATTAGGGTTGGGAGAAAATTGTGGGCTGATACCTAATAAACTAACTAGCAAACCTTTCCGGCTCGGATGTGTTCAGATTTTAGTTTTAGGCCCTAACATTGTTAGTGAAAAGTGTAGAGTTTGCTATAAGTTCACTGTTCAAGTCCAATGCTACTTATTTTGAATTAGAATGAAAGTACTTTCATAATTTAAAAAGTGTGGAAGTAAAATTCTTGGTTGTAAAAAAATAGTCTATAAACTACTTTTCGAAAATAAGAGGAGAAATTGAAATTATTGGAGATGTTAGGTATAGTGAAATACTATCAAGTTACAGGGGTATTTCATATATTTCGAAACAAGTTCTAGGTTAAATACAAAATTGAGGGGGAAAGTAAAACCAAAACAGAACACTGACAATCTCACTATATTGACAAGTTGAACAAAATTCCAGAGTTTCGCCAGAGGATCATAAAGTTCCGATATTTTTGTCCGATATCGATATCCCATCCCAAGACGAAATTGATAACAGGAGACCGTCATGATAGTGGAAAAAGCGCGAAGGACTGAGCCGCGACCCGAACGCGTATCCGCCTGGTTGCACAACCGCGTTGACCGCGCTCGTGTGAACCCAGCTCGACTCGGCAATGTTCGGCCTTATTCGTCGAAAGCCGAAGCCAGGCAAGTCTCCCAATAACGTCTAGTCGAGTCCAGGCTTTGATGGAATCCAAACAGGAACTATTAAAAAAATTAAAAATAACATTGTGCAACCCCTAATGAGTTTAATTAACATGAGCTTATCGACTGGTGTTTTCCTGGATAACCTAAAATTGGCAATAGTTTTCCCTCTCTTTAAGAGTGGAGACCGGAAGGAGGTAGGGAATTATCGTCCTATATCGTTATTAAGTGTTATTTCAAAAATATTTGAAAAATGTGTTAATTCCCAGCTTATTGAGTACCTGGAAAAGTACAACTTGTTAGACGAGAGGCAGTTTGGTTTTCGTTCTTGTAGGAGCACCCAAGATGCCATAGCTTATCTTACATCTCGAATTATCCAAGTTCTTGAAACTGGAGATAAGCCACTGGCTGTGTTTTTGGATCTAGCAAAGTGTTTCGATACTATTTCTCACGAAATTCTCTTTGAAAAGCTCTGTGAAGTGGGTATTAGGGACACGGCGCTTTTATGGTTTAAGAGCTATCTTAAAAATAGAAGCCAGATGGTGCGCGTTAATGGTGTTTTGGGTGAGGTCTTGCAAATGCAGGGGTATGGAGTGCCGCAGGGCACGGTTCTTGGGCCTATACTGTACGCATTATATGCCAATCAGTTTTTTAAATCGGAAGCGGTGTCAATGGGTGAGGCAGTGATGTTTGCCGATGACACAGTTATGATTTTTAGTGCTGGCTCCTGGCACGAAACATTCAGAAAGGCTGAGACTGGTCTGAAATTTATTAGTTCTTGGTTGATAGAGAACAAATTAACCCTTAACGTAAGCAAAACAGTTTTTTTGCCGTTTTCATGGTCTATGAAAACTATGCCTTCGGAGGACATGATATTGAAACTTCACCGAGTTGATTGTCAAGCCCCCAGTACGTGTCCATGCCCTCCTTTAAACCGTTCTAACCAAGTTAGGTACTTAGGACTAATTATTGACAATTTATTGAAATGGGATAGGCACATTAGTACTCTTCAGGGCAAACTAAGAAAATGTATTTACGTTTTTTCCTTTCTAAAGAAAATAGTGAGCACTGATATACTCAGACAGATTTACTGTGCGCTCGTCCAGTCTCTGCTACTCTACGCTTTACCAATTTGGGGTAGTGCCTATGAAAGTGCTCTCCACAAGATTGTTGTACTCCAAAAATATTTTGTACGAGCGGTTTCTAAATTAGACAGCAAAGCCCATACAAGTCCTTTGTTTGTAAAACTAAATCTCTTGAATCTCCGCGATATGTACAAGAAAGCTGCTGTACAGCAGTTACTTAAAAGTAGTGAATTTTCTACTCCGACCCACTCTATTTTTACCCGATTTGCTAATAACGACTCACTATCTCTTCCAAAATTAAACTTTACAGCTTCTCAAAAATTTTTCCCCTATCAAGGCATTCTAACTTTCAATAGTTTTCCTAATACAACTAGAGTTGAATTAATTCAGCAAATAAGAAATAACCCTAAGAAAATAAAAATTGTTTTAAAAAAATTATTTTCTTACAAGTAGTTAAAACCATAATATAAGTAGGTATAACAACATGAAATAAAAATATTGTAATTCTGCTACCACCATTATTAAAATTTCGATTGAATAGTATACTTAAACTTTGTACAATTTCATTATACTTTTGCTAATTACCGAGCGATGAGCAAGTTGCTCATTCCCCAACACGGGCTGGTGCCCATATGGGGAATTATATTCCCGAATACTTTAATTTCACCTAAGACATGTGCTGTATTTTTTTTATCTTAATTATTATTTTTGGTTAAACTTATATTACTGTATTATGTAATGGAAATAAATAAACTAAAAAAAAAAAAAAAAAAAAAAAAAAACAGTTCGCTATAAAGCCGTGTTTTCCTGACGACGGGTTATATCCCGTCGCGTCGAGCGGAGTACGCTGGCGGAGTCACGTCGACCACTCCTTCAATGGGAAAAGAAGGCAACCGTTTTCCTGTCGAGCGGAGTACGTCTTCCGCTGGCGTGTTCCGTCGACGTAAGACGCTCGAGTGCTTCAGGAGGTGTCTATGACGCTCGACGCTGCGGGATTCGCATGCGCATCTGACACTTCCTATTTGTTTACTGTCAAAAAGTTTGAGTTTATTCGCAAAAAGATTAATTTCATTTGAAAAAGGTCTGAATATGTGATGAAAAAATAAATTTACTTGTAAAAAGTTGAATTTTATTTTCAAAAAGATTAATTTTATTTGTAAAATAAAATACTATATATTATATAGTATTTCCAAATAGAGTTAATCTGTTTACAAATAAAATTAATCTTTATATATTAATCTTTACAATATTTAATCTTTATAATATTATTATATAGCATATGTACCATATGTACGCATATGTACCAACCAATGAACTTTATTACCACCAAATTATATTTTTTGATTTAATGAACATACCCCAGGGTTATATTGGTTTTGCTACTCTACTGAATGGGACTCAACTTTTCTCGTACCAGGGAAATCGAGAAGGAGAATTGAACATGCGTGAACCGACAATATTCTTTGAATCTAACTCCATAGTCTAGTAGGTGTTGAGAGATGAGAGTGTTGTATGCTCATTCTTCTCCTCTTTCTAGGAACATTTGATCCGTAGGCTTCCGTCGGAGGAGTTCAGCAACAATTATTATATCTTCTCCATCATGAACACAATTTAATTGGTCTATGATGGCCAACAAAATCATTTTTTACCGCGGAAAGACATGGTTGACTTTTTGACTTCTAGACAGCTCAAGTGAAAACGGTTGTCCCGCCGCGTGACATCGGTTTTAACACGCTCACAGGAAAACATTATCACGCTGCGTGGTACGTCACTCTCCGCCCGACGGGATCCCGCCGGCGTACTCCGTTCGACGCGACGGAATATAACCCGTTGACAGGAAAACATCCATAATAATGGGAAATGCATCTAGACCTCTTCGTCCAAATCAAAAAAATTTTCATAGAGGACCGTCTTCACGCCAACCCGCACAATCTCTGAAAATTTCATCGAAATCGGAAAATAATTTCGTATAGTTATGCCCGTTACAAGGATTTCATGACAGACAAACAGGTACGAAACTAAAATAAATTGTTCAGGAAGGTAAAACGTAAAAAGTAAAAAACGTCTGCCAAGTGGGTGTAGCACATAGCTTCCTCGTATCCGTAACCCGATTATACAGATGATCCGATGCATAGTAGTTAATCTCAAAACATCAAAACAAGTTAATCTGTAACATCCCTGAAAATTTCATTGAAATCGGATGGAAAATGTAGAAGTTATGGCCGTTACAAGGAAATTCACGTTTGCGCATGCGCAGTGGCTACTATCAGTCCGAAGGTGGTGATTTTCATAGGGGACCATCTAAATACTAATCTGTAACATCCCTGAAAATTTCATTGAAATCGGATGGAAAATGTAGAAATTATGGCCGTTACAAGGGAATTCACGTTTGCGCATGCGCAGTGGCTACTATCTGTCCGAAGGTGGTGATTTTCATAGGGGACCATCTAAATACTAATCTGTAACATCCCTGAAAATTTCATCGGAATCGGATGGAAAATGTAGAAATTATGGCCGTTACAAGGGAATTCACGTTTGCGCATGCGCAGTGGCATGCGCATTACCTTCCGACTATCAGTCCGAAGGTAATGATTTTCATAGGGGACCTAAACGCTAATCTGGACAATCCTAGAAAATTTCATCCAATTCAGATGAAAAATGTAAATGTTATGGCTGTTACAAGGATTTTACGTAAGCGCATGCGCAGAGGCTTCTATGAATTTTAAGGCCTAGATCTTCATTGGGGACCATCTTCAACCTAATCCGAATAATCCCTGAAAATTTCATCAAAATCGGGTAGAAAATGTGGAAGTTATGGCCGTTACAAGGAAATTCACGTTTCGGCATGCGCAGTCGCTTCTATCAGTCCGGGGATGATGATTTTCATAGGGGACCGTCTACACACCAACCCGCACAATCCCTGAAATATTCATAGAAATTGGACAATAAATTTGTATTGTTATGCGCGTTACAAGAGATTCATGACAGACACACAGACGGACAGACACACAGACAGACCGACACGGAACCAAAACGGTTCAGGAAGGTCTGAAACGTAAAACGCGAGTGGAAATTTTGATTTTGGAGAATTTTTTTTTTCATCCTTGAAAAGTGAAAACAAAGCTTCCGCTACCTTGGTAGACTCGGAAGCAAAATTAATATGAAATATGAATATTATTTATGTAAATATTCATAGATTACAAAAATATTTCCCTAATAATTGTAAATCCGGCCGCAGTGAAGGGCATTGAGCATTACTATTCCGATTTTCGCTCTCTGTTTACATCCGTATGCCCTAAAAAGGCACATGGCCTTCCCCGAAAACATGAGGTTTCATTGTATTGGTTACAATGCTAAGTGAAAATTTAGATTTTGGAGAACATTTTTTTCAGTCATGAAAAGTGTAAAAAAATGTCTGCCAAGTGAGTGTGGCACATAGCTTCCCCGTATCCGTTTCCCGATTGTATAGATGATCCGATGCATAGTAGTTGATTTCAAAACATCAATCTCGAAATAACTTGCACTAACCTCATAGGGGACCATCTACACGCCAACCCACACAAGCCTTGAAAATTTCATCGAAATCTGATGATAAATACCTAGAAGTTATGAGTTTGGCAAGGACAGACAGACAGACTAACAGACAGGCAAGGAACCAAAATTGTTCACGTACGGCGTAGGGCGGACGAACGGCAATTTTTTTTGTTGGTTTATCGGATTCTACGTACTTTGAAACATAAAACATCAATTTTGAGATGGAGTGAAACAATTTTTTTGTGCCCCTACCTACATCGGTAAGGGCAACAATTACATTTTTCACTCAAAAATCAGCGGGAATACCCGTGGATATAGTGGGTCGAGGATTGAATAATAACCGTATGAGAAAAGCATATATAGGAAATTATTAAAAATTATAATGAAATATGAGTACAGTCCAGACAATCAAACACAAATAAATCCAAGAAAAATAAAATATAATATATAAATAAAATAAATTTATTTTATTTTCAATAAAATTTTCATCCCCTATTTTCTACCACTAAAATACGTCTGACGGTAACCATATGTTTCGGGTCACAACTAGACCCGAAACGGGACCTGTATACCACAGTTTCATTAATTTCGGTTCATGGTAACTAAGAAAAATGCCAATGACAGCGTAGGCGGACGGAATGATTTTTTAAATTCGATTTCGGGTTCTAAGTACGTACCGTCAAACGTAAAACATCAAATGTTGAGGGGTTACAATTGTTGCTTCCGAGTCTACCAAGGTTGCGGAAGCTTATACTCTTGCCTTTATTTAAAGAGCTCTGGGATTTTTGAAGGCCCCGAAGGTTCGGCATCGCTGCAAGAATCCGAGCCCCAGCGGAAAGTCGAGGTATACCTGCGCGACCCCTCCGCCCGTGAACCCCCCCAGCCCCCCAACAGTTTACCCTCTTCTGCAAATGCACACTTGATTCACAAATTATTTCGATCATCCCATCACCAAAATCGTGATCAGCGAGAAAAATTGAACATATCGAGTATAAACTCGAGGCAGGTACGATTAAAACTCAGCAGCCCTCTCCTGGCCAATCCACCCAAACGAATTACCCCCTCTTCGCCGAATTACAGGAAATTTGGACTCATTTTCATCAGAATAATTAGTACGTTACGTATTTAAATTACAAAAAATGTTCACGGAACGATAAATAATTAAATTGTAGGTTGATAGAAGAGGAAGAAGGAAGAGGGATGATGGGTTTTGACCGCGAAGGGTTGTGACCGTTTTCACCGCAAGGTTTCACCGCAAGGGTTTTCACCGCAAGGTGAGCACCTTGCAACGTTGCCACCTCTTGGCAGGGAAGGGGTTTTGGAACCCGCGGTCCAGAGCTCTTTAAATAAAGGCAAGAGTATAGTTTTCATTATTCAAGGATGAAATTTAAAGTTCTCCAAAATCAAAATTTTCACTCGCGTTTTGCGTTTTAGACCTTTCTGAACAATTTTGGTTCCGTGTCTGTCATGAAATCCTTGTAACGGGCATAACTATACGAAGTTATTGTCCGATTTCCATGAAATTTTCAGGGGAACTTGCCTTCCCGGCAAACTGGCCTCCTGTTTTAGGAGGTCAGTTTCAAAGCCCAGTTTTAAACTGCCCTCCTAGACCACCTCGAGAAACTACCCTCCAAACTACCTGCTTCCAACTTTTGAGGTTCGAACCCCGGTTCTAAACTTCCCTCCTAGACTACCTCGAGCAACTGTCCTCCCAGTAAACTGCCCTCCTGCTCGGAACGGATCTCCTCTACCTGTGCGACTTCTCATTTCTGGGACATGGGTCTCTCAAAAGTATAATGAGCTGCCAATGATAATGGATCTTCAGTCACGATCATCAGTATATATTAGGAATAGAATAATTAGAATATCAATTTCATGGAGAAAATCGAGTTTTTACGCGAAAATCGGAGTTTTTTTCCATTAAATGCCGATTTAAGGGATTTGAGGGTTGGATGGTGGGCAGATGGCTGGAAGGAAGGACATCGACAAGGAATCGCATAGTTGACCATACCATTAGAAAGTTGATTGAATTTGCAAGTTTTCTTGAGATTAGACAGTTTTCAGCAAGTTTTCCTGAGATTAGACAGTTTTCAGCAAGTTTTCCTGAGATTAGACAGTTTTCAGCAAATTTTTATTGGAAATGTAGTTAACGTACCTACGTCCAAATTATTTTAGGCACTTTTTAGAAAAATGTTCAGAAAATTTTCAATGTGTTGCGCAATTTCAATGCAATTGCGATCCGTTCTTGATTATGAATGTGCTTTAGGCGTAAATCCGATAATGAGGTCAAAAGTAGAAGAAATCATTTCAAAGTGAAGAAACGTGGGTTTTGTATGGCCAAAACGTGGTTTGATGAGCAAAAAAATTAAAAATCATATCTCGGGAACGGATTGATATATAAAGTTTTGGTTGGCGGCGTTCTACTAGGCAGATTTTCGATCTAGTTTTACCCAATTTTGGTTTATTATTTTCAATAATGAGAGGTGGGCATAATCTCATCTAAACATTACTGATACTTAATAGATGACAGGTAAAAAAAAATCTAATTATCTCATCTTTAGATAAATTTTGTACGTCATCTATGATCTTCTTCTGATTTTCTCCTCGGAAAGTCATCAATCATCGAAAGATGATTAGAAACGGTATCTAAGATTTTAGCATGAATATGCTTTAGCGGGGACCTAACTGCCGAAAGTAGCGCGATACCGATGAACTTCCATTGCTAGGGAGTGATGTCCGCTAGTGACCTGGTATAATATACTCTCATAATACTATGACAAGAAAAATCAATAATGCAAATATTATGAACTTTATTTAATAATGCAGGACGAATGAGAGCGAAAGGGAAGAAAGTTACGAAATTATGAATTGATTTCACGTGACGTTATGAATTAATGTGACGGGGACGGAACATCGTCCTCAGATGCTGGTTCAATGTCACCGATCGATAATTAACTTCCTGGATCGATGGCTGATCGATAATTGACGTTCTAGGCTGAAGCATATTCATGTTTCTTGAATTTTAGCCGTAGACTTTAAGCAAAAGCATCTGGGGGTCCAGGGGATCTGTATATTATATTAATATATGTTGAGTACTTATATAAATACAGTCCAACTCTGTTCAAATTGTCATGTTGGTATGTACCAATATATATTTTGCGGAAGTGGAGGGTTGAATGACCAAGCTAGTCGTTTTTTGATTGTTTCTTTGTTTATTCGCACAACGTTTCCGTCCTGGAGCCGGACCCTATTCATGTGCTTAGTATATAGTTTTTCTATTGTGGAGAAAAAGAGGTTGACATGTTGACGTCACACATTCGAGAGACAACACTATACTATACTCACTAGTACTATACTCAAGGCCCTGTTGACTATCATTATGTAATATCATAATATGTACACCCAAGAGTGGACTTTTTGGGTCAGAAACCAATTCTCTACCCTTGCATTGCCCAGGAGAGTTTGTCTGTCTTTCGACGACAATTAAGTTGTATTGTATAAATACGTATGTATAAATACAGGGTGTCCAAGTTTTTTATGCTGATACTTCAAGGATCGATTCTACAACTAATTTGCAACAAAAAATGCCTCATAGAGATTTTCCTTTAACCCCCTTAAAATCCGCCTTTTTTGAATTTTAAGATTTTTTTCGTGTTTTCGACCTTACACCATTTAAACGGCCATAACTCCCTTGAATTACACTCAAATATTAAAAATAAGGGTACTGTTGAAAAGAGCATTAAATTTCCTATAAGAATTATATCAGACCGTTCTTCAAAAGTGGCATCTAGGAGGAGTGTTTTGAGCCCAAATTAAACTTTTTCGATTTCTACATTTCTTCAAAAATTTCAATGGCATTTTAAACCACCATTTTCGTTTTCCCAGCCGTTCTTCTTGACGGAAAAAAACATCTACGTTTTCTCAGCTTTCCAACGATACAGTCATTTTTGTTTGTTGAGCAGGACATTTTTTGAGAAAATTGAATTTTTATGCGAAAAAACGATGATATTTTTCAAAGAAATTGGCGTCTCGGAGTCTCAGAGCCCGCTGATGGGGTTGGACAGCGGGAGGAGGGCTGAAAAGTTGAATAAAATATTTAAAAAAAAAAGATCCCAAACCCGGATCCCTTATTACGTTGCGCTAATTAAAAATATTTAAAACCCACATAGGATGGTTAATTCCTTAAGTAATTGTATCGTGAATATAGGCAAGCAATGCCCGTGTAATCTACATTAGCTTGTTGTAATGCCAACATTATGTTTCGTGTTCTGCAGGTATAATATCTACTCCGGCTAGTAAGGGCTAGGAGGCCAGTTTACTTGGAGGGCACTTGCCACGGAGGTCCATTTGTAAGGACCGATTTGATGAGAGGGCCCTTCTAATACGTGGTGTGAGCAGGAGGGGAGTTTCTCCTGACGCACAGTAAAAACTGGCCTCCTCGGAGGGCAGTTTACCGGGAGGGCACTTTCACGGGGCACACATTTGTGTTTCGGGTTGAAACTACCCTCCCACAGGAGGGCAGTTTGCCGGGAGGGCACTTGCCACGGGGGGCACCTGCCCTTGGTCCATTTTCAGGGATTGTGCGGATTGGTGTGTAGACGGTCCCCTTTGAAAGTCATAAATTCCGGACTGATAGAAGCGACTGTGCATGCGCAAACATGATTTCCTTGTAACAACCATAACTTCTACATTTGCCATCCGATTTCAATGACATTTTCAGGGATGTTGCGGATTAGGTCCCCAATGAAGATCATCACCCCCGGACTGATAGTAGCCGCTGCTCATCCGCAAACGTGAATTCCTTGTAACAGCCATAACACTTACATTTTTCATCCGAATTTGATGAAATTTCCAAGGATTGTCCAGATTAGCGTGTAGATGGTTCCCTATGAGGGTAGTGAAAGGTACTTAGAGATTGGTGTTTTGAGATTAACTACTATGCATCGGATCATCTATATAATACTAGGTAATACGGGTTATGGATACTAGGAAGCTATGTGCCACACCCGCTTGTTTTTAGTCAGGACCCCTCAGGTAGCTTGCACTGTCCTTTGACAATACGGTGCTATTCCACCCAATGGGAGAGAAGAGAACTATATTGGGAAAGCCTCGAACTGTTTCTCGATACCGCCCTTCTAAAACTGGGAAAATGCCGCCGAATTGCAAGCCCATGTTCCCGACATCATACCTTTTTTTAAACTGGACGGTTCCTAAAGTTTAAGCCCTTGAAATGAAGGTTGGGATCTCAGAAAGAGATCTGCCTTGTCGGATTCTCGATTTCTCATCGGCCGAAGAATAAATGACCACTTGAACAGAGCAACTCCCTACCCTCCACCTCGAAAGGTGATTGACGCTCTCAGTGGCATTTTTCTTGCAAAGTCGAAAGGCCGATCGCTAGAGATTGCTCTAACTTGAAGAAAAAAAAAATCTAGGAAAACGGTGCATAATTCGAGGAGCTATGATTTCGGGAAAGTAACGTTGATTCCTTATAGGAGCAGAAAATATGGCCGACTGGGCAGCCCGCTCTTAAAGAAGGAGCTTAGAAACTCTGTTCGGGAAAATTGAAACCCTTCAACAATTTTCCATCCTTACATTTTTTCATCAATATTAAAACAGGAAGAAGTGGTGATTTATTAGTCTCTCGTTATAAGATGACTATCTAAAATATCCACTTCAGCCTACTCGAAAAGATGCTTCACGGAAATTTATCAGAAATATCAAGAATATAACGCAATAAAGTTTGTAAGACAAAGTTAATGAGAGGAAAAGTTAATCTTTTCCTTGTGTAAAAATTATTTTTAATAACTTTCAATTTATCGCACCGTTGAATACAGATCAACTTCTAAAAAACGCTGCAAATTATTACACAAAGGTTTATTATTTTTCTATGTAGATCACTCGTCTGCAAAGCCACCAACCATACAACATGAAGAAAAACATCGATCGCATTTCGGTCAGCTATAATTTGAACAGAGATTAGGCCTCTTTTGCGATTCACACTCGTGTTTCTGATTTATTGTACGTTCAACCCTTAAATTCTTGTAGGGAGCGAACGGTCTGTCCTACAGGGCTCCGCGCAGTCTCAAAAAATTCTAAAAATTCTATACTATGTTAATTTGATGGAAAAACAATACCTTTATATCAAAATTTTTTGAGTTAGGGCGTTTTCAAAATTACAAACTGGATGAAAACATACTACACGTACTTATACCAAAGAAAACGCATTACTTTATAATCAATGTGAATTTTTGTAAACAAATTGAAGTAACGTGTTCAATTGTCACTTTCACTGTCAGAAGGAGCTGGCACTTTTCTAAGGCGATCGTGCGCATTTTTATAAGTTCGTTTTCCATCAATTGATTCTAGTTCATAGCGTTCGTTGGGTAAGACTTGAGCCACTCTCACTGGTCCTTTGTACTTAGGATCCAGCTTCAACTGATTTCCCTCTTCTTGCTTACGGTAAACCAGATCTCCCACCCGAAAAGGGATAATTTTAGCCTTCCCTTTATCAAATTTTAGTTTTTAGTATGCTGCCTGGGTAAAAAGTTCAACACTAGCTTGTTCTCTAACCGTTAGGATATCAATAGGTGAGCTCACAGAAATATCACGAGGGCGTGAAACTAATACAAACATAAGTTCCATTGGTGAAACCTTAGTGATACG
Organism: Apolygus lucorum; assembly: GCA_009739505.2. Taxonomy (NCBI): domain Eukaryota; kingdom Metazoa; phylum Arthropoda; class Insecta; order Hemiptera; family Miridae; genus Apolygus; species Apolygus lucorum. The sequence continues at coordinate 112,360,881 of CM019167.2, read as the reverse complement.
GTGGGGGGTAGTGTTCAGTGTAAGCTGAATATCACCAATAGCATCTTTCCACGACCTATTATCGTCCATTTCTGCAACTGTCACCATGTCTTTTAAAGCTCCCATCACACGCTCAACCTGCCCACTAGCCCTACTTGACCCAGTCGCTATAAAATGCAATTCGATCTGGCAGCTTGAACAAAACTCTTGAAAATCACGTGAAGTGAAACTTCTACCTTGATCAACAACAAGTCGAGTCATTGGGCCAAACAGTGCGATTACATTTCGAAGAGCTTTAACAGCATTGGCTGCATCCAATTTTTGAGTTAGTGATAACAGACAATACTATGTGAAAGAGTCAATAAAAACAGATAGTCACGAGTATCCTTTTTCCCACTAAGTTTTCCTGAAATATCTAAGTGAACCGTTTTCCATGGCTCGGAACCTTTAGGAAAAGGGTGCAGTGTAATCTGTTGGGACCCAGAATCACGTTTAGCGGTCACTACACAATTGTCAACGAACCTACGTACAAATTTAGACATGTGCTCAAACCAATAATGGTTATACATTGTTTCTAAAGTTTTCTCCCAACCTAAATGAAATAGGGCATTATGGATATTATTAGTAATTGACCAACGAAGGGAATGAGGCACTATAGGTAAGCATCGGCAATTACGCTGTATTTTTCGACAGAGAATGCCAGACCTAATTTCAAATGAATCACGAATGTCTTCATCTATTTCATCGGAATTCAATTTTGAAACTATGCCAGAAATTACTGGGTCACGTTGTTGTTCAGCAACGAGCCATTCTGAAGAGACTGAAGTAGTAATATTAACTTGCTTGCGAAAGGCGTTCAACCCATGTGTTTCCAGTCCAGTGAACCCAATCTTCCTACGTCCATGGGGGCGAAACTTATACTCTACAGGCTCACTTAATTTAGTCTGGATTTAAGGGATCATGAAGTGAGGCTAAATAGCATTGTCTATTCCCTTCTTGATGGATCAAAGAACCTTGAACCTTGAAAGAAAATCAACGTGTTCCATTTTGGGACCTGGTATATGTTCCATTGATAAATTGAAACCTTGCAAAAATGTCCACCAAGTTTGGACACGTCGAATTAAGTCGCGCTTGAGTTGCGATTCTTTAAGAGAACGACAGTCAGTGATGACAGTGAAATTGTAGCTTTGTAAAAAACTGTGAAAATGCTGTATGGCTTTTACAACCGCTATTGTCTCCAACTCATACGAATGATGAGTTAGATTCTGCTGGTGTTGTGCGCCTGCTGTAATAAGCAACAGCTCGTGGCTTTCTGTCCCCAATATGCATCAATATTGCTCCATAACCATCAGAAGAGGCGTCAGTATGGAGCTGAATAGGGTGACGTGGATCAAAAATCATAAGTACTGGGGAATTTGTAAGAAGAGAGATGATTTTCTGTCGAGCAGCTTCTTGCTCTGCTGTCCAACTCTCTATCTTACCGGATGAAGATATACCCCTAGTGAGCTTTTAGAGAGGAGCCATGATGGAAGAAAAATCTCGAATGAAGCAACGGAAATACGAGGCCAGTCCAATGAATGAACGGAGAGAACGCAGCGTTTGAGGAGGTGGCAATTTAGTTAGTGCATCTACTTTTAGAGTATTGGGACGAATCTCGCCATTTTCCACCTCATACCCTAGATATGTCACATGATTCACTGCAAAGGAGCATTTTTTGAGATTAAGAGAAAATCCAGCAGCTGCCAAAATACCTAAGACTTCATCCAGCTGGGCTAGAGCTTGATCACAGGTTTCTGCTGTCAACAAGATGTCATCCATAAATACCACTGCGTAGCTGTGAGCAAGTGGACCCAAAGCAGCCATAAAAGCTCGCTGAAAGGCACTTGGATTATTGCGCAACCCAAATGCAGTAGCCAAGAACTGATAGTGGCCATCTGGAGTAACAAAAGCGGGTTTTTCCTTTGAATCAGGATTGACTGGGAGTTGATGAAACCCACTAGCCATATCCAATGAACAAAACCACCTTGACCCTCGCAATCTTGCGATTTGATCTTCAATCAATGGCAATGGAAACCGATCAGGGATGGTCAAAGAATTCAATCGGCGATAATCAACGGCCATGCGGAAATCCCCTGACTTTTTTGCAACCAACAACACGGGACTTCCATAGGGGGACTGACCAGTCTCAATCACCTTAGATAGCCTCAAGCTCAGCCACTCACTCGTTCACGGACCATTTCACGCTGAGCAGGACTTAACTTATAAGGTCCTTGATATACAATCTGACTGGGGTCAGCCAAACGAATTTCTAGGCTTCCTGTAGTAATTCTAGTTTTAGGAATACCGGTTATGAAAAATTCAGTGTACTTTTCTGGAATTCGAATTAGTTCCGAATACCTTTCTGTTGGCACATTTGTAACAATATTATCAAATTTTCCACTTTTTGTCAAATTACCTACAAAAACTTCCCCCGAGGAGGAGGGTAAACAAGAATCGCTTTCATTTCTGAAAGTATTAGGACATGGTAAACTACCAAGGACACTAAGATCATCTGACTCCATCAGCACATCACAAAGTTCAGAGAAAATCTCAATATCACCACTTGGTGCCTCAGAGAGTCCCTCACCAGTCTCACCTACACTGACAAGATTAACATTGGCACCAATGCCACACGGTTCCCCCGATTGAAGAATACATTTTTTATGAGTGATGACCATGAATAAATCGGATTTTAAAATTTCTCTTCCAATAATTATTGAAAAAGTAATTGAATAATCAGGGACTTTATGAAATAAAATGTTAAGATCGACCCCATCAATCTGTACTTGGCATTCAATTTGTGAACCACATTTGATAGAGGATGATCCTAACCCTGTCAAAATAATTTAATTTGCATAGTTCAGACCTTGAAAACATTCACTAAATTTTTCTCCCACTAGGGAGCATTCAGAACCACTATCAAAATTATATGGAAAATGCTCAACATTGTGCATAAGTTCTCCAACCGGGTTCACTTGACAGAGCGTTACCTTCTTCTCCGGCAGTTCCTTTGATTTTGCATCACGAGCAACCCTCGAAGGGCAGCGAGAAGCCCCATGTCCTTTTTCCTGGGATCGGTAACAGGTGATAGATGAAGATTCCATGGGTGCTTGGGATCGTGGTGATGATAAAGATGGAGTTTGGGTTGTCGAAGTTTGGCGAAAAAAACAATTTTGTTCATGGTGTCCAACTTTTTTGCAGATGGAACAAGTATTTGTGGAGTTAGAAGTTTGAGAAAAACGGGGTTTTTTGGTAGCAAGGGAGGACTCCTGGTTATTTCAAATCAGGCGTTTGTTTTCTTGAACAGTGTGTAAACGTGAAGATATATCCTCCTTGTAAGCAATTCTTTTAATGTGGGGGTTACTTAGGCCTAGATGGCCCATTAACACGGAAACTGCAATCTGTTCATGAGAAAGATCCTTCAAGGATGTGGTAAGTTTATTCATCATTCTAGTGGCAAATGTGACATAGCTCTCATTTTTGTCACGAGGATGAGAACCAAGGACTTCCAAAACTACCGCTGAAGGATATTCATCCGCTCCCCATTGAGCTAGGAACACAGTTTTAAACGTTTCCCAAGTGAGTTCAGGACTTACCACGCTTGTGAACCACGATGTTGCTTCCCCTGTCAACGATTTGCTCAATGACAACACCAATGTAGGCCCCTTCCTCTTCACCTCCGCCAAACAACACTCCATTGTGTGTACCCAAGATTTCGGATCAGATCCCTCTACACCTGGGTTAAACTCTGGCAATTGGATTGAAGAACTTGATTGAAGCAAAAGGTGATTTAAGAGCGCCTGCATACTCCGATTTTGTTTTTCCAGCTGGGAAACGAGAGTAGGCATTCAGGTATCTTCTTCTCCCATTGTAAGGGCGACGATGTTGTTGTTCTCTCACTTCTGATTTCGGGGCTTCCGTAGTTAAACAGCACTTCAACCGACAATTAGGTTTATAATTCGCAAATTGAACACAATCATTCCTTCGATATCAAACTTTTTCTAACAATGATAATTTCTTAGTGAACTCTCTCTAATGTGTCCTTGTCTGTTGTTCATGGATGCTATACAAAACTCCGTGGCAAGTGCGTGAAGAGGTAAGTAGGAGCTGCGCTCAGGGACAGGTAGGAACTATCCAGTTTCCCGCGCCCACAAGTATGTTGGTATGGTAGGTATACTGAAAATCGAAAAAAAACCAACAATAGCCGTGTGGGTACTCTATGAATTCGTGGAGACGAGTAGAACATGAATACGAAATCCTAACATCTTCAAAGCATACCGAGTGCATACAGTATGTTGCTATGCTATACTGAAAATCGAAAAAACCAAGAATCGTGTAAGAAAAAACTTTCTAAGAGAAATTGCAACACCGTTGTTCCTTTTCTTAACCATTCCTTCAACTGAAAGATTTCCTTGAAAATTCGCTCATTAATTCATGCTGCATGAATGTACTTTTTAGGACGCCCCACTTTAAGAATTGGGCGTCCGTACGCGATTAATCTGGGGTAAAGGAGGACACACTCAACAGATAAAAGAACTCTGCGCAGTTCCGGGGCCGTGATTTTCATAGGGGATTATCTGCATGCCAATCTGAATAATCCTGAAAAATTTCATCCAATTCGTATGAAAAATGTAGAATAATTTCGTATAGTTATGCCCGTTACAAGGATTTCACGACAGACTCACTGACAGACAGACACGGAACCAAAATTGTTCAGGAAGGTCTGAAACGTAAAACACGAGTGGAAATTTTGATTTTGGAGATAATTTTGACATGGATATGTCTTTTGACTGGGGGTCAAGGAATTTTTCGTGACACTCTTTTTTGTCATAAAAAATGCAACGGGATACCAGTAAAAAAAATCATAGGTACATATCGGTAGCTATGAAGCAAGGTTCTCTAGAACACTGCAATATTATTATTACGTGCGATCGGAGTTTTTTTTTAGAAAATAATTTTAACCTTGAAAAGTGAAAACAATACTTCCGATATTATCACAAACAATACTATCTTGGTAAACTCGGAAGTAAGAAATGCGTACCTTTTTCGGTGCCATGTACAATGTTTGGGAAATCATAAATTTTAATTTCGCTCCCGAGTCTACCAAGGTAGCGGAAGTCAACTTTACTTTTCATCAAGGTCATCACTTTTCAACGTTAAAAAAATGTTAACCAGAATCTAGATTTTTACTCGAGTTTTACGTTTCAGACCATCCTGAACAATTTTCTGTCTGTGATGAAATCCTTTTAACGCGCGAAACTATACGAAGTTAATGTCCAATTTCGATTTTAAAAAAATGTCAGGGATATTATGCGGATTGACGTGTTGATGATCCCATATGAAAATCATCGGCCCAAGATCAATCAAGTAGCCTCTGCATAAGAAGCTAATGATAACCATCAAGTATCTGTATCAAATTAAAACAGAATCTTGCTCATAAGTTAATTATATCATTACCTCATTATCATAACCAAACGCCAAGAATATGCTCCCTCCATAAACCTTCTATTGCTAGTTCAACTAAACGGTCGAGGCTATGATGTTAGATCACTTTTGCAACTAGGTACATTGAAATTTGAACGAATAGATACCTACCTACTCCATGCACAATGAACTAAAATTACCACAATTTCAGAACCAACTATTTAGTAGTGCAAACCATTATCTGTATCAAATTAAAACAGAATCTTGCTCATAAGTTAATTATATGAGAATCTTGCTTTTTATGCCGATTTCACCAAATTCGTTCAACCTCAAGGAAGAGAAGTTGGAAATGGGAAGGTTAATGGTGGTACCTATTAGGTGGCCAGGAAAAAAATAATAATGACCAATGGGTGCAAACTATCAAAACATGACTGTCGGAGAGAAGGTGAAGGTCGGGCGGGTAGCGGGAGTTTGAACGCCGCCGCCGCCCCCTCGCCCCCAACCCATGATCGCCCCCCTCGCCCCCGCTCCATATCGTTCCGCGAACGGATTCGTTCTAGAATTAGGTTCTGCAAGTGGCAGGGCGGGGAAAGCTCAATGCTGTGGACCGGGTAAGCGTTGTGGATGGTAACTACGTTCCTAGAGGTAGTTAGGGTTCCTGTTCTCAGATGGCAGCGCTAGTAGTGACGACCACCTTACCATCATTGCGCTTTCATGTAGCAGGTTTGTAACATTCCAAAGCTGCGGATGTAGAAACTTCACCAACTGTGATTAACGATAGTAAATTAATAGCGTAATAATTTTATTTCCCGAACATTTTTTTATGCAAATTATTATAATTTTTAATTTAAAAACTATAATTTGTGTAAAATTGTTGATTTTTTAATTTTTTGCAGAATTGCCCGAGTTGTTTTTTCTTCCACTATCATTTTGAACATTTGAACCTGCTTTCTTGCTACAACGTATTTTGTTTCAACGGAACTTTTGCATCGTCGAATTTCATCTTACTTATATTTTTTTCGTATTGTGTTTATATATGTTGCCTTGTTTCTCGACGTGCTTAATTTCAAAATTTTAGTGTTTTAAAAGTGAAGATACGCATGATTGCCTACACCACCGGAATATGGATAAACTGACGGTAAGTAAATTCAACACTTATGAAATCCAACTTTCACAACAATACTTCTCATTCTCGCTCGCTTGTAGAGCCACAATTTATTTAGAAGGTAATGAATTATTGTGGAACGTAGGTTAGCAGTAGGTACAATATCAGTTGAAGTGAATATTTCCTGAAATTAGCAGTACCTAGAACTACTTATTAGTTGATGGTAAGTTTGCTACCGATCGTCAACCTAAACATAACTCCGTAGGTATCTATCACGCAATTGTTCAACTATTATTGAACTGTACTTGCCTCCCTTTAGCTTTTCAATAATCATGTCATCCTGTGGCATTATGTTCTCACTTGATAGTAGGTCTGTAATAACTTTGAATGATACATTCGTCGTCTTATCAACACTCAGTTGGAAGCATGAGCATGGGTGAGTCTAGTCTGAAGAGGGAAAGGTTTACCCCAAAGCGCAACTTTCTTCTTTTGTCTCCAACGAAAACAAGCATTGTAGATGGTAGCACCACTCAATTAATAGTCGGGGTTTGCTTTGTACAAAATCTGTCTCTCCTGGGATCAGAGGTAGGTAGGTACCTAGGTATTCTACCACGGGAGCTAGTAGGTAGGATCTACCATTCTGTGGGCTCTACATTCCAGGGTTTTTGCTAAGAGCTTTCCTATATAAGCAAGTTGTACTTATGTTCATATTAAATTATACGTATGTAATACTAGAAATAAAGTGTCTGCTAATTGCTCTGTACCAATAATTTTTTTCTTGAATTTTCAGTTTCACTTGCGCCATTGTTGCGCGCTAGGATGCGACGCAGCGAATTTAATTGAAAAACTGGTCGTGTCTCCGTTCAATCTAGAAAGGTGAGGAATAATAATTGATGTACTTGTTAGGCACTGCTTACAAAGTGCTGATCTAAAGTGGTGAAAGTATAAAAAAAGTAATACACCAGTTTTATGGGTTGTAGATTCACGGAATGGATTTATTTTTATTTATAGATTTATCACACTAAACTCTTTAATTTCATCAATTAATTTTCAAGCTATTATCGTCAAGAAAACTCAATAATAGTTTTCTTGAATTTGAGTTTTTCTGAAATAAAAAAAATAATAAATATGGAAGGTGGATGGACATTGCGCCTTTGTGCTTTAAGGTATCGATGTATAATATATAATGCCATGTGGCATTTTATAATTATTCTGACAAACCATATAGTATTATAGTTGCATTTTCCTTCAAATTAGTGATTTTGACATACCTGCCACCCAATTTGACAGACGTCTTGCCAAACAGACGTATGTTTTTCTTTTAAAAGTTTTCATTCTTTTGTGGCTATTAGCGAGTTATAGAAACTACCTACCTATTCTGGAAGTGTGTTCTTGTTAATTTGGGAAGTGAACCTGGGCAAAAAAGGCAACTGGCAAAAAAAATGTTCCTAATTTCAAAATATGTATTTGTGGGCAAACAGTTTTTGAAAAATATTATATTTATTCAGTCAAGTGATCAGAAGTCCAGTTGATCACTAAATGAGAGTATAAATTGAAAGAAAAAAAAAACTTTCCTAATAATTATTATAATATGCATTGGTATAATATACCAATATATATTATTTATATAATGATACATTATCAACCTAAGTAGTTCTAAGTTATTTTGTGGGTTGCAGGTATTTTACAACCGAGAGCCTCTGCAACAGCCGAAGTTACACGATTTTTTAATGACTAAGAAACTGTATAAGGTGGAGGAAAAGGTTAGCATTACCACAACCAAAGGACTCTGGAGGAGCTTCACTTCGATTTTTCGAATTATGGCTTGGAAAAGGTGAGTTGAGAACTAACAAATCACATCTGTTCATTGTTTTGATACTTGAGGTGGTGAAGTTGCACCCACATAGTTTATAAATTCTCTTTCTGTGTTAATAGTTCTTTGTCGTTGAGAGAAAGGTTTCAGTAACTTTTCACTGTTATGCCTTAACGAGCTCCGTCTATGTTTCAGAACTTTTAATGGAGTGTGAAGTTTGAAACTAGCGAAATTAATAAAATAATAAATTGAAATTAATTAATTAATTACTTATTGTAAAATGAAATTTTGAAACAATTTATTTTTTCCAGTTGCAGTCAGTGAAGTTGTTACCAAGAACCCCGACTTTACCACCTTCCTAACTGGGTACCTACCATGAATGAATTACTGAGATCTGAAGTAGGTCGTTAATTTTTGATGGTTTGATTTTTTGATGATGATGATTTTTGATGAAGGAGGTAGTTAATTTTTGATGATTCAACAGTAACTATGTATCAATGTACCACATAATTCTATTCATTTAATCATACAATACATCATACTTTTATTCCAATGTGGGTTTTGTATGAACAGGTGCAGAAATATGTACTTACCTTGGTACTGGTAATTCAGCTAGTAGAGCATAACATTTTCTAATGACTTGTCGTGTTTCGATAAAAAGCTTACCGACACTAGCGTCTTGCTGCACTACGAGGTTTAGAGCAAAATGTTTCCAATTTATGTTTAGAAGAAGGTAGTAGGTAGTATGGAAAACTTGGGAGAAGAAAATTCAAAGATGATAAATACTTTTAGACGGTTACTATTATTGGTAAGCAGGTAGGTATGACAATAGGAGCGTATCTACCTATATCGTAATATGTTTTGTCATAAATATCAACTTATCAATTAAATAAGTCACTACAGTGAACTTGGTTAATGATTTTGTATGAGTAAAAAAATTCAACATTCAATAAAGAGTCCCTCTCGTACTAATACTTTCCTCGTATTTTTTATTCATAGAACGGTTTGCTTTCTGTGACACCTTAAGGTAGGTACCTAAAACATTAGTTATCTCAAGAATAAATCAGTTTTGTAATGCTACATATTTAACAGTTCTTAGATCATTTTTCGGTTGAGGTACCTAGTTCAAGTTATTAATTAGGTTAAGAATCATCAAAGTCTAAATTCCTTTTGCTACTTTTTACTCAGCTGTATTTGTGTTGGAAACTCGTAGTGGTAAGCCCGTACCTACTTCTAAAAACTTGTAATAATGATCATTTTAGTTTCGAACCAACGTCTATGATGTAATAAAATTTATTACATTTAAAATTTATGTGATAAAATTTATCACATTTAATGTGATTATGCCCCTCCTGGTGCAATATTTTAATCAATATTGAATAGTATTATTCTTTTCATTAGACGATAGTGTTGTTCGTCAAACTCTGAAGTAGATAACAGTTATGTGAATAATTTCCTTGTAAGTAGTGCAAATTACAATTGAATGAGAAAACGACGTTCCTTCAAAATTGTTTGTAGTTGATAAAAGTAAGACCTCTATAACTACATTGTATTGTTTAAATTTTTCTTATAATGGTATTGATATTAATTATCAAAATAACAAAGAATAAAATCTGTACTATCCTCATCAACTGTGTTGATTGATATCTATATTCCTTAATCCACAGATAAAGAAGGGTATTATTTGATTTTCAAGTTTTTTTTTTTGGCCATTTTTCTATTTTTCATCACTTAGGTTTGAAGAACAAATTGTAACAATTTTTCATGGTCTGCATGAAAAATTGTTACAAGTTGTTCTTCAAATTTAAGTGATGAAAAATAGAAAAATTGTAGCTAGCTACGAGCGAGAACGAGCCGACATTCAAAAAGAAGCGGAAAGGGAAAACATTTGAAAAGAAGCGGGAACGGGTCCAGGTTCTTCCCCCACCCCTTTGTTACCGTGGGTTAGCACAAGCTGCGCTGCCGTCGCGATCCCCCTGAATATAATATCCATGCTTGCCATCCATTTTAACGTTAGCTTTCTTCTCTGTTAACTTGTCTCCGGTACTCTGTGGCAAGTGGCTATAAGGCCACTTTTTGAAAATGTTCAAAATTTGAACAAATTTTTGTTGGGTGGCATTGTGAAAAAGAAATTTGCACACTTTCTAAACCAATTACCCGCAATTCTACGGTGATCCTGAAGAGAAATCCGTTTGCGGAATTAAAATATCTCGATCCGTTCTCAAATGAGAAGTAAACGAAATTTGGCCCCTGTTCGAACTTACCTCATGCACAACCAATAGCTGCTCATTTTTTCTTTCCAAAAATCACCATCAACATTATTAACTTCCGTTTTTTCCTTTCCACAAACCATCTTTCATTAAATAACTCACATTTTCCCATTCTCCACAACTCTACATCACCGTTATCAGTCTTATCACCATAGAACAGTTTTTTGCCACCAATCTCCATAACTTAATAGTTTACCTTTACATCCACTCACATGGATGTCCTTGTTATTTTTACATCCATGCTCACCTTCATATTTTTCCTTCACATATTGTTGTATTTTATTAAGCATCACATTTAAACTTTAACAATTATTTTTATATATTGTAACACCATAGTAATTCTGTAATGTGCCAAACAAACTCAACCAATGCAGCATGAGCCATCAGGACAACCCTGCCCAGCTCCTGGTTTTTCTGCTGGCAGCCATCTTCCAACACTTCTTCTATTGTCCCCTTGCCAACCTGCCTTTGCTAAACCGTTTTCCAAGAACATCAATCTTGTTGAGTGTAATTCCTCAAAATAAGTGGTTTTATCGCGATCAACTGGATACACTTGACCATAAAAATTGTGAAGCAGTGCGATATCACTCCAACTCTACCTATTCTGGACTTGGAGGAGCTGGACCACCTGTACTCTCCAACCTTCCTTCTTTCTTCCTGGAAGCTGCCTTTTTCCTGATGGAAGCTGCCTGTACTGCCTACTTACTTCTGGAAAACTTCACCTGGGACTGATCACCCCACAGCTAAGCCTTTTTTTCTTTTCTTATCTTTCACATGGCCATTTAGGGAAACAGTAGAAACTTTCAATTCAAAACCATTACAAAACCTGCCTTTTCAACTTTTCAATAAATTAACATTTTTGTTGATGTTTCATCAATTCAAACTCTGCCTTTTCTTCTTTATCACCTGATCAGGTGGTCCTTCGAGTCTTCAACTGTTTTTTCTCTTTTCATTTTGATCATTTAAATTAATTAGTGTTGGATAACTACTGCACTTCAAAACAGTACTTCCATACTAAACAGCCCCAATGGTGCTGCCATCTCTTATCTCAGAATCTCACTAAAACCTCGTGACATTTAGCCTTAAGCCCGGAAGTTAAGTTCTGTCTGCCGCTATGTTCTCAAAGGTCTCATGACGACAGATAACCTCCAAACCTCTCTATATTCATTCCCGTTTCAGAAGAACCAAGTTTCATGAGTATTGAAATCAGTCACTTCTCCCTTAGGTTGTCTTGTCCCTTAGCCCGGAAGTTAAGTCCCGTCTGCCGCCAAGTTCCCATAGGTTACATGACATTGAAATCATCTCTTACTTTTCTTTAAATTTAATACGGGCAAGCCCAATACAACGAGTAAAAAATAATATAATGGAAAAATAAATCAGAGGGAGAAACTTTCGCATTGAACATGTAAAAGAGAAAAAAGCAACCAGATATTGTTATGTTAATGATCTCTTGACAATAATGTACTAGTTCAAACAAGCAACAATGTTAAAACCAGTCTGCTGCTATGTTTCCAGTGGTTATATAACGGCAGACAATGGAGTTATACAGAAGGCAGGAAACCAGCAAGGCTTTCTATACTCATCACCAGATAACGTTTGGAGGTTATCTGTCGTCATGTAACCTATGAGAACATAGCGGCAGACAAAACTTAACTTCCGGACCTAAGGGACTTAAGAAAATTACTGATTTCAATACTCATGAAACTCGGTTTTTCTGAAAGGGGAATGAATATAGAGAAGTTTGGAGGTTGTCTGCCGTCATGTAACCTTTGGGAACTTACAGGCAGACGGGACTTAACTTCCGGACTTGAAAATGACTGACTTCAATGCTAACGAAAATTTTATTTTTCTGGCGGTGATGAGTATAGAGCCTTGCTGGTTTCCTGCCTCCTGTATAACTCCATTGTCTGCTGTTATATAACCACTGGAAACTTAGCAGCAGGCTGGTTTTAACATTGTTGCTTGTTTGAACTAGTACTTCATTGTCAAGAGATCATTAACATAACAATGTCTGGTTCCTTTTTTCTTTTTCACATTTCCAATGCGAACGTTTCTCCCTCTGTTAGTTACTTCCGTGTTCCTCTGTGTGGGGGATGTGTTCCTGATTTTGTCTATGGACTTATTTTCATTTGACGCAATTTTGAAGTTAGGTCGTTGTTCTTCCAGAACAGCGAGCAGCTTGTGACCGCGTGTTTTTAATTGATCATTTTTTTCTAAAAGGAAGAGAAACCAGCATTAGTGGATAACCAATTTGCATGCACCCCGAGGGCAATCTAGTTCGTGATGGCCAATGAAAGAACTTTACTCATGCATCCAACGGATTTGAATTTTAGCTACAAAAAATAGGTCCCGAAATAGTGAAACAGGATACGGCCTTTCGAAAAGCAATTTCTGTGCAAAATAGGCTCACGATGAGCTCTCGGTTTTTTGTCACAGATGACTCTTTCTCAAGCCCACAGTTTATTTGTTCGGGAATTCGTCACAGGCAATCAGTAAAATCGTTCCTGCAGTGTGTCAAGCAATTTTCGAAGAATTACTCGAAGACTACATGTCTGTAAGTAGATTAGTAGGTATAAACTCTTGAAATGTTGTTCCATATATGAAGTCGAAGCTACTCAGATAAGTAAAGTAGAAATCAGATGAGTGTAGGGAAGTTCCGCAATTCATTTCGTCATTTAGCGAAACATCAAGGAAAAATTTGGCTCGTTCCAATTTAGCCGGGATCTCAAAATGATACGTTTCATCCATGAGAGATCCAAATGGATGTGGGGCGTTGTTGATAACTTTGAAATGATAAAAGCCATTGGAAATAATATGCTTTAATCAGCAAAAACTCCTACATACTAAAATGAAATAATATAAATTAGAAATGCACAAATCGATAGTAAAAGTGTAAATCCTTGTAAGTCCGAAAATCGATATATTTCAGGAGATGGAGTCAAAAGAACTAGTTTCAGGGGTTGCCCCTTTCTGTATCTCTCATGGATGGAGATTTATATTAAGGCTAAAGGGGATGACAAGTGTGCGAGAGAGACAGCTATATCGAGAAAAGAGAGAGTCAGGAGCTTTATCATTTTCCCAACAGTTCTCAGCTATCAGTGAACCGATTTTCATTCTGTAAAATTATTTGATTTTCTTCCATCGTATGTCAAATTTAAAATGTATATAAAGAGTTTTTACTTCCCGAAGGATGATTCAAGGACGATAATTGCTTTTCTCTGTAAAACAAGAGAAAAGAACATTTAAAGCCCTCATTCCGGGGTCTTCCTCTTCATTAGCGTTATTAGTAATTCACAGCACGTTGTTCTTTTCACTAATCAATTCGCACTGATTACAGACAGCTCTCGTAGAGATAATTTCGCCAGATTGTCAAGGATGCTGCAATCCCACATTGCCGCAAAGAGAAGCGAAGAATACAAAGGGTGAAGGCGTATTCTTTAAATCTCCGTTAGATGTAAATTAATAGAACCATTTCAAGTGCCAACGCAGTAATGTTCATGTGCAAACGCTGTACTAATTCATGCAATGCCTAACAATGGGAGAAGTTTGGTGGTGTGATACAGGTTTGACTCCATTTTCTTGTGTCCTGTGTCCAATTCGTAGATTGAATTTGAAATCTTCTTCACTATTTTGTAATGTACTACTTATTAAATCCAATATTAATTAATTTAATATTCATCCATTAATACTTAATTCATCCAATTTTGGATCATTATTTTCAATAATGAACCTATGGAATCGACCAAGAAAAAAATTGTTCAACACCCCCTCAAAATTTGATGGTTTACGTTTCAAGGTACGTAGAATCCAAAAATCGAATGAAAATTTTGGCCGTCCGTCTGCCGTACGCGGCACTTATGCCACTTAGCATTGACCGATTTTGATGAAATTAGGTATGTAGGCTCCATTTGGGGTCTAGTTGTGCCCCGAAGATTTTGGTTGATGTAGGTTGTTCTAAGGGTTCCAAAATGAATTTTGAAATTTTGAAAACGCCCTAACTCAAAAAAAAAAATCAATATATAGGTATTTATATAGAATTTTTAGAATTTTTTGAGACCACGCGGAGCTCTGTAGGACAAACCGTTCGCTCCCTACGAGAATTTAAGGGTTTTACGTATGATAAATCAGAAACACGAGTGTGAATCGCAAAAGAGGACTATTCTCCGTTCAAATGTTAGCTGACCGAAATGCGATCGATGTTTGTCTTCAAGTTGGATGGTTGGTGGCTTTGCAGACGAGTGATCTATAAAAAAATAATAAACCATTTTGTAATAATTTGCAGCGTTTTGCTTCCGAGTCTACCAAGGTAGCGGAAGCTTTGTTTTCACTTTTCAAGGATGAAAAAAAAAGTTCTCCAAAATCAAAATTTCCACTCGCGTTTTACGTTTCAGTCATTCAACCATTTTGGTTCCGTTCTGTGTGTCTGTCCGTCTGTGTGTCTGTCATGAATTCCTTGTAACGCGCATAACTATACGAAGTTATTGTCCGATTTCTATGAAATTTTCAGGGATTGTGCGTGTTGGTATGTAGACGGTCCCCTATGAGAATCATCATCCCCCGACTTATAAAAGTGACTGCGCATGCGCAAACGTGAATTCCTTGTAACGGCCATAACTACCACATTTTCTACCCGATTTCGATGAAATTTTCAGGGATTATGCGGGTTAGGTTGTAGATGGTCCCCAATGAAGATCAAGGCCTTAAAATTCATAGAAGCCTCTGCGCATGCGCATACGTAAAATCCTTGTAACAGACATAACATTTACATTTTTCATCCGAATTTGATGAAATTTTCGAGGATTGTCCAGATTAGCGTTTAGATGGTCCCCTATGAAAATCACTACCTTCGGACTGATAGTAGCTACTGCGCATGCGCAAACGTGAATTCCCTTGTAACGGCCATAATTTCTACATTTTCCATCCGATTTCAATGAAATTTTCAGGGATGTTACAGATTAGTATTTAGATGGTCCCCTATGAAAATCACCACCTTCGGACTGATAGTAGCCACTGCGCATGCGCAACCGTGAATTTCCTTGTAATGGCAATAACTTCTACATTTTCCATCCGATTTCAATGAAATTTTCAGGGATGTTACAGATAAACTTGTTTTGATGTTTTGAGATTAAATACTATGCATCGGATCATCTATACAATCAGGCCATGGATACGAGGAAGCTATGTACCACACCCACTTGGCAGACGTTTTTCGGTTTGATCGATTTCCGTTCTCAACGTACACTTTATCTCCAACTTCCAATTCACATTCCTGTCTGTGTAGGTCGAATATTTTGCTTCCGAGTCTACCACGGTAGCGGAAGTTTTGCTTTCACTTTCCAAGGACGAAAAAAAAAGTTCTCCAAAAAACAAAATTTTCACTCGCGTTTTGCGTTTTAGACCTCTCTGAACAATTTTGGTTCCGTGTCTGTGTGTCTGTCTGTCTGTCCGTCTGTCATGAATTCCTTGTAACGCGCATAACTACACGAAGTTATTGTCCGATTTCTATGAAATTTTCAGGGATTATGCGGATTAGGTTGTAGATGGTCCCCAATGAAAATCAAGGCCTCAAAATTTACAGAAGCCTCTGCCCATGCGCATTCGTAAAATCCTTGTAACAGCCATAACATTTACGTTTTTCATCCGAATTTGATGAAATTTTCTAGGATTGTCCAGATTGGAGTGTAGATGGTCCCCTATGAGAGTATTGAAAGATACTTAGAGATTGGTGTTTTGAGATTAAATACTATGCATCGGATCATCTATATAATCGTGTTATGGATACGAGGAAGCTGTGTGCCACACACACTTGGCAGACGTTTTTTATCTCAACTATGTGATTTTCTTGTATTTATCAAAGCTTCTTCTTTATCTTTTTTCAAGTCCTCTTGTGTACCTGCTGATTTCAATTCAGGCGGTAGGATGTCGACTTTGTTTCCTTCCAGAAAGTATTTAGGTGCAAACTTTGTTACGGTGTGTTCAGTTTCGTTGTATTTATGTACACATTTTTGCGCAATTGTAGACCAAGCTATTTTCTTGTCACTTCCATTTATTTCACATCTTATCTTGTTTACCAGAGTTTGGTTCAGCCTTTCATTCAGTCCGTTTCAGAACAGTGTATCCACAGCAGTGAAAATTAGGCTTATGTTTTTCTTCACTAGATATTGTTTAAATTCCTTGGAATTAATACCTGGGTATTGGTCCGTTAGTATTATATCTATAGTATTGCTTTTTGCCACTTTTTCTACTAATTTTATGAAGACTCCGGTACATTGATTTCTTGAGGTGAGAATGTACGAATACCTATCTTGTAAAGTGGTCAACGAGAAGATGCAAGTATCTTTTTGTTGACCGCGAACCACCAAAGCCTCCAATGGTGTCAATAGACATAATTTCAAATGGCCGTGTTGCTGGACCCAAATGCGACATTAAACCATACATGGGTTTTCTTCTCGATTTGTTTTTTATGCAAGTCTTGCAATCATTACAAATTTGTTTAATATTTTTGATTAAATTTTTCTCTGTGTAAAACGGTGTTATTTTATCAGTCAGTTGGGTTCTTCCTATGTGACAATAAATACTATGAACACCTTTTATCAGAGTTTTGCAGAGTTCTTCGGATAACACTATTTTTTTTCGTTCTTTTTTTCTTTTTGTAGTAAATTCCGTTCTCCATCATAAGCCCTTTATTTTGTAAGTCTAGATTTTCACGCTAGTCTTTTTGTATATCTGCGATG
Source organism: Apolygus lucorum (assembly GCA_009739505.2). Classification (NCBI taxonomy): domain Eukaryota; kingdom Metazoa; phylum Arthropoda; class Insecta; order Hemiptera; family Miridae; genus Apolygus; species Apolygus lucorum. The sequence continues at coordinate 112,343,517 of CM019167.2, read as the reverse complement.
GTTAATTAATTTACCACCTTTAAAAAATCATCATCATTTTCAATCGGTTCTAATACAGGATTCCTGCTTAAACAGTCAACTTCCTGGTTCGATTTTCCTGGGTGACCCGAAAATCATATTGTGATAAATAGTACATCAAATCCCCCAGTTCCTCGTCAGGCCTTACCTTTGAATTCATATTTTCCAGTGGTTTATGGTCGGAGTAGATGATGAAAGTTTTTCCCATAAGCCAATGCTGCCAATATTTTACTGCTTCCTCGATTGCTAGGCATTCAAGGTATATTGCCTTTCTTTTTCTGCCCTTCAGTTAGCTTCTTTGGAAAATAGGCGACTGACCGTTTTTCCCCATTTTTGGTTTGTTGTTTGAGCACTGCTCCTACTCCTCTGATGCTGGCATCTATATAAATATTTATTGGCAGGTCAGGATCGAAGATTTGTAGAATTGGTTCCGTACATAGCATTCCCTTTACTTTATTGAACGAATCCTGGCATTCCGTGGTCCATATGAATTTCACATCTTTTCTCAGTAAATTGTGTAGTGGGTCCAGGATAATAGCTGAGTGAGGTAGAAATTTGTGATGAAAATTGACTTTCCCTGAGAACTGGCGTATGTTCTTTTTTGTTTTTGGTACTGGGAAGTTTCTAACTGCAGTTAAGTAGTCCTTTAGAGGTTTGATAGAATTATTTTGTATTATGTGGCCTAAGTATTTGGCGTAGTTGTTCGCAACATTGCATTTTGTAAATTTCAGTCGAAAACCCTCGGTTTGGAGTGCTTCCAGTAATTTCGAGAGGTGAAGTATATGCTCTTCAAATGTTTCCGAAAAAATCAATATATCATCGATGAAATTTACCGCAAAATTGGATAGCTCGTACTTTCTTATTATGTTTCCCAGTATTCTTTGGAAAATGGCAGGAGCAGTCTCAGGCCTTACCTTCAGCAGAATGCTGAATTTATATCCAGGGTTGTGAAATATTGACAATTAACTGTTTTTGTCATTAAATCCTCAATCAACGGGAAAGGTTGTAATTGCGGAACCACGATTTTGTTCAAGTCTCTGAAATCTATAAATAACCTTGTTCTTTTTCCATCTTCTTTTGGATTATTATTTTCAATAATGAACCTTTGGAATCGACCAAGAAAAAAAAATGTTAACACCCCCTCAAAATTTGATGGTTTACGTTTCAAGGTACGTAGAATCCAAAAATCGAATAAAACGCTGCAAATTATTACACAATGGTTCATTATTTTTCATATAGATCACTCGTCTGCAAAGCCACCAACCATCCAACATGAAGAAAAACATCGATCGCAATTCGGTCAGCTAACATTTGAACGGAGATTAGGCCTCATTAACGATTTAACTTTAAATTCTCGTAGTGAGCGAACGGTTTGTCCTACAGAGCTCCGGGTGGTCTCAAAAAATTCTAAAAATTCTATGAAATCTTAAATTGAAGGAAAAACAATACCTTTATACCAAAATTTTTGAGTTAGGGCGTTTTCAAAATTTCAAAATTGATTTTGGAACCCTTAGAAATGACCTACATCAACCAAAATCTTCGGGGGACAACTAGAAACGTAAACCAACAAATTTTGAGGGGGTGTTAAATTTTTTTTTCTTCTTGGTCGATTCCAAAGGTTCATTATCTAATAATATAAAACGCCAACCGTAGGTACGTACGTACGTATGCAAGGAGGGGTTGGAGGGGTCGTGGGGAGAGTCGGAGGCTGGAGGAGTTGGGGGCGGGAGGAGTCGGAGGGAGTGGGTGGAGGAGAGAGTTGGAGGAATTGTTTTTGCCTACTTTTAGTAGGCTTTTCAGCTAGTCTAATTATATAAAACGCCAACCGTACGTACGTACGTATGCACGGAGGGGTCGTGGCAGAGGGAGAGTTGTAGGCTGGAGGGGTTGGGGGCGAGAGGAGTCGGAGGCGAGAGGAGTCGGAGGGGTTGGGGGCGGGAGGAGTCGGAGGCGAGAGAAGTCGGAGGGGTTGGGGGCGGGAGGAGTCGGAGGCGTGAGGAGTCGGAGGGGTTGGGGCGGGAAGGGTCGGGGGCGAGAGGAGTCGGAGGGGTTGGGGGCGGGAGGAGTCGGAGGCGAGAGGAGTCGGAGGGGTTGGGGGCGGGAGGAGAGTCGGAGGAATAGTCTTTGCCTGCTTTTAGTAGGCTTTTCAGCTAGTTGAAAATAATAAACCAAAATTTGGCCGTCCGTCCGCCGTATATAGTCTTTGCCTGCTTTTAGTAGGCTTTTCAGCTAGTTGAAAATAATAAACCAAAATTTGGCCGTCCGTCCGCCGTACGCCGTACGCGGCTCTTTTGCCACTTAGCATTGACCGATTTCGATGAAATTTGGTATGTAGGCTTCATTTGGGGTCTAGTTGTGCCCCGAAGATTTTGGTTGATGTAGGTCACTTCTAAGGGTTCTAAAATCAATTTTGAAATTTTGAAAACGCCCTAACTCAAAAAAATTTGATATAAAGGTATTGTTTTTCCTTCAATTTAAGATTCTATAGAATTGTTTGAGACCACCCGGAGCTCTGTAGGACAAACCGTTAGCTCACTACGAGAATTTAAAGTTTGGACATACGATAAATCAGAAACACGAGTGTGAATCGCAAAAGAGGCCTAATCTCCGTTCAAATGTTAGCTGACCGAAATGCGATCGATGTTTGTCTTCAAGTTGGATGGTTGGTGGCTTTGCAGACGAGTGATCTATATGAAAATAATAAACCATTGTGTTATAATTTGCAGCGTTTTTTATAGGCCAGCGTTACTGGGGCTGCGAATGGGCTGTATGATTCTTCAATCAAATTCTTCTCTAGTAGTGTGGATATTCGTTTCTCTATTTGTCGCCGATCTTCCTCTGTGCATCTGTAGGGACGCTTGGAACAGTATTTTTCCTTTATTAAGTCGATATGACCTTCGTAATGTTTTACGGTACCAACATCGTATTTGTCCTTGGCAAAAACTGATTTGTATCGTTCGATTAAGTTTTCAATCTCCAATTTCTGATGTACATCTAAATGCGCGACCATAATTTCGGATGCTTCAGTGTTCAAAAAGTCATTGAAATTCACTTAGGATTTGTTTCTGTGTTCAGTATTTCGTGCAGTTTTCATTTTTTTCTGAGATCCTGGTATTTTTTTTCGGGATCTTCCGTTGTGAAATCCGTAGTTCTTCGTTTTGAATCAGTCTGAAGTGCTTGATGCAATCCAAGCCAACGAGGAAATCATAATGTAAATTGTCATTATCTGTAACAAATACATCCATAGTCTTTTCTATCTCGTAGATTTTGGTTTATTATTTTCAATAATGAACCTTTGGAATCGACCAAGAAAAAAGTGAACTAAAGTGGCTACAGCTTTCGTACAAGTACGCAACCACGAGAGACATTTTATGTCTTTGCGCCCCCTTTCCCCTTCATATTTCCCCTTCGCGTAACGCTCCCCTCATAACGCTCCCCGCGTAACGCTCCCCGCGTGACGATTTTTCATTTATGTGCCATAGTAAAGACATAAAATGTCGAAAATTCTTTTAACACCCCCTCAAAATATGATGGTTTACGTTTCAAGGTACGTAGAATCCAAAAATCGAATAAAAATTTGGCCGTCCGTCCGCCGTACGCGGCACTTTTGCCACTTAGCATTGACCGATTTTGATGAATTTTGTTATGTAGGCTCCATTTGGGGTCTAGTTGTACCCCGAAGATTTTGGTTGATGTAGGTCAGTTCTAAGGGTTCCAAAATGAATTTTGAAATTTTGAAAACGCTCTTAGTCAAAACATTTTGATATAAAGGTATTGTTTTTCCTACAATTTAAGATTCTATAGAAGTTTTAGAATTTTTTGAGACCACGCGGAGCTCTGTAGGACAAACCGTTCACTCCCTACGAGAATTTAAGGGTTTTTTTTTTTTTTTTAATCAATTTCATTGGCATCGGTAATATTATACAGCCATGGTGTTATTAAAAATATTTACATTGTATGTTATTTTACATTGCTAAGTATAAAAAAATATATATAATAGATAGGCTTTGGTCACGCAGTGCCCAGATTGAATTCTACTTATTGCTTTATAGAAGGATTTGCTTTTCCCCGGGCACTTGGTAAACCACGAATTTAAGGGTTGGACGTACGATAAATCAGAAACACGAGTGTGAATCGAAAAAGAGGCCGAATCTACGTTCAAATTTTAGCTGACCGAAATGCGATCGATGTTTTTCTTCATGTTGGATGGTTGGTGGCTTTGCAGACGAGTGATCTGTTTAGATAAATAATAAACCATTGTGTAATAATTTGCAGCGTTTTTATTCTCAGGGTCACCATACCTTTTGTTGTTCTCTCACCATTAATAGTCCTCAAGTTTACTATGTTCATTTCCTTTTTAGATGTTTCTGTTCGCATTTTCAACAATTTTGCATTAATCAGCGAAACATTTGATCCTGAATTATAAATCCACGAGACTGTTAAAGTATTGTTCAATAGCAACTTGACTGTTATTAATGGTGGCACCTCTATTTTTTTGGATTAGTGTTATTCAGATCTATTTCCAATTCAGAATTATTGACAGTTTTTAAAATTGATTGCTGAGTTTTCTCTTTAAACCAACAATTTTCTTCTGGATGAAAGCGTTTTCCTTTTTTTGTTGAAACAGATTCGACATGGTTTTTTTTCTTCAGCGTTCTTTAATTTTTTTCGGGTAGAACAAAATTTCCTCTTTCGTATTTTTGCTTATCAACAAGGTGTTCCAATTTTCCAATTTCGTTGTAAAGGTATTCTGTTCCTTGTAATGCTTCACTGTCGATTTTGTCTTCTACGTAGTTTGGCAAGCCAAATACTATGAGATCCATGAGTGGGCCAATGGCTATCGATTTCCTCACTTCCAATATTAATCTTTTTTTTTTTTCAAAGCGTACTCAAGTAATGAGCCAGCTTGACACTTGAAAGCTAGGGCGCACCTAATGGAGGACCATCCTTTGTTGGCAAATGTGTTGCAAAAATTCTCTTCCCATATGTCCCATTACGCTTACACATTGTGTTTCATTCATACAGCTGTACCATTCTGTACTGGCACCCTCCAAAAATTGTTTCGAAACAGTGATTTTCTTTTTGTCTTCGTTTATGTTTAAACGACCGCATTCTTTTTTGAATTCCTCGATCCATTGGTGAGCATTCGAGTTTTTCCCGGTGAATTTCCCAATCATGAAATCCTTCGTGATCGAACCTAACTTCTGTGTGTCGGAATTTGATTTTTTTCTTCCAGCAATGCCTCTAACACGAAAAAAATCTTAAAAGTGAAAAAAGTATAATTTTAAAGCGTTTAAAAAAAATGTCATGAGACAAAAAAGTTTGCAAATTAGTTGTAGAATCGATCCTTGAAGTTTGGTCCTCGAGTTAGGTTGACACCCTGTATAGTACAACTCGGTGATGAGAGGGTATACTACCAAGTGGGTGTAGCACATAGCTTCCTCGTCATCCATAATTTAGTTGGGTAGGTAATGGTATAGGAGATCGTCAGAACTGCATAGTGCCATACCAAATATGAGGTAGGTATATAGTACAATTAGGTGATGAGAGGGTTTTCTACCATGTGGATGTAGCACATTGCTCTCGTCAATCATGTCATGGTTGAGTTGTTGAATTGTGTTGTTAGAACTACCAAGTACCTAGCAATTATGAACAAAGTCGACCAGTTAGGGGATATGAGAGTGGATTGCTAAGTAGGAAAGTAAACCAAATACCTCCTGAAACTGATCCTAAAACGGAAATTCATCCATATATATGGAAACTGATCCGGATTACAGAATGGGGTCTACCCTTTGGCTTCTGGTTCACCTTACTGAAATGATTCACAGTATTACTAAAACTGTTCGAAAAACCGCGGGTAAATTAATTTCAGATTTATATTGAGGACCACTAAAAAGTGAAAAATAAAAAATAATATAAAATGGAAAAATAATAAAATAAATACCTTTCTAACAAAAAAGGAGTGTTCACGTTCACGTTCGAGGAGAGATGGTCGGGTGGCTATCAATGAAAATTTTACAGAATTTATCGAACATAGATGGCACACCAATAACTGCAGACAGATTTTCACTGATGGTTCCAAGACCGGCAGACTAGTAGGAGCAGCATTCATTGATATACAATCTGCTGAAACATTCAGATTCAAACTCCCTCCTGAAACTAGCAGCTACTCAGCTGAGTTAATAGGAATGATTCAAGCTCTGAAGTACGTTCTCTCCCTGCCTTCTCTGGCTGATCAAAATATTGTTATCTGCACAGATTCGTTGAGCTCATTACGAACATTGTCAGCGCCAAATCTTTCAAAATTTAAGAATAATTTAATTCTTGAAGTCATTAAACTTGTTGACACCTGCAGGGCCAATGGAAAGATGGTGAACTTTTTGTGGGTCAGATCACACGTCGGTTTGACGTTCAATGAGCGAGTCGATGTGGCGGCAAAGAGTGCTGCTCAGGAGGGTAACGTCCTTGATTATTTACTGCCAAAAGAAGAATTTTATTCAATATCTAAAAAGGAAAAGTCTCTCGTATGGCAAAAAAAGTATGAAAATGGTGATAGGGGTCTGTTCTATAAAATCTTGAACCCGTATATTAGGCCCCCATGGTTCAAAATAATAAATAAAGAGAAAAGATGTATACGTATAATGAGTCGGTTAAGAGCAAACCACGCAATATGCCCAGTGTATTTGCATAAAATTAATAGAAGAGAAGATCCTGCATGTGAATGTGGAAACCCATACGGCAATATGGAACATATAATAATGGAATGTACAGAAGTAAATTATAGGGAACAAATGTTTCGCAAAATACAAAGTATAATTGACAATCCATTCAATTACGTCAATTTACTAAGTTGTAAAAACCAAGAAGTATGGGAAGAAATATATAATTTTATAAATGTTAATGACATTGTTATTTAATAAGGTTTATGTTTTGTTTATATTGTTGAGTTATTACCCGTGCCATCAGTTCTATTTCAAATTGAATTATTGTAATAATATTTCTGCAGTATTGTTGACATGTGATACACACTATGGCTGAATGTAGATAAAAACTATGCGAAAAAAAAAAAAAAAAACAATTCAAACTTCCCATATCTAAGATTTGAGGATATCCCAAAGAAACAGGCGATCTCCCAAATATTTGAAACATTATATTTGAGGAACTAGACGGGGAGAATGTATTACAATACGTGTTCTGCCCGTTTGCTAAATTATTACAACTAATTACCATTTCGATAGTAAAAGTGTAAAACCTCGTAAGTAGAGTTAGGTTTGAATCAAAACCTCGTGTCTTCAATACCGAAAATCTGAGCACAGAAGTCTTGGAAATAGGATTCACGTTCCACCAGCTTGCTTTTAAGGTTAAAGGGGACGGCCCTCTAGTTTGATTATCTTTTAGGAGATGGCGCTCGCGTCGCATCAAAAGTATTCCTAATGTTTCTCATTCTCCACGAAAGATTTTTGCTTCCGAGTCCACCAAGGTAGCGGGAGCTTTGTTTTCACTTTTCAAGGATGAACGAAGAAAATTCTCCATAAGTAATCAAAATTTTCCTTTTGTCTAACCTTTTCATGATATTCCTTCCATGGACTAGGTCGATTTTGGTTTATTATTTTCAATAATGAACCTTTGGAATTGACCAAGAAGTAAATTTTTTCAACACCCTCTCAAAATTTGATGGTTTACGTTTCAAGGTACGTAGAATCCAAAAATCGAATAAAAATTTGGCCGTCCGTCCGCCGTACACGGCACATTTGCCACTTAGACCGATTTTGATGAAATTTGGTATGTAGGCTCCATTTGAGGTCTAGTTGTGCCCCGAAGATTTTGGTTGATGTAGGTCACTTCTGAGGGTTCCAAAATCAATTTTGAAATTTTGAAAACGCCCTAACTCAAAACATTTTCATATAAAGGTATTGTTTTTCCTTCAATTTAAGATTCTATAGAATTTTTAGAATTTTTTGAGACCACCCGGAGCTCTGTAGGACAAACCGTTCGCTCACTACGAGAATTTAAGTTTTGGACGTACGATAAACCAGAAACACGAGTGTGAATCGCAAAAGAGGCCTAATCTCCGTTCAAATTATAGCTGACCGAAATACGATCGATGTTTTTCTTCATATTGGATGGTTGGTGGCTTTGCAGACGAGTGATCTATAGAAAAACATAAACCATTATGTAATAATTTGCGGCGTTCATCTGACTTATTATCAGGTTTACGGGTCAATTGGAACAAAGGGGTTGCTAACTGTGCAAAATTATGCATAAATTGTCTAAAATATGAAGCTAGACCAAGAAATTGGCGAAGTGTACAAATAGTAGTGGGAGGTCGCAATTTCTGAGAGCTTCAACTTTAGTTTTATTGGGTCGCAACTCTCCGTTCTCTATCTCATAACCTACATATTTGATTTTAGTAACAACAAATGAGCATTTAGAGAAATTGGATGAGAAACCAGCAGCTGTTAATATTCCTAGAACACAATCTAAGCGTTCTAATGCCTCACTCAGAGTGCTAGTAGAAATCAACATAATTATCGTACGTGTAGCATGTGACATAATCATCCGCTAATTCTCCTAAAGCTTTCATGATAGCTCGTTGATAGACACTTGGTCCGTTACGTACCCCAAAACGTAGAACCAAAAATTCCCACTGTCCTTCTGGTGTTACAAATGACAGTTTTTCAATGGAGTCTTCCTGAACAGGAATTTAATAAAATCCACAGGCAGCATACAAGATGGTGAAATACTTAGCTCCACTAAATCGAGCAATTTACGGCACTATGCAGATCTGACGATCTCCTATACCATTACCTAACCAATCATATTATTAGTAATGAGGGAGCTATGTGCTACACTCATTTGGTAGAATACCCTCTACTGTTTTATATTGGTGGACATATTATAACATACCTTTGGAAGCGTTGTTACCTAATTAACGTTCAAAACTCCCACAATATTCAAAGAACTGATATTTACGTTCATACTCGGTGTGGAAGCAAGTTTGTAGTATGGGAGGTATGTATATTTGCGAAAAAGACTAACATGTTGGTAAGTAGAAGATCTAGAAGACGTTTGTGTCTACAGATGGGCACGGTGGCGACTTCAATGCGTACCTACCTACCTATCGGGATACAATGTTGTTATTAAGTACCACTCCTATGATCTGGTGAGTATTACAACAAGCTTCGATCGTGCAATACAAAACATGAATACGAGTAGAGATGGGTGTTCCAAAACTATTGAATAGTATTTCACTACTATCGTATGATGGGTGATATGAGTGTGACAATAAGTATGAATCACACTTCAAATAATTGTTGGTATTCCAACATACCATTCCTTGACTAGATATTTATGTCTAACAACCTACTACATCAGTAGGTATGTTTTCGCTGAGATTATTATTTTTCCCTTTTTGGTGTTTACGGACTTAATTTTTGAGGTCGGTCCATTTTTTTGTTAAAAAGGTTTTTATTTTTCTCCTTTAGAATCGGTCCTAGTATAACCAAAACAGATGTTATGAACATTGAAATCCCCTCCAATGATTTTAGGGTGAGGTATGGATGCAAAAAACCTGTTCCATAGATTTTTAGTTATAAAATGGGAGTCATCATTGTAAATAGCTACAATATTAATTGCATTTTCCCTGCCTTGAAACCTAACTTTTGCTCCTTTAATTTGATTACCATTGATCTTGAAAATTATATTAGTTATATCTTCATAATTGAGGGTATCCCTTATTAAAAGAGCTGCTTCGCCATACCCATCACTTCGATCTGCTCGTAAAATTTTAAAATTTCTAAAAATGGGGTTCCTGGTGTCGTTCAGCCATTTTTCAGAAAGTAAACCAATCGATATTGTTTCGGCCATAAGAATTGCAGTATTATCGAACGTATATTCTATTGTAAACATTTCAACGTTTCTGAGTTTATATTTGTCATTGGATTTTATTTATTTGTTATTATTAACTTATGTCATTTACTCATTCATTTATACCATTACTAAACTACCCGAATCATCCCAGACCTCGCGAATCTTCGCGATGCCAAAGGCAACCCGATACGATCTCCTATTATTGCTTTGAGAAGTACTTTGTCTATGTTACATGTTACGTGTTCTTTTATCCATTTATGTTTTAAAATTGACATAATGATATTAATTATTTCACTTTTGGAGTAACTTTGTTGAGCGTTCTTCGACGTTTCTTCGTTTCCCTCTGCTGCTGAAGTTCTGTGAGGATTTGATTGTACCAATCCTCCAGGGCAATTCTTCTGGACGGTTTCGTATGTGAATTCTCGATTGATGCGTTCTATGTCAAATGTTGGTGAGATGTCTTCTCTCTGTCTCTTTGTATTTCTGGGTGCAGTTACGTAGTTTCGTTGATGAATGGAATCCGAGGTCAACGGAGGGAATATTTGGGCATCGTACATAGATGGTACTTTGGAAGTGACTTTTGAAGTATATGATTTTCCAGTAACAAAGGACTTTGCTTCAAAATACGATATATTCTGTGTACTCATTAGTGTTTTGATAGATGTTTCTGTTTGATATTCAGGACAAATTTTCCGATCCGATGCTTTATTTCTTTTACAATTAATACACTTATTCTCATTAGATGGACAACTATCCTTCTTGTGTTGGGTTTCTCCACACGTCTCACATCTCAATGCTCCTTTGCATTGGTCTTGGAAATGACCATATCTCCAACAGTTTGTGCATTGTATTACTCTTTGTATGTATGGTTTTACCTCGCAACGGACATACAGGATAGTCACAAATGATGGAATACGCTGCCCACGAACTGTAACAGCAATAGATTGTGTTGGTACATATCTGGTCGTGTTGTTTTCTGCATCAGTAACTTTCCTATTCATTCTTTTAACTTCCAATATGGTCAGAGAAGTACCAGGTATATCGCCTTTAAGGTGTGCTTTAATTTCTTCCTCGTTCTGGTTAGTGTCAACTCCTCTGACGACGAATTTTCGTTTTACCAAATAAGCTGGAATTGAGGTATTGTAGCCGATCCCTTTCAAGTGGGCTGAATCCAATAATTTATTGGCCGACATATAGTTGTCTGAATTGATTCTCAATCTATTTCGACCAGCTTTATTAATGGAGATTATGTGTCTTGATATTTCTGGGTGTTTAACGTGAAATAGTTTACCCAAAGTCATGGGATGCAACCTCGATATACCAGATTCGTTCGTGTTATTACTTTCAATCAATATACAGAAAGGTCCTACGTCATCATAGCGATACTTCACGATCGAAGGATAAACGTTTCCAGTTTTACTTGTCCCTTCCTTACGTTTATCTGAATCCTTCAGCATATTTTGTGTCGTACTAACATTCATATTTGTATTAGCTGTACTACCATTATGTGTTAGCATTTCAACCTCGTCCATTGCCAATTCCGGCGGTTTGTTCTCCAACAAATCATCTTCCCTCATGGTGACGGAGAAATATAACAGATATTGGTTCAATAGAACTACTATCTAAACCGACTGTAATCACCGTTATCGTAGGTAGAGTAAATCTGACTCACCTATTAGATGCGATAAGAGAAAGAAGATAAGGAAGGCCGGAGGTCCGTTCACAACGAAAGCTCGAGCAAGACTGTGAATTGCTTCTTCAAATTGAGGATCCGAAGAAGAAGCCGTAGAAAATCAGACTAATCTCAGGGTTTTTGATCGAGAGATGGTCTCATAGGTTCAGGATAGAGAGATGCATTTGAAATTCCCGGATCTGCAGGTTCTGGATAATTTGGCAAATTCGAGGTTCCCTCGAACACACATGGAGCTGAGCCTCCTATCGGGGCTTAGTACCAATTTACCATTATCGTCTTCCTTCCATCAGGTAATATCCGTGTGAATAATCAGGATTGGCATCCAATAACTCCACCTCCATCACCGCCGGAATGTATTTACTAATGGAGGGCGGGCATTTCGTGAGTAGATGACCGGGAGATGTAAGCCAAGTGGAAGATAATGGCCATTGATGGATCTTCGAGGGTAGCATTCTCACATGGGGAGTTACATTGGTTGCGGTACATAATATTATTAACCTTCCGTCGGTCGCGCCTTCCCACATGCAAAGTAGGTCGCGCTGCTGTGTTTACACCGCAGTCATTCTCGTTGCGTATTTTGCTCAAAATTGGAAAATTTTACAATCTGAGAGACAATAAATTGAGGTACGCTTGCTTCAGTTGAAATATTTATTCATACAATTGCTAAATATTGGGTAGAATATGTAAACTTGAACAAAACAATAAAACCTCAGAAAGCCTCGTCGCGCAGCTGTCCAAACACCGCTAGGTACTCAGCGCACGCCTTACTCGGCGACACCTGAAGCAAAACTGAATAGCAACTTTTACGTCACTCACAAGGTGGCGACTCATATGCAATTTAGGGGGTGGGATCCTAAACAAAACATACAGTGGGGGGTTGGGTGAATTTTTGTAAATTTTGGTCAAACGGCAAGCGTTTTCTTCCGAGTGCGGTGTAAACACCGCAGGCGCGACCGACGGAAGGTTAAGGATCGAATTGAATAATGTGCTTGATTAGTAGCTTACTCTCCCTGTTCTATTTTCAGATCAGTCGAACATAAGGCTAACTGGATGGATTTTGTTATTATTTCATTGTATTTTTCGAATTTTCCATTCCCCTGTGGATTGTACGCTGTGGTTCTACTCTTCGCAACACCTTGTGAAGTCAAAAATTCCTTAAGTTCTACAGACATGAAAGCTGATCCACGATCGGAGTGGAAGGCATACCGGAGATAGAAAACAATTTTTTGAGATGGTTAATTACAGTAGATGCCGATAAATCAGTGCACGGAAAAGCGAATGGGTACCTAGAAATTTCGCCAACTACCGTTAAAATGTGAAAATGTCGAGGTGGATGCACATACGCGAGATAATGTGTCTACTACGATATTTTCCGATCCTGTTGCGCAGACAGAGGCAGGGCAAACAACGAGTTAAACACGCTCAACCAGGGGAGAGACGATGGAACAACCACAGTCCAAAACTCACAATCGTCAAGGCCATTAGGCAAAACCCCCTGGATCACTCCACAAACTGTACAGAACGTATAAAACACCAAGGAGGATTATTTGTTGGGTGTATTTATTGTGGATTGTTTGTAGTTGGATAAAACTGCAGCAGGCAAGCTGCTTCACTGAGCGTAGTACTCGAGACCATGTTGACCACGCCAGCGCGACGCATCCTGCTCTAGGCCACCACTGCTTGCCTGCAGCTTTACACCGATTTCTGTTGTTTCTAGTAAAGCAGAGAATGAATTTCACGTTTAAGAGACACAGAAATTAGAGTGATTTATTCAATATACTCGTAAGTTTACTATCATGTGATGGCATTGATAACAAAAACTAATACTAGAGGTGGGCATTTTATGTTTTGACTTCATTACTCCCCCTCAAACATAAAACCCTTAGAGCGCTCCTGTTCTTGATGAATGGCCCCTTGGGTAGACTTTTTGTCAAGACATCTGCCAGTTGTCCACCACTGGGTATGTGTTCAAGAGTGAACTCTTCATTTTCATATTTCTGCCGCCCAAAGTGGAATCTGATCTCAATATGCTTGGTTCTTCTATGGAATTCTTGGTTCTTAAGGTGTGATATACACAGGGATAGAATTAAATTAGAGAACTCGAAGTATTCGGAAATAGTGATGATTTATTCTTGACGTGGAAAAACAACTTACAAGGGTGACGGACGGCGATCGGACACTGCGTAAAGACTGACTGCTGTTTATAAAAACTACGAGCTATAGGTACCTGTCCCTTTTCCGGGAGATGGGTGTTGAGTTCATGAACACAAGATTCCCGGACCTACAGACTTACCTATAGTTGGTTGGCTAGAATCAAAAATCGGTTGAGAACTAAGGCCTGGGCAGACGACACAAGATTATGCTCAAACATATTGTTTAGTAATGCATGCATTCCAGGGGACGTCCCGTTAGATAAGTGTCATGTCTGCGTGTCGGCGAGTGAAGGAGCTGACCTTCTCGCTGCGGCGTTTGTTTCTTCTTTAACTCCTACTCAACTAAGAGAGTGTTCCCTAGCCTAGCATGAAGTGCTGTCGCATCGGCGGTTCATAACCACACCGAGGTGCTAAGCACTGTGGAGGCGGCTAGCCCATCAGCCTCGGCGGTTCATAACCACACCGACGGGAAGACGGGATATTTACCTAGTGAGCCTAGTACTTCGAGGAGATTCCTGTTTGAGGAGAAGGTTTGAGAGCGAAATGATAAAGGCGATAGACTTGACTAGATTGGCATAAGGGTGCATCCCTGAGTGAGCTTATATACTCATTTCGTTAGCTCGGGAGAGAGAGAGGTGGAAGGGTGACGTCATGTCGGTGTCTCCCCCGTACCTCGTCTCCCCCGGCGGGTGGTGACTCACTCAGGGATCCTCCCGTCGGCTTCTTTATTTAAGAACTACGTATTGCTGATATGTGGGTCATAACATAGGTCCCCCTAGTTCTTAACATACAGAAGGTGGTACTGAATTTGGAATTTAAACATATATGCGAAGCATTACAATTGTTGTTTTTGAGAATTATAACATGTTCTGTTGGCTGAAACTTATATAAATCGACAGGTGATGGATATTTTCAGCGTTTCTTGAATTGAAAATGTTCGTTTGCGTCCTGCTTGTATGTTGATGTCGTAGAGCTCGCCGTCGATAAACGTCATCTCGATGTGAAGGCGTGTCGTGCTGCCGGACGGCGGGCGTCTAAGGCGCGCGTAGCGTGAAGTGCAGTGGCTCCTCACGGCGAGCCCGAAGTGCATTCTCCTTTTGGAGAATGTCATTGATATTGATAAAAATTGCCCGGACCGAACGTTTTGGGAATTTGAGGCGGGTCTCGCACGACGGCGTTTGTTCGGCCCGGGACTTGGGTGGGAGGAAATAGGGGTAGAGGAAAGGAAGTTATGGAGCGCTGCGTCGAACATCTCGTTGAAAGCGTTTATTTCCCCTATTTCCTCCAGTTGTATTTGGGTGGCTCGCCGCGGAATATTGTCATCGCGGCGGCCCCCTTCGTATGATTTAATGCTATCGTTGTTCGCAGTTGTTGGTTTTTCGTGGCTGTCTTGCAACTGCTGCATACGTTGTTTGTCTTTTATTGTAGACGTAGGTGGGCGAACTGGCCTCGTTGGTCGTCGGATAAATGGCGAAAGAGTTTCCGGCGGTTTTTGATCCTCCGCTGCTTTGCGAGGTGCTGCCATTTTTAGCAAAACTTTTGTCACTTTTGCCTTGTGGATGCGTTTCGGGTGATGTCTGAGTGTCGAGTGGTACCGAGTCGTCGGGATCTCGAGGTACCTCGGTTGTTTCTGAAGTGGGGGTAAACCCGTAGGCCGGTCGGCATCTGTCTAAGGAAACGGTTACTGTTGACCCATTTACGACTATTGTGGCGGTTTTCTCGTCGGTATTGGTGACGTCGTATGGGCCTGCGTACAAAGGCTTTAATCCTTTTTTAAGCGTTTCCTCACGCAGGTATATTTTCTTGGCCGTGTAGAAGGCGTTCGGGAATGAACGTCTCGGTTTGGGATGTTTGTCGGGTTTAGCCTCAGAAGATATTTCGGAAGGTCGGGGTTGAAAGATATCGGCGGGAAGTCGTAGCGGAGCTCTAAAAGCGCGTTCTGCTGCACTATATCCGTCGGAATATCTTACTGTGGTTCGTAGTCCCAGGAGAATCGTTGGGAGATCTTTTGACCATGATGGTGAAGTGGCTGCCGTACGTAATGCGTTTTTTAAATCACGATGCCATCGCTCTATCTTCCCGTTCGATTCCGGATGATAAGCTGTTGTTCGATTTCGTTGAATTCCGAATTTTCGGAGAAATTCCGAAAATTCGGCGCTTTCGAACTGTCTCCCCTGGTCTGTGGTAATTAGGAGAGGGCATCCGTATCGGGAGATCCAGTGTTTGATGATGTTATCAATTATAGCTTTTGATGTGATCGTTCGCATTGGTACGCATTCTGGCCAACTTGTGTTTCTATGTATCATGGTTAATAAATATTTGTAACCCTCAGAAGATTCCAATGGTCCGACTAAATCTAAATGAATGTGCTCGAACGCCAAATTTTCCTCAAATTGTTGTGGAGTCGTTTTGGGGTGTCGGAATTCTTCGTACTTGGCGCACCGGTCGCATGCTTGGACCCAGTTACGCAGATCCGTGTTCATCTTTGGCCAAAACGCTCGTGCTCGAATTATATCCCTGGTTGCTCGTATTCCCGGGTGACTTAGGGAATGGTAGTGTTGGAAAATTGTTTGGCGTAATTTGATGGGGATATACGGGCGAGGTTGATTCCCGGAGACGTTGCACCATATTTTGCTGGTTGAATTCGGGATAGTTAGTTGCTCTAATCGGTTGTTTTCGATTAGGTTTTGCAATTCACTGGAGCTGTCTAGTTGTTGCTCTTGCGAAATTGTTTGTCCCGTAGGGAATGTAGTGAGTTCATTAAGTTCCGGCGGCGAGGGTCGAGATAGCGCGTCTGCGACTATATTCGAAGTTCCTGGAGTGAAGCGGATGTCCGTTGTGAACTGACTGATGAACTCCATTTGGCGTAGGCGTCTTGGTGAGGCTGTTTTCCGATCTTGATGTAAGGAAGTCGTGAGGGGTTTGTGGTCGGTTATGACGAAAAATTCTCGGCCTTCTATGAAGTCGCGAAAATGCTTTATGCCTTCGAAGATGGCTAAAAGCTCTCTGTCGAAGGTAGAGTACTTCTGTTGTGCGGGCGTTAAGGTTTTTGAGAAAAAACCTAGCGGAGATGTATTCCCGTTGATAGTTTGCTGAAGTACCGCCCCTATTCCGACCTCTGATGCATCGGTAGTGAGTGACAGCCTGCCCTTAGGTGAAGGGTGTGCCAAGAGTGCCGCTTTTTGTAGGTCCGATTTGCATTGGTTAAATGCTATTCGGCGTTGTTCTGTCCATTCTATTGGTCTTTTATCTTTTTTCTTTGATGGGTGCGGTATTGCTTCGACCAATGGTTGCTGATGAATGGCAGCGTGCGGGATATGGCGGCGGTAGAAATTTACCATTCCTAGAAATCGATGTTTAAGACCTGTTGCACGTGATTTCTGTGTTCTTCGATTGATGTTGAAGCGATTAGTATATCGTCGAGGAAGCAGAAGACGAAGTTGAGACCACGGAGTATCTGGTCCATATACCTTTGCCATGATTGAGCGGCGTTTTTTAGTCCGAAATTCATTTTACGATATTCGTACAGGCCGAATGGTGTGATAATGGCCGTTTTAGGTATATCTGCTGGGTTTACGTCTATATGATGAAAAGCTCTTGATATATCTAATGTAGTGAACACAGAACATCCGTGAAGGTGTGAAGAAAAATCTCGTAGATGTGGGACGGCGTATCGGTCACCGATAGTTCGTTCATTTAACCGGCGATAGTCCCCACAGAAGCGCCATGTCCCATTTGGTTTAGGGACGGCATGTAACGGGCTTGCCCACGGAGATTTTGACGGTTGTATGATTCCATCTTTGAGAAGCTGTTCGAAGCTTTCCTTCGTTTGTCGGAGTTGTTCCGGATGGAGGCGGCGGCTTTTTGCAGTGACGGGAGGTCCTCTAGTCTCGATATTATGTTTTATCGATGAGAGAAGCGAAGACGGTCGTTGTGCTGGTTCGTATTTTGCCAGCATGGTTGTAAAGGCCGGAGGAGTTGATTTAGTTGATACTCCGGTGTTGATTGTGTTCACGTATCCCGGTATCGGGCGTCGTGACTGAGGATTGTAGAGTTGTCTATTTTTGAGATCGACATGTAAGCCGAAGTAACTCAAAAAGTCCGCGCCGATGATTGGACGTTTGACGTCCGCGACGATGAATAACCATTCATAAGCCTCTTTTTCGAGGATTACTTTTGTACGGAATTGTCCGTATGTTGCGATGGCGGTACCGTTTGCTGCGAAGAGAAGTTGGTCGTGTGTTCTTCTTTTCCAGTTGAGAAGGTTGTTCGGAATTATTGAAATGCTGGCTCCTGTGTCTATGAGGAATGGGATGTTATTTTTCCGGCATTTGACAAAAAGTCGGTTGGAAATGTCGGTGTAGGAGGTGCCCGCCTTGTTAACAGGCGGGCCTCCTAGTTTTCCTGCCAGGACACAGATTTGAATGAGCAGGGTTTCGTACATTTCAATGCCTTCTTTTTAAAGGTGAAATGGTACCAGCAGAGTCCTCCTTTTCGTGCCGGTGATGGTGTGCGGCTACGCGGACGTCGTTTCGCCGGCTGTTGTGCCCGAGAGGTCGGCTTCCTATCGACCGTTTCGGTGTGAGGGTCGATTTGGTGGACGGAAGTTGTCATGCACATCTCGTGGGCTGCGTCGGCGATAGGTGCGAGGAACTCTGCGTCTTTTGTCATCCACGGAGCGATGGTTGTTTGTACTTCAACCGGGAGGGCTTTTATCCAGAAGGCCTTTGTCAGGTCTTGTGGCATTAGGTCCCCCAGTTGATGCTTCATCTTCCTTAGTAATTGGGAAGGTTTCTGGTCCCCCAGGTGTTGTTGTTGGGTGAGGGCCGTGATCCGTTGATGACGGGATGGCTCGAAGATGTCGATGAGCCGAGCCTTGAGATCGTCGTACGGCCTGACGAGTTCGGTTGCAGTGAGGTCCGCTGTTTGCACTGCTACGTCGTATGGGAGCAGAGGGAGCGTCCTGGTAAACCTGGCCCTTTGAGTGTTGATGTGCGCGCCGGTGTAAGCTGCATCGAGTTGAAGGAACCATAGTCGAGGGTCGTCCCTGTAGAACGGTGGTAGTGTCAAGGGGATTGACACTTTGGCGGCCTCTGCGAAGTCAGGTTGCGGCGGTGGCGCGGGAACTCCGTTGTCGTCCATCTCTTGTGCCGAATAGGAAGGTAAAAACGTGCGGGGTCACCACTGTCATGTCTGCGTGTCGGTGAGTGAAGGAGCTGACCTTCTCGCTGCGGCGTTTGTTTCTTCTTTAACTCCTACTCAACTAAGAGAGTGTTCCCTAGCCTAGCATGAAGTGCTGTCGCATCGGCGGTTCATAACCACACCGAGGTGCTAAGCACTGTGGAGGCGGCTAGCCCGTCAGCCTCGGCGGTTCATAACCACACCGACGGGAAGACGGGATATTTACCTAGTGAGCCTAGTACTTCGAGGAGATTCCTGTTTGAGGAGAAGGTTTGAGAGCGAAATGATAAAGGCGATAGACTTGACTAGATTGGCATAAGGGTGCATCCCTGAGTGAGCTTATATACTCATTTCGTTAGCTCGGGAGAGAGAGAGGTGGAAGGGTGACGTCATGTCGGTGTCTCCCCCGTACCTCGTCTCCCCCGGCGGGTGGTGACTCACTCAGGGATCCTCCCGTCGGCTTCTTTATTTAAGAACTACGTATTGCTGATATGTGGGTCATAACAATAAGCATTAGATCAGTTTAACTAGCTGGTAAGCGATAAACCTGTTTCACTCGATGTAATTTACTTATTACTTTAGGCAAGAAATAGTGACCCGCCCTCCCTCACCATCATCCACTGAAACATTACTAGCGGCATGTTTTTTTTTAACGTGATTTATTATTGCAACTGAATATTAAATACAATCCATCTAGCAATATTACATATCATTATTACACTCCTTGAGAGCCCGTTTACATTAAAACGCAGTCCCTTCTCATAACAGTATCTTCAACACTGAGCTATAACTGCACTTTAACAGCACTAACTAAGTCCAGTGGTTTTTTTCGCTTGAGTCGCCGGAGTTCATCTTCGTTGTCCAAAACGTAGAGCATTTCCAGGTTCTCATGATTGTGGAGGCGTTGTTCGTGCCTCCTTGAGTACCTTGCAATAATTTCGTGGACTGTTTCCATCCCCAAGTCTCGATGAATATCATTGTTCCTTATGTACCAAGGTGCACGCACTATACTTCTCAGTATTTTATTTTGGGAGGTTTGGATTTTGTTAATGTTTGATTTATTGGCACAGCCCCATAACTGAATTGCATAGGTCCAGATAGGGCGAAGGATCTGCTTATAAATAAGCAGTTTATTGTGGAGAGAGAGACGAGAATTGCTTCCCATCAACCAATACATCTTTCTGAATTTGATTTTAATTTCCTCTTTTTTCTTTTCTATATGTTTTTTCCAGTTTAATTTGGAGTCGAGGGTCATACCCAAATATTTAACTGCATCGGTATGAGGTATTTTATTTTAATTGATCTCAACATCCATGACAGGAATTTTTCGGTTAGTAAAGTTGATGTGAACTGATTTTGATTCATTCAACTTTATTCTCCACATATTGGTCCACTTAGTAACCTCAGTGATTGACTTCTGTAGATTACTAGTTGCAGCTTCGATATCATCATCGACGGAGAGGATAGCCGTATCATCTGCAAAGGTGGCAACAGTTGTACCTTCTCGTTGGGGTAAGTCCCGTGTGTACAGTAGATAAAGGACTGGCCCTAAGACACTCCCTTGCGGGACCCCAGCTTTTATTGGCTTCAAGCCAGAGTATTGGTCATCTTGCTTCACCCTGAAGTGTCTGTTTTCAAGGTAGGATTTTAGCAGTAAGTAGTACTGTTTTGGGAGATCTCTGTGCAGTTTGTACTCCAATCCCTCGTGCCAAACCTTGTCAAAGGCCTGTGCCACATCCAAGAAGATACTAGCACATATTTTCTTACCTTCGAGGGCCTTTTCTATTATGTTAGTGATTCGATGGACTTGATCTATGGTTGAATGTTTTTTTCTGAATCCGAATTGGTGATTTGGAATTAAATTTCTATCTTCTATCAATGGTTTGAGACGTTTAAGAAGCAATTTTTCAAATAGTTTTGACATAACAGGGAGGAGCGATATTGGTCGATACCCCGTCTTCTCGTTTGGTGATTTTCCTGGTTTGAAGATCATGATGACCTCAGCAACTTTCCATTGGGAAGGTACGTGTTTCAGTCTAAATGTAGCATTGATAATGTGAAGCAATTTCATCACTGCTTTATCGGGGAGCTCTTTCACTACACGACCTGATATCAGGTCGTAGCCGGGCGTTTTTTTTTTTTTGCATTAATTTTGCTTTTAATTTCATCTTTAAGTTCCTTCAGTGTCACTGGAAGTATTTCGAGTTCGTCAATTTTTTCCGTCCGAGTTGTATTTTCGTCTGGTATTTGATTTGGCAATGGTTGAAAAGTTTCGAAGAGATGTTCAGCAAAAAGGTCTGCTTTCTCTATATTACTTCTGGCCCAAGTTCCATCCTCCTTTTTGATTGGAGGTGAGAGGACTTTGGGACGTTTCAAGTTTTTGGTAACCTTGTAGAGAGAGTACTCCGTATCTTTCTCCGCAGTCAGAGTAGTTAGAAAGTGATCAACTGATTCATTTTCCATGGTTCTGATTAGGTGTTTAAGTTTGTTTGCGTATCTGTTAAGTATTGTTTTGTTTTCGGATGTTCTATTATTTTTCCACTTTCTCCTCGCTTATCGTTTCGCATTCAGTAAATTTCTCAATTCCAATGGATACAATTTTTGATTGTCACAATTGTTGTTTTGAGTTACTGGTGTATTTTGCCAGGCTGCTTGTTGTATATTATTAATAAAGAGGTCAAGTTCATCTTCTATTTGTTCAGGGGTTTTCATTGGTACTTTCAGGTTTATAGTTGTTTCCAGTTGTTGACGGAAACAGGACCAGCAAGTTTTCCTATTGAACAAACTTGGAGTTTTTTCTCTCAGGATAACTTTTTCACTGATTATTACGATAATGGGTGAATGATCAGATGGTAAGTCGTCACTATCCTCTACGTTTATGTATCCACTTGAGATACCTCTGCTTACAAAGAAGTCAATTAGATCAGGGGTTTTGTTGGGATCTGTGGGCCAATATGTAGGCCTGCCAGACGAGTAGAAATCGCACTTGAGTATAGTTGCTGCTGCATACAGTTCTTTACCTTTTGTTGTTGTTAACTGTGATCCCCAGTATGTATTTTTGGCATTATAGTCTCCTCCGATAATGAAGTTGCTTCCTAGCCTTTCAAAAAGACTTTTACTATAGTCATCTTGCTTCAAGTTATGTCTCGGGGGAAAGTAAATTGCTGCTATTCTGAAACATTTGTTTTTGAGTTGCACGTTGACCGAGGTTACTTGCATATTTTCCTCCTCAATTTTCAGTTCTTCGTGATGCACTACGTTCTCATTAATTATAATTCCTGAGCCTCCTCTAGCTTTATTGCTAGGGTGAATTGTGTGGTAACAAACGTACCCTTTTATTTTAACGTAAGAAGAACGAGTGAGATGAGTTTCAGAGACGAGAAGAATGTCTATCTTATTGGAATGGAGAAATACTTCCACTTCTTTTATGTGATTCAGTAAATCATTTGCGTTCCATGTTGCTATTCTTAATGTTGGATCCATCATATTATTCCGTAGTTGGTTAGACTTTTTTCTAATTTGGCTATTCTCTCAAATAGCAGCTTATTAGTATGGTTTTGTTCGTTTAATCTCTCTACTATTTGTCCGAACATTTTTTCAGTGCTGGACACGTTCACCTCTTTTTTTGCAACTACGTTAGCATATGAAGCGTTGGAGGTGGAAGCACCTGCTATTGCTGTAGTAAGCGATTTTCGCCTGCTACCTCTTCTTTCGGTGGAATTATTTTGTCTTCTGAGTTCTTTCACTTGGGGTTTGGTGGCATTGTTCCTCATTCTTTGTAGCTCTTTAGCTACTTCGCAGCCGCGATAATTTGCTGGGTGATTCCCTTTACAATTAACGCATTTTGGAGTTTCAGCCTTGTCTAGAGGACATTCGGCTGTAATGTGTGGTCCTGCACATTTCACACATGCTGGTTCTTTTCCACAGTAGGATTGTGTATGAAGATAGCTTTGGCATTTTTTGCATTGAGGGATAAGTTTAGATGCGTTCTTTAACGGTTCAATCTTCACAACTATGTTGAGGATAGCCTTTATATTATGTATATTGTTAATATCATCATTGTTGTCAAATGTTAGCATGAAGAGAGGAAGAGGTTCTTGAAAGGTTTCAAATACACCTCTCTCGTTTTTCTTTTTAACTTTCTTTAGTATGTTAGTGACATCCAAGTTATTAAAACCTTGATTTCTCAGGTCTTCGATAATTTCTCTTTTATCACATGACGCGTGCAGACCTCTTAGCCATGACCTTAATAGGCCTCTCAGCTTTGTCCTGGTAAGTGTACCATTGTTTTTGCTCTGATCGTAGATTCTCTGTGATCAATTTCCAATTGTCACGAGAATCCACGTTGATTTTCCAGACGTCATTGTTCAGGGAAGTGACTTTGTATTTGTCTTTGGGTATGTCTTTGATGATGTCTTTAATCGATGAATAACTCTTCATGCCTACAACATTTATAGGTGGAGGAGGTGGGTCTTTTTTTGGTTTTATATCTAATAGTTTGTTCACAACCTTACCATCCTTGGGTTTGTTCGAGGAATGAGCTCCTTCTGGTGATGAACCAGCTTTGCGTTTTTTGCGTGATTTCTTTAGGATCCAATCCGTTTCTCTAGCGAGGTCTTCTTCATCAGTACTATAAGTCTTAAGAACCTGGGGTTGAGTCGGTTTGGGTACCCCTTGCTTGTCCTCAAGAATTTTTACTTTTCGATTAAGATCCACTATTTGGTCATTGGCTTGATTTAGGTAATCGCAAAGTGAAGTTACGATACCATACAAATGATTGAATGCGTTACTTACGTGGGGGTCCACACTTCGAATCGCATTTGTCGCCTCACGGTGTTGCAATAATTGTTGCCTCGTTTCCGTAATAACGACCTGAATAGCCGGCTGGCCTTCATTGTTGCCCGGGTCACCCATTTCGTAATGTAAACATCACCGTCCACTGGGCACTTGTATATTTTTTTACGCGAGAGAACTGTCCGATGTTGACTCAACGAGGTTTCGCACAAGACTGACTAGCGGCATGTGAGCCTCGAATCTGAAGAGCATTTTAAAATCCGTGATCTACGATACCCAACATGCGAATTCGAGTTCAACCCCCCCCCCCCCCCACACACACACCAATGGTGCCGGGCTGGCACCGAAGCGGAATTACGTCGTCACGTTGAACTTTCAACTAATAGTTTTAGAAGGCAGTCCGTCGAAGTTCACATCCGTATTCAAGGTGAAACACAAAATATGAGGTTTATGGTGTCCTGGCTCCATGGTGGCACCACTATTAGTTCCATGGTGGTACAGAGAATAATTCATGAAAATCCGGAGGTATCGTGAGAATTTTTCCTCAATTTCAAAGCTTGGGGACAGTTAGTAAGCAGTAAAGGAACCGAAATATTGAAAATTCGGATATTTTGTGAATATTTTTCCCCCACTATATTTCAAATTTTTAAAATTGCAAAAAATGTACAATTTCAAATATTAAAGAACGTTAAGGGTTGAGGAGAAACCCATTCACATGTGTATTCTGAGTACAAAAAACTTTCAGATTGAAAATTGGATAAACAGGCGAGGAGAAAAACGTGAACTACGTTTGAGTTCATTTTGAAGCGCAACGTGGTGGCTGTTTCTGGAACTATTCCCGGGATGATTGGCCTCAATCTTCTAGTGCGTATTAAAAGAGTCATATTTTTCATCATAGTCTTCAATTTCCTTACATTGCTCCACGAACCAACCTTCTCTCGCTTTTCGGGTCTCCAGTCTTACCTGGGCATGAACCACATGATACTTTGATTCGTTCTTGTTTTTAAAACTTCTTCTATGACCCATCAACTTCAGGATGTCATCTGTCATCCAAGGCTTATTCTTAGTTCGCTCCGACTTCAGAGACTCGTCACAGGCGCTGACTACAGCTGATCTGATTACATTCCAAGTCGATTCCACATCCACTACACCAGCGGTCTAGTGGATCCTATTCTCTCTTACATTAATTGTGTTTTACATACAAAATTATTCTTAATCCGTCCAATGAAGTGTCTCTACCAATGGTAGAGACACCAATCTCCCCTACTCATAATCTGAAAATGTGAATCTGTGGTGAGCCCTAACAGTCCTAACTGGTCTCCTTGGCGTATTTCCTGTTGTTATTGGCTCTGCGTCTATTTCCTCAGTTCTAGCAGGCGTGCTTCCTGACTAGTTACCCACATTCGGCGAGCTTCTTAGATTGACTCCTTGATGGGTGAAGTCTAAGGTCTAAGGGTGAAGGGTGAAGTCTAAGGGTGCGTTCAGAACGCGGAGGTAAGAGGGAAGCTAGGAGGCAGGATGGTGGGTCGAGGCAGAGGGAGGAAGACTTGCCATCCTCCCTCCTGGCTAGTCCGTTCAGAACAAAGAGGTCGATGAAGAGGTCAGGATAGAGGGAAAAATAACCTCATCCTCGATCGAACGGCAGCCAAATTGATTATTATCGGAAATTTAAGGCCAATCATCCCGGGAATAGTTCCAGAAACAGCCACCACGTTGCGCTTCAAAATGAACTCAAACGTAGTTCTCGTTTTTCTCCTCGCCTGTTCATCCAATTTTCAATCTGAAAGTTTTATTGCACTCTGCACACACATGTGAATGGCGCTCAACCCTTAACTTTTGTTAATTTCTTTAAATTGTACATTTTTTGAAATTTTATAATTTTGAAATATTTATTTTGTGCTTTTAGGATAATTTTTTCGAAAAAGTGGGATAATAGCGCACAACGGCAATTAAGTGAGAGTCTATAAAAATTGCAATTTTGAAGATAGTGTGTGCAGCGCGATCGTAAAGCGTCGAGGCGGCGAAAGCTACGACTTCAAAAAAATCGAAGGCGGGCGAGGAATGCGAGGGCTTTCAGAGACCCAAACACGGAAGAGTTCGGGGTCAGAAGTTAATCCGGTGCGTTGACAACAACATGGGGCGGGCGAACGGGCGGTACTTGGAAGAATCACCAGTCTCGAAATGTTTATTGATGAATTGCCTTTTTTTCATAATCTACTTTTTTCGCTCAAGGTATCTCTGAATAACCCAGTGATAGTTCTTACATTTGATAGTGCTATTTTTGACTACTTTCTTTCCTGTAGTTTATTATGTTTTCTTGTATTAGCTATGAGCGTCGAAGTTTATGATCCATAATAATGGGAAATGCATCTAGACCTCTTCGTCCAAATCAAAAAAATTTTCATAGAGGACCGTCTTCACGCCAACCCGCACAATCTCTGAAAATTTCATCGAAATCGGAAAATAATTTCGTATAGTTATGCCCGTTACAAGGATTTCATGACAGACAAACAGGTACGAAACTAAAATAAATTGTTCAGGAAGGTAAAACGTAAAAAGTAAAAAACGTCTGCCAAGTGGGTGTAGCACATAGCTTCCTCGTATCCGTAACCCGATTATACAGATGATCCGATGCATAGTAGTTAATCTCAAAACATCAAAACAAGTTAATCTGTAACATCCCTGAAAATTTCATTGAAATCGGATGGAAAATGTAGAAGTTATGGCCGTTACAAGGATTTCACGTTTGCGCATGCGCAGTGGCTACTATCAGTCCGAAGGTGGTGATCTTCATTGAGGACCATTTACAACCTAATCCGCATAATCCCTGAAAATTTCATCGAAATCGGGTAGAAAAGGTGGAAGTTATGGCCGTTATAAGGAAATTCACGTTTGCGCATGCGCAGTGGCTACTATCACTCCGAAGGTGGTTATTTTCACAGTGGACCATCTAAATACTAATCTGTAACATTCCTGAAAATTTCATTGAAATCGGATGGAAAATGTAGAAGTTATGGCCGTTACAAGGAATCACGTTTGCGCATGCGCAGTCGCTTCTATGAGTCCGGGGATGATGATTTTCATAGGGGACCGTCTACACACCAACCCGCACAATCCCTGAGAATTTCATTGGAATCAGACAATAACTTCGTATAGTTATGCGTGTTACAAGAAATTCATGACAGACAGACAGACACACAGACACTAAACCAAAATTGTTCAGAAAGGTCTAAAACACAAAACGCGAGTGAAAATTTTGATTTTGGAGAACTTGTTTTTTTCGTCGTTGAAAAGTGAAAACAAAGCTTCCGCTACCTTGGTAGACTCGGAAGCAACAAAGCTTCCGCTACCTTGGTAGACTCGCAAGAAAAATGAAATGAAAACGCGATTCCGCGACACCACTGACCACCCAACTTGGCAGAGGTTATTTGGTACACACGTTTTCTAAACATTGGGATAGGTAATCCAAGAAAACCACGTGCATGCGAGTATAGAGTACGTACAAACGCTAAGTAGTGCTGGATTACCTTGAGTTTGTACATGTTATTGTCATGATTTTTCAAGAATGATGTGAGTTTAGGTGTTGCCTACCCTGTGAGTTTCATCAAGTTCGAATCATTAGTAACCACTGTCGTTCGCTAACAAATTCTTGTAACAAATTATTAGCAAATTGCCCCCGAATTGATTGCACCTTATGTGCATGCTAACGTAAATTCCTTGCCGTAGGAACCCATAACTTCCACAGATATCTTAGGATTCCGTTAGGATAAGTAGGGATGGGTGTATCAAACGAAAAAAGATACACGAAAATCGTTTGAGAACTAAGGCCTGGGCAGAGTACACAAGATTATGCCCGAAAACGCACGTTTTTCGAGCATTAACCCCCCCTTTCCCCCCCTTAAAAGGCAAAATTCGAAATTCCGGCGACGTAGTGCACAACTAGATAGTTTTCCATGACGAACAAAAAAAGAACCAGGAAAATCGGTTGAGAACTAAGGCCTGTGCAGAGTACACAAGATTTTGTTACACACACACACACACACACATACACACACACATACACACACACACACACACAGACATACACCTATGGTTTTTTTCGCGGATTTGGATTCAGAATGGTCTAAAACGGATTACTGTGTGGTTATTTTTTTTCTGTTGAGTGTTGTCCTCCTTCACCCCAGATCGATCGCATAAGGACGCCCAAGTCTTACTGTGGGACGTCCTAAAAAAGGGGGAGGTGTCAGGATTTGCAGAAACTACAAAATTACTGTCAACCCTGAGCTAAACATAGATCAGTATCCCCTTCCTCAAGCCGAGACGTTATTTCACTAAGTTCAAGGGTGTGCAGTGTTTGGGAAACTCGATCTTTCGGATGCGTACCAGCAATTTCAGCTGGACGACCAGTCTAAAGACCTAACAACAATAGTGACCCACAAAGGTCTTTTCAGATACACAAGATTAGCTTTTGGGTTGGCCCCAGCCCCAGCAAAGTGTCAAAAAGAAATGGAAAAATTAATAGAAGGCATTGAAGGAGCTACTACTCGACGACATCATTGTGGGGGGAATAAATATTCCAGAATTGATGAGTAGAATATTGGAGGTTTTGTCTCGTCTCTTGAATGTTGGCCTTACATTGGCTGAATCAAAATGTGAGTTGGGTAAGGACTCAATCGTTTACCTCGGATTCCGAATTGATAAACATGGTTTGCATACAACCGATGAAAAGGTTCAGGCTGTTTTGAACCCCAAGGAGCCTGAAAACGTGAAAGAGCTACAGCTTATTTGGGGTTCATAGCATATATTTCCAAGTTCATCCCTGGCTTAGTTCAGATTTTGCAACCGCTGTATGAATTACTGAAGAAAGATACTCCCTGGAGTTGGGATGTCAACGCAAAGAATATTTTCAGGAAAATGAAGGAAATTGTTAGACAAAATCGCAGTTTAGCGCACTACGACCCATCGCTGCCGCTACGGTTGACAGTGGACGCGTCGAATAAGGGCATAGCGGGGGTACTTAGTCAAGTACAAAATGGAATAGAGGAACCTTTAGCGTTCACTAGTAGAACGTTAACTGGCGCGGAGAAATCGTACTCAGCCATTCACAGAGAAGCTTTGGGAATCATACATGCTGTAGACAAGTTCCATGCATACCTCTTTGGACGACATTTTACATTAATTACAGACCATAAGCCATTGGTTGCCATATTTGGTCCTAAAAAGGGAATACCGGTATGTGCGGCAAACGGGCTTCAAAGGTGGGCTTGGAAATTGTCCAATTGTACTTACGATATCCAGCATGTGTCATCAGCAAAAAATGTTGCAGATTGGCTATCCAGATCTACGGGAGCTTTCGAAATTGAGACTTCTGTAGAAGATGATCCAGCAATAAACTACGTGTTTGAGGATAATATTGATCTCCCATTGCATTACCGAGATATTACATCGGCGTCAAAAAAAGATCCAATTCTGAAAAAGGTAATTGCGTCCACTAAGTGTGGTTGACCTAATACCATTCCTGAAGTGTTGATTTCGTACAGTCGAATTATGGATGAGCTTCACGTGGATAAAGACATCCTTTTGTGGGGGTACAGAGTAGTGGTTTCCACAGGCCTACGTACTAGAATCCTCAAAGAATTAGGGAAGGCACGATACCACCGATATATCGGAGTATCGATACTTTTTGGGTCAAAATTTGTATCGACACTTTTGATGCAAAATTCAAACCAATATTTTGGTATCGATACTTTTGCCTAGAATATCGGAGTATCGATACTTTCTTGACGATATTATCGAAAATCTTGCCGAAGTAAATTGGTGAACAAATACCAAATAGGTAACTAGAAAACAATAACATCTATTGTTTGCCACAGAATAACACTCAAAATAGGCTCAGAATAGTATCAATTGAAGCGATATATCGCCACGATAGCCTCAAAATAGTACAAATGTGAGTTTGGAAGGAATTTAATTTAAATTGATCCTTTCGATTTCTAGTGGAAGAAAAACATCATGTCATTCAACAGAGATTTCTTGCAAATAAGAATTGGAATTGAAATAAAATGGAATGATTATTCATTCATTTTAATTAAATTTTAAATTATTGGCTTTTATTACATTTTTAATTGCCATTGACTTTTATTACATTTTGAATTGTTGTTTTTTAACAAATATATTGCCTTTTCTTAATTAATAGGGTTTTTATTTGGAGTGAAAACGCATCAGTTGGTTAATTTGAAATATCGGTGGTATCGATACATTGAGCCGATATAATCGAAGTATCGATATTTTATAATATGGGTATCGAAAAGATATCGGGTATCGATACTTCCTGAGAAATATCGTATCGAAAGGAGTATCGATACTTTGGAGTATCGTGCAGTCCCTACAAAGAAATAAACAACTCACATATGGGTATTGTAAAAGTAAAATTGTTTGCAAGGTATGGTGGCCAAAAATAGATAGAGAGATAGAACAAACTGTCAAAAGTTGTGACTTGTGCCAAGAAGTGAAATACAATCCATCTAAGAGCTCACTAATTCCGTGGGAGTGGCCTAAAAAACCTTGGGTTCGTCTTCATGTGGACTACCTGGGACCAATCAGAAATTATTATGTATTAGTGGTCATTGATAGCCATACAGAGTGGTTGGAAGCATCCACCACTAAAAGTATGACTGCAGAAACTACAATGAAAATTTGAAAAAAAATTTCCGCGTTTTGGGTTACCAGATGAAGAGCTAGTGGCAAACAATTTTTCATCATTTGTGTCTGAGGATTTCCAAAACGCTGCGAATTATTACACAATGGTTTATTATTTTTCTATAGATCACTCGTCTGCAAAGCCACCAACCATCCAACAAAAGAAAAACATCGATCGTATTCCGGTCAGCTAAAATTTGAACGGAGATTAGGCCTCTTTTGCGATTCACACTCGTGTTTCTGATTTATCGTACGTCCAAAACTTAAATTCTCGTAGTGAGCGAACGGTTTGTCCTACAGAGCTCCGAGTGGTCTCAAAAAAATCTAAAAATTCTATAGAATCTTAAATTGAAGGAAAACCAATACCTTTATATGTAAATTTTTTGAGTTAGGGCGCTTTCAAAATTTCAAATTTGATTTTGGAACCCTTAGAAGTGACCTACATCAACCAAAATCTTCGGGGCACAAATAGACCCCAAATGGAGCCTACATACCAAATTTCATCAAAATCGGTCATTGCTAAGTGGCAAAAGTGCCGCGTACGGCGTACGGTGGACGGACGGCCAAATTTTTATTCGATTTTTGGGTTCTACGTACCTTGAAACGTAAACCATCAAATTTTGAGGGGTGTTAGAATTTTTTTTTCTTGGTCGATTCCAAAGGTTCATCATTGAAAATAATAAACCAAAAACGATGTGTTACAGACAAAAAATAGTAACATACAACTTGGACATTCAAATACTGAAGCTAATGATGAATTCAACATTGAAAGTAGAACGATACAGCAAATAGAAATGAAATGTAAAAATAAAGAGGATGGAGATGTAATAATTCCATATATGAAATTGGGTGAACTGGAAATCGAGCAAAGTTTAGTAAAACTAAAAAACTATAGAGGATATGTTAGGATACTTAATCCAACAGATAACGACATTACGGTAAAAACCCCGACCATTAAAGCCGAAGAAATTAACTACAATCTCGAAGAATTGAATAACGTTGAAATAACAAATGAAAAAGATCACTCTAATACTGGTATCGAATTTGATAAATTAAGATTGGATCACTGTAATTCAGAAGAAAAAGCCACGATTATTGAATTAGTATCAAAATACCCTGATAAATTTTATAAAGATGACGAACCATTAACCTTCACAAATGAAGTTAAACATGTCATCAGAACAGTTGACGAAATTCCCGTCTATACTAGAAACTACCGATTTCCTGAAAAATATAAAAAAGAAGTCGAAAACCAAATCAACGAGATGTTGCAACAAGGAATAGTCAGACCCTCTGATGTCCATGGAATTCCCCTATACGGATAGTTCCGAAGAAAAGGGACTCGAGTGGCAAAATCAAATTTAGAATTGTGATATATTATAGAAAATTAAACGATAAAACAATCGAAATCAAATATCCACTTCCTCAAATTTCAGATATTCTTGACAAATTAGGACGTGCACAGTTCTTTTCCTGTATCGATTTGAAAAGCGGGTTCCACCAGATACAAATGGGCCCGAATAGTATCGAAAAAACCGCATTCAGCGTGCCTAATAATCATCTGGAATTTACTCGCTGTCCCTTTGGATTAAGTTCTGCACCAGCAACATTTCAACGAGTTTTAGACAATGTCTTGAGGGGTATAAACAATGAATAGGTATTGTTGTGTATACCTTGACGACATTATAGTATTTAGTGTTGATCTCCAAGAACATGTAAGAAGGATGGAATTGGTTTTTGACAGACTTAGAAAAGCTAACCTTAAGATACAGCTAGATAAACCAGAATTTCTAAAAAAGGAAGTCGCATACTTAGGGCATGTGATAACCCCAGAAGGAGTAAAACCAAATCCAGATAAAATCAAAGCCATCCTTCAATACCCAATTCCCAAAACAACTAAAGACAGTAAAAGCTTCCTAGGTTTGCTAGGTCACTATCGTAAATTCATCAAAGATTTCGGACTAACAAAACCCCTCACATCAAGAATAAAAAAGGGAGCTAAAATTAATATTGACGACACAGATTATTCAGAATGTTTCTGTAGTGTTTGTTTACAATAAGTAGCGCTTGCGCAGTTTATAATTAGATTAAGGCTGGAGAGTGGGATCGCTCAGGAGCAGTGTGTTCTGAGCCCCGTTGAGGTGCCTACCTAACGTGCTTGTTGAAGATTCAAATAAACCGCTGTCATTATTCATTTACGCGTTTTGTCATTGTGCTAACCATCCCGTGTAGGGTAAATTGAGGGTATACAACAGTTTCAAGCTATGTAAACAATTATTAATCAACGAACCAATTCTCCAATATCCCGATTTTAACTAAACTTTCCATCTGACGACTGACGCTAGTAATGTGGCAATTGGGGCGGTATTGAGTCAAATGTCTAATAACAGTGACCTACCAATTGCCTATGCCAGTCGAACACTGTACGAGACGGAAAGAAAGTTGTCAACTATCGAGAGGGAATTGTTAGCTATAGTTTGGGCCGTAAAATATCTTCGACCATACCTCTATGGTCGCCATTTCAAAATCCTATCAGATCTCAAACTATTACATTGGTTGTTCTCCCTCAATGAACCTAATTCGAAATTATTCCGCTGGAAAACTAAATTACAAGAATATGATGTCGGCATTTTGTATGTCTGAACACCTTGCATTTCTTTATTCTGGTACCAATCTGTCTGGTTCTTTTTGAAATGTGTTCTACCAGTATCCGTGGTGAATCGAAAAATCGTCGTCCCACGACAACCCGAATTGAGTACCTCCTCTTTCGCGCGCCCTCGGCGCGTTGAAGTCGGTCAAAAAGGATCCTTGAACACTAACGCGGATGCATTTTCCCGTGTTGAAATCATTAATTTGGAAGATATACATGTTTCTAAAATCAAAGATATAACCAACAAAGCTCCTTCCGAATTGATAGAAACTTATTTCCCAGAACTTCTAAAGAACCCAACTAATAAGATAGAGAAAAAACATATCAATGATAGATTAGACAAACTAATAGAAAAGAAACCTTTGGAACTACTAGATGACATAATAACAGCATTCGATTCAAAATCCATGATAGTAAATGTAGACGAAGTTGAACAAAACGCCCCGTCTGATACTACTGTACATTCCAATTACTACGGTAACACCGTGGTGAACATACCCATCAAAGATGAAATAATCAATAAAAGTAAAAAATCAAATCATAATTGAAGTAAACGATCAAATAGGCACCAGCTTGAAACCCAAAATAAACAAACTATTCGAAGGCAAAACCAGAATCTCAGTAGTGTTTTCAAGATGCAACTTGAATAATGACATAACCAATTTTATAGAAGAATACGTTAAGTATATCCAAAAGAAAATATGGTATTTATTTCGAAACAGATATCTACCAAGAGTTCGTACGACAACTAACCAAAGTTTTTACTTATTCTAAGATAGATATAACCAAATTCTGCAAAAAAGTAAAAGACGTAGAAAAAAGAGAAGACGTGGAAAAACTGCTAAACACCTACCATTCCGGAGAAAATAATCATAGAGGCATCGAAGAAACTTATCAACACTTGAAATGAGAATATTACCGGCCTAAAATGTCAAGTTCAATTCAAAATGTTATCAACAATTGTGAAACGTGCCCTCAATGCAAATATGACAGGGTTCCATTAGAACCCAAGTTAAATATTACTCCAACGGGATCCAAACCCATGGAAACTTTACACATTGATAAATTAACCCTTGAAAACTCTAAATTCCTAACCCTTTCTCACGATATGCTCAAGCATATGCCTTAAACTCATCCAACAGTATTGAAGTAGTTAACTCATTGATCAAATTCTTTTCCCATCACGGAATCCCCTCTAGCATAGTAGCAGACAATGGAGCAGAATTCCACAGCTCGCTCGTCTAAGAGCTCTTGTCTCTACACAACATGAAAATTCATTTTACATCCCCTCAACATCCTGAATCAAACGGAGTTATCGAAAGATTCCACTCAACACTCACAGAACACATTAGATTAATGAACTACTGGGTTGAATTTAACAAGGATACTATAATAACTAAAGTGAACTATGCAATTTTAGCATACAACAATTCCATCCATTCTTCGTCCAAACTTACACCTTTTGAGCTTCTTTACGGCCATATCAATCACAAAAATTTACTCAATTCAGATGTAGAACATGTCATCATAAATCAGTACCTACAAGCACATAAAGAAAAGACTAAGGCACTTTATGAAATCATGAAACAACGTTTCGATGAAAACAAAGAAGCAGTTATAAATGAAACGAACACGAATAAAGAAGATATTCCCTTGCCATTTCCCGAAAAAATATTCGTCAAAACTGTGCAAAAACAACATAAAACTAAACCTAAAAACAACCCAGAAATACTTAAAGAAATAGACCCAAAGCTTAAAACAGGAATTATTGTACCGAGACACCATAACACTCAAGCAAAAATTCATTTAGCCACAGTCAAACGTCCGCGAAAAAAAAGAAACAATGTAAGAAAGAGTATGGAACGAAAAATTAGACCATAATGAGAAATTCATAACAAATTTCGGTATCGCTATAACGAGAGCAGATTTACTCACACTTAAGGGGACACATAATATGTCATTTCCGCGCTACGGCAGCAGTTTTGGTTTTTTCGCGATATTTTTTCAATGGTTCGTCCGATTTTGATGAAGTTTTAAGGGACTAATCCTCAATATATTCTGGTTGGTGAAAATTTGAACTCACTCAGACCTTCCAAAAAAAAGTTACAATTCCAAACTTGAGCGGTTCTAAACCTAATTTTTTGATATAAATGTTCCTTTTTCTCTGAGAATACTCAAGCTATCGGTCTGAAATTTTGACAGCACCATCAGTATACTTAGTGAAGCAGATTTGATTAACAAAGTTTTTATGAAGTTCACAGAAGAAAAGTTATGAGGGTTTTACATTTTTAGCAATATTTTGAATTTTCACACACTCATATTTAGGCTCCATGGCGTTATTCGGCAAAACCCTCCATCATAATTATAGGTACATACTAGAAGAACATCCTGTAAAAATTTGGTTCCAATCGGATGAATAGTTCCTGAGAAAAAGGAACAAATAAGCTCTAAAACGTAATTTTACAGGAGAGCAGTTTGAATCAAAAACGCGCGGCCGAGGTTGGGCGGTCAGGTTTATCGAAATTTGAATGACTGTTCCTGCCTGTTTTCAACCAATGGAATTGCGGTATCAACTCTCGATAGTTCAACATCGATATATATCGAATAGAATACATCGTTTAGCATCGAAACCTCAAAGATAACCTGAGTGTATGTTTACAGGAGCACGTCTTATTTTTGTGTCACTTTTGTCTCTTTACCTGCTCTGCGCTTTGGTGTGTTCGATGCCGTTATCATTCAATGATGGTTGTATAGTGAAGTGTCGAGTCCTTGATGAATTAGGTATTGTGCCCGGGAAATATTGTGCTAAGGGACTGTGCGAAATCGACAAAGAGTGATGAGATTTGCGTAAATAGAGGCCAATAAAGAATCGCAGCTTGCCCGAAAAAGAAGATCCTGAGCTTGTGAACATCTTGAAGAACAGATGCGAGAACAAGAAGGTGATGATCCCGCTTATGGTCCAGGTCTTTATTGAAATGAGAGTTATAATTTATACCTTCAAATAATTACTTATTATTATAACAACTGTTGACCTAGCTCAGCCTGTGCATCATTCCTTCAACAGCGCTTCCGAGCGCTCCTCAGCACTAGTGACTCCCTAGGTTCCAACCCAAATTTGGAGCACTTCTACTCATCGGATTTAGAAATTTTTTTTTTGAAATTTCCGGAATTGAGTCTATTTACAAATTATGGAAAAAAACATTTTTGTGCGTCCGGACCGAAAATTGACATATGTGTCCCCATATGTTGACATATGTATTTCTACATGGGTATGATCCAAGATAGAAACGAACGAGATAAAGACCCCCACAAAGTCTACTGCTTCCATAGATTCCTTTATGTTTCTTTATCTGCAGGAGGTTTCCCTCGAGTACGTAATTACACTAAAAATGTCGATATTTTCAGTTATGATACAGTATTGATACCCATCTTTAAATCAGCACATTGGCGACTGGTCGTAGTGAAAATCAAAGAGAGAAAAATTTTATATCTTGATTCATTAGCCTGGGATGGTCAAGAAATTCTTGCTTCCATCCGTCACTACCTTGAAAAAGAACACAAAAATAAACATGAAGATAATTTTCAGAAAATTAACTGGGAGTGTATTCAAGTAAAAAACAAACCTGAACAGAACAATTCCAATGACTGCGGATTGTTTCTGTTGTATTATGCTAAAAATTATAAAATCACAAAACCTACCCCACTGAATCCAAATAAATTAAGGGAACAAATATGCCATGAGATACTAAACCACAAATTAGAATTCACAAACATACCAACTTAATGTATTCATATTCTACTTTCCAGACTCATCTTTATCATTGGAACTGGAATGGCGACTAACATAAATAACATTACCTTGAACCAAGGTATAATTCCAGTCAAATTAGGACAAGCCAGGATACTGCAATCTTACCATACGCTGACGCACTATTACCAGTTGACACAATTGATAAACCAATTAGATACTATAAAAACTTGGATTGGAAACTAGCAGCCCAGTAAAAAATTGATCATTGCTTTCCACTTGTGGCTTTAAAATAAAACCTTTTTAACAAAAAATGGACCGACCTCAAAAATTAAGTCAGTAAACACCAAAAAATGAAAAATAATAATCTCAGCGAAAACATACTTATGTACGAGGTTGATCGTAGTAGGTTGTTGGACATAAATATCTAGTAAACAGATGGTATGTTGGAATACCAACAATTATTTGTAGTGTGATTCACACTTATTGTCACACTCATATCTCCCATCATATGATAGCAGTGACGTACTACTCAATAGTTTTGGTACACTCATCTCTACTCGTATTCATGTTTTGTATTGCACGATAGACGCATGTTGTAATACTCACCAGATCATGGGAGTAGTACCTAATAACCACAGCGTATCCAGATAGGTAGGTAGGTACGCATTGAAGTAACTGCTGTGCCCATCCGTAGACACAAACGTCTTCTAGATCTTCTACTTACCTACATATTATTCTTTTTCGTAAACATCCTATACTACAAACATGCTTCCACACCGAGTATGAACGTAACCATCAGTTCGTTCAAAATTCTCGGAGGGTTTGAACATTAATTTGGTAACAATGCTTTCGAAGGTATGTCGCTACATTATAATATGTCCACCAATATAATAAACAGTCTCATGTAATAAAAAGTCTCAAAGTACTCGTCACAACCATTCCTAGGGAGGTTCACACTTACTATCATACTCATATGGCAGCAGAGACGTATGTAACTCAATGGTACTTACTCTTGTAATGCTAACCAGATCATCGAGTAGGAAGGTGGTTAGTTTGTGGACACAGCGGCGACTTCAATGCGTACCTACCTATTGATTAGGTACCTGAATGATTATACTCGGTATAATTGGTTGGACCTACAAAGCTCTGGATGGTGTCAAAAAATTCATTAAAATTTAGAAATTAATGAAAATGAGATTAATGAAAATAGCCTGCAAGAAACCCAATTTCCCACTATCATTGCCTACTATTTTTTTTGCAAGGTTCACTATCAATTTCATTTTGGTAGGAGGTACCAACCAGCAAGACATCGTTATCCGACAGTTGTGGGATCATGTTCATAAAAATACTGTTTTTTGGTTGCTGAAGAAGTTCAAATGAGTGACATGAAACACTACACGAGGAGAGATAAAAACCGCATTTCAACAGCAGAACTTTGATTGAAAATGTGGCCTACTTCCGAGAGTGAAAATTCATTTGCTATTCACACTCGTGTTCCTGCTTCATCATACGTCTAAACTCCAAAACTTCATAGGAAGCGAATGTTAGTCGTACTGATCTAAAGACGCTGCAAATTAATACACAAAGGTTTATTATATTTCTATACAGAAATTGTCGCAGACACTCGTCTGCAAAGAACACGGCTTAGTCATTGCCACAACCTTCCGACCTGCTACATATCTTCACAATAAAGTTTATTTGGAAGAAATAAGTAAACGCCTCACACTCAATTCGAAAAAATTAAGTCAGTAAACACCAAAAAGAGGAAAATAATAATCTCAGCGAAAACATACTTATGTAGTAGGTTGTTGGACATAAATATCTATAAGTAAAACTCACCATTTAGCACATCTTCTACTTACCATAGACTGTCGTAACTACCCTAATTAGTAGAATAAACCAATGGGTTATAGAATGCATGGAACAGTTGGGTGGTGGACATACCAAAAGTCCCCATATTTTGGGTTATGGAAATGGGTAGGAGGGGGGTGGAAAGGTCATGTTAGCGAATTTTCAAGGAAAATGAAGCTCTTGCAATGGACTCAAAAATTTTAGAATGGACTTTTTCGAATATTTTTTTCCACTGATATCCGTTTTGGAACATTCTGGAATGATCCCTGAAGTTTTTCCAAAAATCGTACGTATATAATATCATATACATACCATCATATACCTATGCCACTCCGGACGATAACTGAAGTTTCTAAGTTTAAATGTATAGTTTTAATTTCTAAGTTTTCGCCAAAATGTTTGTCACAACAAACAAAAAGATGAGTGCCAGAAATTTTGGACAACCCTGAAGGGTTCAAAATTTAAAAAATTGAACCCAAAAAACGGGGTTTCCCCAAAAATTAATCTTGGATTTTCAAAATGTTGTAATTCTGGCCAATTTGAGGATAGAATAGTACTTTTATATATCATTTCAAAGAAAGTTCTAGAACATCCTCTCCGAAGGTTTCCTTGTAAAACCAAAACTTCAGGAAGGAGAAGGAAGTTTGGTGAAAAGCGTGAGGCTAAACATCGATTTTCGTAAATTTAAAATTTTTGAGGGCGGATTTCTCGAAAAATAAGGTAGGTAGAGAATAAATTAATGTTGTAGAGAATAAAATGAAGTCAATGTTGTAGCAAATTTAATAAGCTTTAATTTTGGTACGAGAAGTTGTTTTCATAGGACACAAGGTTAATGAGATATGAGCGAAAAAACAATAAACGGCACCTTTCCACCCCCAAAATATTGATACCTCGATATCTCAGAAACTAAGGTCAGTAGAGAAAAAATAATGAAGTCAACATTGTAGCAAATTTAATAAGCTTCAATTTTGGTACAAGCAGTTTTTTTCTTAGGACGCACGAGATATGAGAGAAAAACCAAAAAACGGGACATTTCCACCCCCTCCCCTCCTTCCAATTTCCGTAACCAAAAACTTTTGATAACTTGCTTCTCGCAGACGAAGGACGAGCAGCCGTTGCTGTGGTCTAGCGGCATTTATGAAAAGCAGGCTTACCTCGTTTTTCAGCTCATTTC
Organism: Apolygus lucorum; assembly: GCA_009739505.2. Classification (NCBI taxonomy): domain Eukaryota; kingdom Metazoa; phylum Arthropoda; class Insecta; order Hemiptera; family Miridae; genus Apolygus; species Apolygus lucorum. The sequence continues at coordinate 112,303,683 of CM019167.2, read as the reverse complement.
AACATTTTCAACGATTCTACTTTCCTGCGTTATTAAATAGTAAGGAGAAGAAAATTTTTATTGAATTTCTGAATGATGGGATGACAAATCAAGCAGAATTCAATATTATAGTGAAGAATATCTCCTCCAGAACTTTTTACGAACGTATTGCTAGCAATATTTCGTCACACAAATTTAAAACCTCTCTGATTCCATTATAGGAATGTATATTTTGATGGACCTTGAATCCACAAAGAAATAAATTGAATACCCCCCTTCAAAATTCGATAAGTTAGTAGTTTAGGTACTTTTCTAAGTTAAGTACCTAGGTACCTACTTACTCAGAAACGTAGGACCTAAACTGCTTATCGAATTTTGAAGGAGGGTATTCAATTTTTTCTTTCTTGATTCCAAAGGTCCATCCGAATGTAGGTACCTAAGTACTTATAATGGAATCGTGGGGGTTGAAATTTTGCTAGCAATACGTTCGTAAAAAGTTCTGCAATCTTCACCATGAATATCACATTTTGCTTGATTCGTCACCCCAAAAATTCAAAAATACAACAACAGTTTTCTTCTCTTACAATTTAATAAGGCAGGGAAGTAGAATCGTCAAAAATGATGAAATGAGCGGTAAAAACTAGGTATGCCTACTTTTCACAAATGCCGATGGACCCCAGCAACGGTTGCTCGTCCTTCCACGGCAAGTCGCAAGTAGGACCTACTTTTTGTATGTTCATTTCCCAACTATTACAAACACATTACCGATGATAAAAATTCTACCAGCTTCCATGCACTCTACACCCCAGTTTGAGCCTTGGTTGACTGGACTATCATTGAATTTTAATGATAACTAGCGAAATCCCGAATATCCTCCCCACCAATACCTACCTACCAGCAGATGAGAAATGAATTTTCCGATTTTCACATTTTTTTGCCATTGACTGTCAATCCTTACTCAAAATTTGATGAAGAAAGCGAAATTCCCGAATATTACCCCTTCTCACCCAACCCGCAGATCGACATAATGGGTTTTATGAATTTAGCACATCTTCAACTTACCATAGACTGTCATAACTACCCTCATTGAATTTGGATGATAAAAGCGAAATTACCGAATATTTCCCTCTCTCTACCTAATGGCTCGTGATGTGTGAGACCTACTTTAAAAGGTACCTAATATGTCTGTCAGTAGGGACTTCAATCTAAATTTATCCTTGAGTAAATTTTTAAAATTTATTTATGTAGGTACTTACCACCTTCGAAAAGGATATCCATTAGCGATCATCATCGAGGGGCTCACACCATCTGCGGTCAGCTTCCTCTTCAAAGTCAATGTAGGGGTGATCGTCATCGTCCCATATTTTTTCAAACGCGCTACTGCGAACCAACTCTGTTCTCCATCACTCAAATATAAGTATGATAGGTACCAACTACCAAATAACGGATGACGGAATTAGAGAGTTACAGCAAAAACGATGACAGAACAAAAACGATGACAGAACAAAAACGATGACAGAACAAAAACGATGGCACGGTGGTTGAGAACAACGGCACGGACGTGTAAGAAGTTGTGACGGAGGATACCTATCGATATGAGTATGGTATCGAATATCTTCTTTCGATACCAAGTTCATTTGGTATCGAATATTTTGATTCGATACTAGGTATCAAGTATTTTTCCCTGTATCAGAAAAAATATTCGAATGGATAGGTAGGGCTTAATAGTGTTTGTATATTAAAATTTAATTCGGTGTGTGAAAAAGTACTTATAGGTATCATGATCATACTCTTCAGTATCGAATATTTTCTTTCGATATCCGAGTAGTATACAATATTTGTTTCGATACTAGTATCGAATATTTTTCGGTTTCTCCCATCACTAGTAGGAAGTGGACGGTGTTGGTCCTGTCTTTGTTTACTACAGTAGGGGCAAAGCGCAAAGGTGGAGAAAGGTTGTAATTCTCCGATTTCGCCATTATCGTCTTTTTAGGAAGTCCCACAGTAAGACTTGGGCGTCCTTATGCGATCGATCTGGGGTGAAGTTGGACAACACTCAACAGAAAAAAAAATAACCACACAGTAATCCGTTTTAGACCATTCTGAATCCAAATCCGCGAAAAAAACCATAGGTGTATGTCTGTGTGTGTGTGTGTGTATGTGTGTGTGTGTGTATATATATATCATTCCGCATGATAACTTGAGTAATTATTTGAATTTTTTTTAGTTTTCGCCAAAATGTTAGTAACAACAAACAAAAGGTCAAGTTCGTTAGCCAGAAATTTTGGACAATCCAAAGTGTTCCAAATTTCAAAAAAAGTGAAAAAAAGTAAAAAAAAAAACGAGTTTTTTCCGTTTTTTGTGGTTAATACCTTCACAATCATCATAATATATGGTATATTCGGATTCAGCACAAAATTTCTGATATAATGCGTTTTTCAAAAATGAAAATTGTCCGAAAATTAAGAAAAGTATGAATATATTCATATATATAATGAAAACGCGCGTATATTTGTCGTACCCAGAAATGGAGTAGCCGTGTGGGTACTCTATGAGTTCGTAGAGACGAGTAGAACATGAATATGTACTCCTAAGATCTTCAAAGCATACCCAGTGCATACAGTATGTTGGTATGGTATAATGAAAATAGAAAAAAAAAACAACAATAGCCATGTGGGTACTCTATGAGTTCGTAGAGACGAGTAGAACATGAATATGGACTCCTAACATCTTCAAAGCATACCCAGTGCATACAGTATGTTGGTATGGTAGGTATACTGAAAATCGAAAAAAAAAACCTAAGCAAGAAAAACCTAAGAGGCATCTGGACCCGAGCAAAGATTAGTTCGGTTTTTTCCCGCTAACTAACCTAAAATTCATTTTCACCTGCAATAATTGTCAAACTCTGATTCTGTATGCAGCAGCTCCTAATCCAGGTGAAAATGTGTTTTAGGCTCTGATTGGTCAGTAACTGACTCAATCAGATGAAGAGCGGATGTGGTGTTGACATGGAGTGGAGTGGTCAATGCAGTGGTTAAGATCTTAACCATAGCTTCAACTGAAAGATTTCTTTGAAAATTCGCTCAATAATTCGTGCTGCATGAATGGACTTTTTTAGTCGTGCCAAACATGAAATTAGACGGCGTTTACATTCTTCGAGTGACGGCCCATGTATGATTATGTCGTCATAATATGACATGACGCCTTCAAGATCGCTCAAAATCTGGTCTAAAATTCTGTTAAATTCGCTGGGTGCAGACTTAATGCCAAATGATAGTCTGTTCATACGGTAAGTACCGCGATGTGTGGAGATGGTCTGTATTGTTTTGCTTTTCTCACAGACTTGCACATGCAAATATGCCTTGAAGAGGTCCAAATGGCAAAAGTAGGATGAATTACGGAGACTGTTGAGTATATCATCTATTTTCCGAATAGGGTGATGTGCAGATGTTAGTTGTTTGTTCACGCTTACTTTGTAGTCCACGCACAGTCTGAGTGACCCATCGGGTTTTGGAATGATAACGAGCGGTGATCCCCAATCGCTGGTATCGACTTTTGAGATGATGCCACTTTTTTCGAGGTTATCAAGTTCTTCGTTTACTCTGCCAAGGAGGGCGTATGGAACAGGTCGGGCTTTAATGAAGACGGGCTTTGAACCAGGTCGCAGTTCCAAGGAGCAAGTAATTCCTGGGACACATCCAATTTCAAGTTTAAAAAAGGCTTCGAAGTCATGCATAATGTCTGCAACAATATCAAGAGAATTGATGTTTGACTGAGCTGGTGTAGGATGGTCAAGGTCTTCTAGCCGAATTTTGAGATACCTGATCCATGATCTCCCTAGTAAAGGTGCAAATTGACTCGGGACTACATACAGTTCCTCGGTTGATATCTGGCTACCTTAACTGACTCTCACTTCAACTTTCCCTAAAGGGTTAAATTTCCCTGATGAGTAGGATCGAAACTGGACACTGGTTTTCTGGAGTTGTACATTTTGTGATTTTTAACTTTTTGAAGTCAGAAATGGGAATAAGAGTAACTCCAGCTCCTGAGTCAACTTCGAAAGTTTGTGGCTTCCCTTCCATCAGAACTACAACGGAATATTTATCAACGTCGCTATTGAATATTTCGACCACATTGTTTATACCACTCACATCGCGAGTTGCGGTAATATCTATTTGATTCGCCGATTTGGACTGGAATTTTGAATAATTTTTAGAAGATTTTCCCCGCATCCGAGTGGTAATACAAACTGATGAGACGTGGCCAGTTTTTTCACAGGAGCTACAGAATAATTTAGTTTTATCACTATGACAGTCTTGGGTCTCATGATTAGAACGTTCACACCTCAAGCATCGGTTGTCGATTCCGAGGTGCTTGTAATTTATTTTTGAACTGGATCTTGAGCGATGTTGCCTGGATGAGGATTGAAAACGATTACCTGAGTGGCTACTTTGGCGGGAAGAATGTCGACTGTCTTTCTTTGAAGTGGAGCGAGATCTCGAGCGCCGGCTAATTTTGTTGATGTCTTTATGAGTGAATGTTGAGTCTCCATGCAGCCCTCGACTTGAAATTTCCCTGCTGTCAATCTTTGGTGCCAGTTCGGTGTGCGTTCTATCGGTCCGTTTCTGGTGGCAGAAGTTAAACCAATCAGTCACGCACTCTCTGCCTCTTCCAGTCCGTTCCTGTACAGTGTCGAAGGGCAATTCTAGTACGAACATGAAGATGAGTTCTATAATTTGGCAAAGCGTTAAATTGCTGTTACAACGCCCGTTCAAGTCGGTGTAATGAAAAAAACTGTTCCCCGTCCTTACTGATCTCGATGTGTGACAGCCCGATTTTGGACAGCGAAAATGGGGGGTCCACTCTCCATTACGATTTTTTCTTCTTTTCACCAACATCCTAGTACCACATTTATGGCAAGCAGCGTTCTCATCCTCACTCACTAACAACCCTTTGTCTACTAAATATGTATGGCACATCACTTCACTTGACACTACATTACAGTAAAAATCGCGGAACAACATCACAGTAGGCATATCACAGACAATTATCACAGTTATGAGGCTGACACGAACGCCACGGGGTAACTGAAAGGCCCAGATACGGAGAAAAAGATAGGATTTGAGATTAGGAGATTGCATTGTCAACTTTGACCTGTGTACCGATCGCAGATAGGCAAAGAAAGGATAAAGCGCGACGGGACCCTCAGAACGCAGGCGGGTCATAGAACGCACACCGAACTGACACCCAATCTTCGAAGCCTCCAAAGCCAGTGCCTTTTTCTGAATATCATCGAATTTCATGTTTTCGTTATCTGCTGTCTGTAGGATCGTTTCACGTATCGCGTTGCCACGCAGGCCACGGATGAATTGCGCACGCAGCGGCATATCAGCAATGCTACTTTTGCAGCTATCCCTAGGACAAATAAATTCACAATCAGAGATATCCCGGCGAAGTAGAGCAAGATATTCTGCAATTGATTGGCCTTCACTTTGGTAGAGTGAGAGAAATCTATGTTGAGCCACCAAAATATTTTTCTTAGGACAAAGATGAGTTTCTAGAGCTGCGAGTAGGTCGGTGTATGATTTCTCCATGACGGGCGTAGGGGCAAATAAAGAGACGATGAGCTGATAATAGCTTGGCCCGATCGAATTAAGCAACATTTGGGCACAAAGAGTTTTATCCGCAAATGCGCCTTTCATTCTAAGATACTTTTCGAATCGATCCTTGTACATTTTAAAATTTTCACTGGCTGGTACAAAGTTTTCAAAGGGAGGAATAAATGCAGCAGCATTACTTGTTCCTTGTGGTGTAGGTATGACAGACTTGAGCGCAAGTTTCGAAATTGCATCCACAAGTGACTTCTGTTGTTGTTGAGCTTGCTTTTTTGATCATTGAACGCAGCCATAAATGCTTGAAACCAATTCGCATCCATTTTAATCAAAATTATCGAAGGTTTGATCAACGGGAATAACTTATTGACGATTTGACGGCGGAATAATTGATACGAATAGTGGTAGTCCGGGAGATACCTTATCAATCGTTCGATTCCATGTATCAATTGAATTATAGATTTATTGATGTATTGTATCGAATGAGAACATCGACCGTGTAGCTGCTCAATTTCAATTTCTCAATAAACTATATCGGATTAAAAACGCCTTACCGTCAATCCTGGACTTCGTTGGAGCGTAAGGGCCAGGAATGTACCCGGAAAAGTAATTTTCACCTCAACTGGTTTCTCGAAAGGAAGTTAGCACTGGATCGGGAAAAAGGTGGTCGCTGGCGTCCGATCACCGGCGATCTCATTTACTTACGTCGCACGCACACTTGCCTGTTCACAACTCGTCGCCAATCTGCTGTGTATTTTGGCTGGAGAAGCTCGGGGGGAAATCACTCCACGAATTATAAATATGTCCTTTTATTATGGGTAGACTGAGCTGCGCAAATTACGAGATGAGGAAGGGGCTAAAACGTTTACTGTACTAACCTTCCTGTATAGATAATACATTAGGTTTCCCTGTCATCGATATAGAAGCATCGATATAATAGTTATTTTCAAAATTTAGTTCAATATCATTTTTTGAAATTAAATTTTTGCTTCACAATCAAGTTTATCTTGAAGAAATAAGCGTTTCACTCTAAATAGGGAGGATGGTCCCCAGTGATTGGAAGGGTGGTCCCCTAAGAATTTGTTGAGAGGCGGCAGGCGTCCAAGAATATGCCGGAGGGGACGGGCGAGTTGGCCGGACGGGTGGGTGGTTTCGAGGAGTCAGGCGGGGGAGAAAGAATGCGGAACAATCTTCCCGAAGTAAACAAAACGCTGCAAATTATTACACAATGGTTTATTATTTTTCTATATAGTTCACTCGTCTACATAATCGCCAACCATCCAATATGAAGAAAAAAAAAAAAAATCAAAATCACCAACCATCGATCGCATTTCGGTCAGCTCTAATTTGAACGGAGATTGGGCCTCTTTTGCGATTCACACTCGTGTTTTGATTTATATATATATGTAATTCCGAAGAAGGGAGACAGTTAGACGATTGCTAAAACAATAGATTTATTATCAATCAAAGGTTTCAAAGTAGAATAAACATGAGGAAAATTATAGTAAGTATAAACATATTGAACTTACCTAAAACAATAGAATTGAATAAAAGTCCTTATCCACAGTCTTCAGAACAATGTAGGTAGGTAATATAAATCTTGACTTCTTGAATATACGTTCCACAGTAGCAGTATTAGTGTTCATAAAATAATATCATCACGTCATAAAACCAAACAAACCTTCTCTACTTATAACCTAAGACTAACATGTCCTTGATGGACATGTTAGTTCACACATTCTCCGCCATAAGCGCTAGAGTGAAGGAGCAGTACAGTTAGGTACATTATCTTAAATTATGTACCTACATAATTTACACCTCCCTTCGTCGGTGACTCTTTTTCTACAGGAAAAGAGTATGGAACCAACTTAGTGGTATGGAAATAATTCGCTGCTCTATGTCGTGTATTACAATCTACTTCATATATGGACGATGAAACTCTCTTTTTTTTATAACAAGAGGTCCTGTCCTAACTTCATCCAGTTTATTTCTATTTAATTTATTGCCATTTGAAACATACACTAAATCACCTACTTGAAATTCGTATTGTTTCCTACTTTGGTCAACCCGCTTTTTATTCCTCTCAAAACTTGCTATGGAATTTTCAAGTGCTTTGCGACGATCAGCGTTTAAGTCCGTATCTCGTTTCAATTCAGCAGGAACTATGTCGGATGTTATTCCAAACAAGAGGTAAGCAGGCGAGAACTTTGTTGTTCCATGAGTTGTATCGTTGTATTCCTTGGTACAAGTCTCAGCAACAGTAGTCCATGGCACTTTATCATCAGTTTCATTGATTCGACAACGTATCCTGTTTACCAACGTTTGATTTAACCGTTCATTTAGTCCGTTAGATTAAGGATTGTCTACCGCTGTATAGAGCAGATTTATGTTTTTGTTGTCTAGATATGTTCTGAAATTCCTGGAATTAAACGCACCATATTGGTCTACTAACAGCATTTGTATGTTGTTTCCTTCCGCCACTGAGTCGATCAATTTGATGAAATCATTAGCACCTTGGCCACTAGACGTCCGGATCCACGCATACCCAGAAAAATGGTCGACGATTAGATGCATGTATTTTTTTGTTGATTTGTTCCCAGCAAAACCACCAATAGTGTCGATGGACATGATATGATAAGGATATTCTGCTGGACCCAACTTCGAGAGCAAACCTTTTGCTCTTCCAGTTCTAGATTTATTTCGAACACAGACCTCACAAGCTATACAAATCTGATGTATTAATTTATCCATGTTTTTAAAATAGTAGAAGGGTCGTAATTTCTCAGCTATCTGATTGGTGCCAATATGTCCGTAGAACTGGTGAATTTTTTTAATCAATTTGAGACCTAATCCTTCTGATTTATAAACTCGCTTCCTGTTGTTCAGCATCTTGAAGCTAATCTTGTCATCTTTGAACACTTTCTTCGAAGCCCCAATCTCATCCATGATTGTTGCTTGATCATTTATTATGTCCTCAAGTTGAATCATATTAATCACCTTCAAACAGTCTTCTTCATTAGCAAAGCTTTCTAGAACTGGGTTCCTGGATAGAGCATCAGCTTCTATGTTGTCCTTGCCTTGCTTGTAAATGATCTTGAAGTTGTACTGGGACAGATATAACATCAAGTCACCCAATGCTTCATCTGTTCGTGATTTACACTTTAAATTGATAAGTGGTTTATGATCCGATGTCACTGTGAATGTTTTACCTATTAGATAATGTTGCCAATAGACAATTGCCTCTTTTATCGCTAGGCATTCCAAATACATTATTGCTTTCTTCATTTGACCAGGTGTTAACGTTTTGGAAAAATAAGCAACGGGATGCAGGATACCATCTGTTTGTGGTTGTTTCAGGACTGCACCCATACCAGACCGGCTTGCATCAACTTCTATAACTATATCTTTGTCATGATCATAAATTGCTAAGACTGATGCTGTACATAGATATTTCTTTATGTCCTGAAAGCATGATTCACATTCATCAGACCGTATAAATTTTACATCCTTTTTCAATAGATTATGTAATGGAGCCAATCGCTCAGTACAATGATCTATGAAATTTCGATAAAAGTTGATCTTCCCTAGAAGTTGACGAACCATTTTTCGTGTCGTAGGACGGTGAAATTCTTTTATTGCAATCAAATTGTCTTTAATCGGACGAACCTTACCGAATTCCATAATGTGGCCTAAGTATTTCACTGATTGCAACGCAAAACCACATTTCACTTGCTTTAGTTTGAGTCCGTCTTTCTTAACTGCTTCAAAGACCAACCTCAAATGTTTTAAATGTTCCTCAAAAGATCGTGAAAAAATCAAGATATCGTCGATGTAGTTCACACAAAATTTATTTAAATTGTGTTTACGGAGAATACCTGCCAAAATTCGTTGAAAGATAGCAGGAGAGTTTTTAAAACCAAATGGTAAAACTTTCCATTGCCAGTGACCTTTTTGCGTTATGAATGCTGTCTTTGTTCGGTCTTTCATTCGAAGGGGAATAGACCAAAACGCGGAGTTGATATCCAATGCAGTAAACCAACAGCAGTCACCAACATTCACTACTAGATCGTCGATTCTGGGAAATGGCTGGGGTTCAGGTACCACTAATTTGTTAAGTTCTCGAAAGTCAACACATAGTCTTGTTCTTTTCCCGTCTTCTTTCTTAAATGCTAAGGTTACAGGTGCTGCAAAAGGCGAGCTTGATTCTTCAATCAAATCGTTTTCCATTAACTTGGAAATTTGTGAGTCTATCTCTTCTTGGTCAGGATATGAACATCTATATGGTTTTCGTGAAATATATCTGTCCTCCTTAAGTTTAATGTTGGCTTCGCCAGCTCCAACTAGGCCCACATCAAACTTATGAGAGGCAAAACACCCTTTATATTCACTTAACAGGTTCTTAATATCTTGCTGTTTGCTCCCATCTAAATGGTCTAAATTTATGTTGGAAGAATCTTTATCAGTATGTAACGTCACTGATGATTTATCCTTCCTGGTTTCAATCTTCACTGGACCTTTTCCAATAGTCATATTATTCACTTCAATTGTTTTGTTCCCTGTTTTCTGTCTAATTCGTAGATTTTCGTCTTGTATGAGTTTAAACTTTTTTATAGCATCTAATCCAAGTAGTAAATCATAATTGAAATGACTATTTTTGACAACGAATAGATTCAGTGTATCCTCTACTTCTCCAATCTTTAAACGTAGACTAGCCCGGCTCTGGCAAAAATTCACACCGCTAATAGTTTTCAGAATACTTCTGTCAGACTGCAATTTTGATTTCAATAGACGAGCCAGCTTCTCATTAATCAATGAACACGTCGAACCATTATCATAAACGGCAGTCACCACTGTATTTCCGTCCACGATTACATTAATCTTGATTAGAGTACACGGTGCGAGTTTTTCCGGGCTATTCAGTTTTTTGAAGTACTTTCGTTATTCATTTCTATCCCCAAAAACTCAGTCTCGGGGACACCACTCAGTTCTGTGAAATGAACTGTATTTCTATTCTGCATTGGTCTGTTTCTGCATACAGTCATTGGGTGAAAACGATTTTTAAAACCAAGTCCCTCACATATGGTGCATGGTCTCTTATCCAAATCATTGGGCCTCTCTATTCTTTTCTTCCCTATGTCAGACTTCTTCGACTCCACATGTTGCCTGTCTTCCGATCTCTTTTGTGTCATGTAAGAATCATTGAATTTTTTCAGTTCTCTCAAAAGATCATCTATGGTCACAATCTTATCTCTATCAAGCCTATCCTGTACATCTAGTGGTAAATTATACACTATTTGATATATTCTATACATTTCGGGCATATCCTTATCTGCTTCCAAAAGTAAACGTTCTTTCTTAAGTACAAAATCAATTAGTGAACCGAAAATATATTTGTAATTAAATGCTGTGCGAATTGCAGTCCAACTCTTTTTCCTGTACACCAATAAAAAAGATGTTTTCCAAATCTCCCAGTCAACCAACGGGAACTTAATCAAACACGAACTGTACCACTCCTTTACACTACCCTCTATAAACAGTTTTAAGGCTTCCACTCTAGTGGGACCATCGTGTATTTTAAATCTGATACATTCTTTCTCAAAAGAGGTAATCCAATTCACAGCTCCTTGTTTTCCATTAAACTTGCTTAACAAAAATGTTTGCTCTATTTCACTTAAAGATACTTCATAAGTAGTTGAAATACGACTCTCTAATTCCTTGATACGTTTGATTAAATACATTTCATTAGCCGTTGATGTTTTTCCTAATGCAATATTGGTGGCACTATTTTCATCTACGTTGTATTCTTCTAAATAGTGGTCCTTAATTCTGAAGTTATCATCTTCATCCAAATAGATCTGTCTTAATTCTGGCTTAAATGCTACTGCAACTTTTCTGTAACCTCCCACTTTAGTAATGGAATTTTTGCTACTTACAATCGTTTTAATTGCTAATAGTTCTTCGTGCAAGTCCAAATTCTTGAGTTGATCAGGTAAGGCGAACCATACAATCTTGTCCATTGACAGCGCAGTTAGCTCATATCTCGCATCTCCTTTCTTGACAATATGGACGTGTAGTTTCTTAGGTGAAGCCATAGTTGAGTAGACTTTATTCAATTTGTAATTCCGAAGAAGGGAGACAGTTAGACGATTGCTAAAACAATAGATTTATTATCAATCAAAGGTTTCAAAGTAGAATAAACATGAGGAAAATTATAGTAAGTATAAACATATTGAACTTACCTAAAACAATAGAATTGAATAAAAGTCCTTATCCACAGTCTTCAGAACAATGTAGGTAGGTAATATAAATCTTGACTTCTTGAATATACGTTCCACAGTAGCAGTATTAGTGTTCATAAAATAATATCATCACGTCATAAAACCAAACAAACCTTCTCTACTTATAACCTAAGACTAACATGTCCTTGATGGACATGTTAGTTCACACATTCTCCGCCATGAGCGCTAGAGTGAAGGAGCAGTACAGTTAGGTACATTATCTTAAATTATGTACCTACATAATTTACATATATATATATATTTCAATATAAACCCTTAAATTTTCGTAGTGAGCGAACGGTTTGTCCTACAGAGCTCCGCGTGGTCTCAAAAAATTCTAAAACTTTAAAGAATCTTAAATTGAAAGAAAAACAATACCTTGATATCAAAATTTTTTGAGTTAGGGCGTTTTCAAAATTTCAAAATTGATTTTGGAACCCTTAGAATTGACCTACATCAACCAAAAGCTTCGGGGCACAACTAGACCCCAAATGGAGCATACATACCAAATTTCATCAAAATCGGTCAATGCTAAGTGGCAAAAGTGCCGCGTACGGCGGACGGACGGCCAGATTGTTATTCGATTTTTGGATTCTACGTACCTTGAAACGTAAACCATCAAATTTTGAGCGGGTGTTAACATTTTTTTTTCTTGGTCGATTCCAAAGGTTCATTATTGAAAATAATAAACCAAAAACCACGTTTTTTGAACTATGTATTTTCACAAATTTTCGATACTTTTAACAAAGCAAAATGAAATCTGATTGAAACGAGACCACTATGGATACTTGTAGAACACATTTCAAAAAGAATCAGGCAGATTGGTGCCTGAATAAAAAAATGCTAGTGGTACAAACATGAAAAAAAAAAAAAAAGTCGTCGTCCCATGACACACCGAACTGCAAACCTACTTCCGTCGGCGCGGCTCCGCCGCGATTGAGGTCGGTCAAAAATCACTACCGATAAAAGCTAAACTTGAATTAGATTAAGTTAGGATATTATTGTATCAAATAATTATCAGTGCATTTGATTCTAGATGGGTCAACTAATATAACAGAGGATGATTCCGAGAGGCGACCGTCCGAGGAATGACCTCCTAACTACACGGTGGCCACTGGCCTACCGTCCTACGAAGAGGCGGTCTTATTTCACAACTCATTTCACAACCCCTACCAAGGAGCAGGTTCCCAGGTAACTTCACGCTTGGAATTGGAATTCATCTTATAGATATTATCATCTCACAAAAGATTCAAACGTGGCACTGAGATACGAAAATGCTTGCGATTGCGCAGATTGGACCGAAAATAAGGTCTGTCAGGTGAGTGGGGCTCATGGCTTCCTCGTATTCTTAACACGAGCGTATCTGCAGATGATCTGATGAACAAGAAAATATTCAAAACGTAAATTTCCTAATACCTGTCAATGCTCTAAAAATTTGATGATCAAATAACGTTGAAATTTATAGGGAATCCAGGATTTCATGCTGGAGCATGAACTGAAGCTGGTATAGGGGACAATGAAATGCAAGGGGCACCATCTACAACCCAACCCGCACAATATCTGAATATTTCATCGAAATAGGACTGTCACATCGTATAGCTTTGCCTGTTATAAGGATTTGCGAACACACAGACTCACTAACTGACACACATAGGGTACGTGGCTAACAATTTTCAGGAAAGTTTAAAACGTGAATATTGGGAGTCGACATTTTTATTTAGGATTTTTTCACAAATTATTACACAGAGATTATTATTTTTCTGTAGAGGTCACCCATTAGCATCGTTACCTCAAAGTTGTGGGTGTCTTCAATACGATATTTGACTATTGGCTGTTGAAGCAGAAATGAGTGACATGAAATTCTATTCGAATAGACGTAAAAATATCGCATTTGATCAGCTGAAACTTGGCTCACTTCAGTCAGCGAACGATCTTGTGCGATTCACACTCGTGTTTCTGACTCCTCATTTCTCCAACACAGAGACAACTTAATCAACTATCTTCTAAGGACCAAGAGTAGGGGATTTGGCCCGTAGAGGCTAGGAAACCAGCCTGGCCCACTCGTTTCGACAAATTTCACAATAAACTAGCATTTAACTATTTTTGATAGTCTGGGTGGTATCATTCGTTTCTAGAAATTGAACAATTGCTTTAATTGACGAAAGAACGTCGAGAACATTCACATAATTAGCTAATCAATTATTCTCATCAGGCTAATTGTCCCACAGAGCTCTGGGTGGTGTCAAAAAATTCTTAAAATCATATCTACAAGTATTTTATATAAATGAAACTACAATACCTGTATATTAAATGTTTCGAGCTGGGACATTATGAAAATAACTCCCTCACTTTTTGCCACATAGAAGTGACTTACAATAACAAACTAGACCCTAGACAAAAATGATGTCTGTAAACACCAAAAAGGGAAAAATAATAATCTCAGCGAATACATAGGTACTTGATGTAGTAGGTTGTTGGACATAGATATCTAGTCAACAGATGGTATGTTGGAATATCAACAATTATTTTAAGTGGGATTCACACTTATTGTCACACTCATATCATCCATCATACGATAGCAGTGACATACTGCCCAATAGTTTTGGAACACTTATATCTACTCGTATTCATGTTGCACGATCGACGCATGTTGTGATACTCACCAGATCATGTGAGTAGTACTTAAAAACCACGGCGTATCCAGATAGGTAGGTAGGTACGCACTGAAGTCGCCGCCGTGCCCATCTGTAGACACAAACATCTACTAGATCGTCTACTTACCAACATATTATTCTTTTTCGCAAATATGCATACCTCTCATACTACGAACATGCTCCCACACTGAGTATGAATGTAAATATCTGTTCGCTTGAGATTGGGGGAGGTTTTGAACGTTAATTAGGTAACAACGCTTTCTAAGGTATGTAGCTACATTATAATATGTCCACCAATATAGTAATGAAGTCTCATATAATAATAAAGTCCCAAAATACTCGTCACAACCATTCCTAGGGAGGTTCATACTTACTATCGTACTCATATGGCAGCAGAGACGTACTAGGGACCTGATAGTTTGGGGAGCACATTTTAGGTCAATGGTAACCAGATCATCGAATAATTAATCGGTAGTTAGTTTGTGATTACAGGTGGGCACGGCGGCGACTTCAATGCGTACCTACCTACCTATCTGGATACGCTGTGGTTTTTAAGTACTACTCACATGATCTGGTGAGTATCACAACATGCGTCGATCGTGCAACATGAATACGAGTAGATATAAGTGTTCCAAAACTATTGGGCAGTATGTCACTGCTATCGTATGATGGATGATATGAGTGTGACAATAAGTGTGAATCCCACTTAAAATAATTGTTGATATTCCAACATACCATCTGTTGACTAGATATCTATGTCCAACAACCTACTACATCAAGTACCTATGTATTCGCTGAGATTATTATTTTTCCCTTTTTGGTGTTTACAGACATCATTTTTGAGGTCGGTCCATTTTTTTGTTAAAAAGGTTTTTATTTTTTGTACTATATACCTACCTTATATTTGGTACTGCACTATTCAGTTCCGACAATCTCCTATACCATTACATAGCCAACCATATTATGGATGACGAGGAAGCTATGTGCTACACCCTCTTGGTGGAATAGGTACCCTCTCATCACCTAATTGTACTATATACCTACCTTATATTTGGAACTGCACTATACAGTTCCGACAATCTCCTATGCCATTACATAGCCAACTATGTTATGGATGACGAGGAAGCTATGTGCTACACCCACTTGGTGGAATAGGTACCCTCTCATCACCTAATTGTACTATATACCTACCTTATATTTGGAACTGCACTATACAGTTCCGACAATCTCCTATGCCATTACATAGCCAACCATAATATGGATGACTAGGAAGCAATGTGCTACACCCACTTGGTGGAATACCCTCTCATCACCTAATTGTACTATATACCTACCTTATATTTGGTACTGCGTACTGCACTATTCAGTTCCGACAATCTCCTATACCATTACATAGCCAACTATATTATGGATGACTAGGAAGCTATGTGCTACACCCACTTGGTGGAATACCCTCTCATCACCTAATTGTACTATATACCTACCTTATATTTGGTACTGCACTATTCAGTTCCGACAATCTCCTATACCATTAGATATCCAACTATATTATGAATGACGAGGGAGCTATGTGCTACACCCACTTGGTAGAATACCTAACTAACAGTACTATATTTATCGCTCATACTTGGTAGGAAAACTCACATACATGAGCATTCGTTGACACGTTTGATATGGCTCATGCAGGTTCTGACCTAAAAGCCACTATAATTTCCCCGTTTCTCATCCCCCGCAGCACCTTTTAGTTATAGGAACCCCCCTCATATAGCATATCATTTTAAAGCTTACAATCAGACTTTCAATTTGACTATACACAAATGGTCCTCCATCGACTCAGTCGGAAGTCACAGGGCAAGAAGAGTGAATGCGGACCAATATTCCCGAAAACGGGAACCACGTTTTTCAACTTCTTTCACAAAGTTTCGATACTTTTAACTGAGCAAAATGAAATCTGTTTGAAATGGGACCACCACGGATACTGGTAGAACACATTTCAAAAAGAATCAGACAGATTGGTACCAGAATAAAGAAATGCAAGCGACTCGGACATACAAAAAAAAAAAAAAAAATTGTCGTCCCACGACAACCCGAATTGAGTACCTCCTCTTTCGCGCGCCTCCTTGCGCGTTGAAGTCGGTCAAAAAATATGCCCCACATACCAGATGTCATCAAAATTGGTACATGGGAACTGGGCAATGTGCCTTTGCGTACAGCGTACAGCGGCCAGACGAAATAATTGTTATTAGATTTTTGGATTCTACGTACCTGCCTTGAAACGTAAACCATCAAATTTTAAGGGTGGGCACAAATTTTTTCTTCTTCGATTCCAAAAGTTCAATATTGAAAATAATAAACCAAATGTGAAAACAATGCTTTCGCATAGACTAGTGGGCTAGTGCGAGCTAGCCACTAAAATTAATGAATTCCCTATGAATTTCATCACTTTGAGAACAATAGTGAACTGCGTAAGCTTGAACCTCATTTCCCTCAATCATCAATTTCTCACGAACTATCTGATCTCCGGATCTATCGGATTTCGCTCTAATATGGAGGGTAGTTTGGGGCTGGTGATCAAGAATTGCATAATATTGATATCATGCGATACGATCAACGGGAGCCACGGTACCTGAGAAAGAAACTAAAAATCTTCAGCCTGATCTGGAACAACTTCTCGATCGAGTTGTTGTTAATCAACCCCGTTACCCTTAAGACAGACTTTTTTTCACATATACGAAGAATAAACTGGTGGACCATCGGTAGGTATCGTTATTCCTTTTTTCTGCACAACACACCGAGCAATATTTTGTCTACTATTGTAATAAAATATTGTTCTGTGGTTGGTCTCTTGTTCTATGAAGCTCCAATGAACATGTTTTTCTATCGAGTCTCCCAAAGTAGCAGAAGCATTGTTTTCACTTTTCTAGGATATGAACAAAATCCTCCAAAATCAAAATTTCTACTCGTGTTTTACGTCTTAGACGTTTCCGAACAATTTTGTTTTCGTGTCTGTCTGTCGGTCGGTCTGTGTCCGCAAATCCTTGTAGCGGACAAAACTATACGAACTTACTGTCCGATTTCGATGAAAGTTCAAGGGACTGTGCGGGTTGGCGTGGTTTCCTATGAAAATCAAAAGCCCGCGGTTTGATAGTGGCCTCCGCGCATGCGCAAACGTAAAACCGCCGTAACAGCAATATTTTCAACATTTTCCACCCGAATTTGATGATATTTCCAGGGATTGTATGAATGTGTCTCTAGATTTTCCCCCATGAAACCCATAACGGTCAGTTAATGATAGCCACTGCGCATGCTCAAACGTGAAATCCCTGTAACAACCATAACTTCTATACTTTCTATCCGAATCCGATGAAATTTTCAGGGATTGTGCGTTCGGAGCACTAGGAAGTCTGTTATCAATTTCATCGTGATCGGAACATTGATAGCTACTGCTAATCCGTTATCGTGAAATCCTTGATTGGGATAACTTCTACAGTTTCTATTCGATTCCTATCGTATTTTCTACGACTGTGCTATTGAGGCTCTAGATGGTTAATAGCCACTGCGCATGCTCAAACGTGAAATCCCTGTAACAACCATAACTTCTATACTTTCTATCCGAATCCGATGAAATTTTCAGGGATTGTGCGTTTGGAGCACTAGGAAGTCTGTTATCAATTTCATCGTGATCGGATCATTGATAGCTACTGCTAATCCGTTATCGTGAAATCCTTGATTGGGATAACTTCTACAGTTTCTATTCGATTCCTATCGTATTTTCTACGACTGTGCTATTGAGGCTCCAGATGGTTCCCTATAAATGTCTCCGTCATGTGATCATCAGATTTATTTTTTTATCTCACTGGTACATAATTTGGTGTTGCAGATCTCCAACATAGTCACAACCACAGCACAGATCAATCGAAAAAAGGGTGTTTACCCTAATCCTCCACTCACCCCTCCTACAGTGAGCCCTGCCCCTTCGTGTTCCGTCCCCCGCCCAGGCGTGGAGGAACGACTTATACAGATCGAACTTTGGGAGTATGTTACGTCCCTCTAATACAATGTTATTCCTTACCCCAATAGATTGATACGTTAGGCTTAAGTCTTCTCGGTTGATTTTGTTGTTACCATTCATCACCTGGATACTGTACTTGCTATACCTTTTCAATGGCTTATTTCCCATTGGTGATTATGTTCTGCTTTTATTTTTTATACCTAACGCTTTTTAAGTAATTCATCTACGTGAATGATATATGTAGTCGTGAACTAGTGTAATAACAATTGTTTCATCAATTCTATGGATCTGTTGTAACATTTTCTCTATATTAGTCAAGAAGTGATGTTGTCTTTTAAAGCTTTATTCCTACTTACTCGACAAGTCAACTATGTTTCTATTGGACTTAATAAATTCCATTCGAAACTATAATTGCGAATTATTGCAGGAAGGCAAGAGTCTTGCTGATTTGAAAAGAAATAATACGTATGCAAATGAAAACCTTGGTGAATATTGTTTTTACATTGCTCACTAAGCATCTAGTCTAAAATTGTATAAGCTAATTGTGGGAGGTTGTTCACGTAAGAAATAGATACCATAGTAGTAGGTATGCATTATTATAAGCACAAGTTTTCTCGTTGAATGTCTATTATGTCATTAAAAGTCGATAGTCTGAAGTAGAATGGCTAACATTAAGAATAATAAACAATCATGGAATCTTGTGGTCTAGATTATTAGTGAACACATTTATTCATCCGTACTTAACCCGTAGCGCGACACGTGATTTTCCACCCATTCAGGCAACACCAGGAGTATGGGACACTCACACCTTCTTTTCCCCAGTTTTAACCATGTTATTGTTAGGAAATTCATATACCTTCAAGACTACACTCCGACGAAAGAAACATATGGGTATTGGGGTGAACATGGTTGGTGGTGGGCGGGAGGGGGGTGAATAAAAAGCTGAGAAAACAATTCTTGCTCACTGTGTATACCTACCTCATTTATTATTGGGTAGGTACTTACTGATGGGTGTGGTTGTGTGTGAAGGATAGCTTGAGGGGGGGAGGGGTTGAAGGATATTGGCCAAAAATCGATGTAGGTCTACAAAAAAATCGGAGAAAAATACATTTGTTGCACAAATTTATTCTAATAAACTTTTGTAAACTTGAACAATAGTTTTTTTAATCAAATTTTCAGTCTCCAGAAGAAAAATTTTCTGTAATGCTCTGATAAGATAATCACCTACCTACATGTGGATATTGAAAAGAAAAAAAAAATTCGCTACCTACCGAAATATGCATTATGACTGAAATATGAATTCACTGCCTAGTAAACACTCATTAGGTATTTACTGTGCAAATATCGAAATGAAAATTCGCTAAAACTAAGGATGACACGTGGGTATCGCAAGGCACTCACAAGGCACCTAGGCGACACCAGGAGTATAACATACTCACAAGGTTGTGAAAAATCGTGACTAACCTTGAGATGGAGTGGCCTTGGCGATGCAGGACCAATGGGATCAGGTAGCAGACTAAATTGCCCGAATTTACATGGGCGCCAATCCCCCCTGTGGGCGCGGAGGGTGGCCAACCCAACAACTCGAAATTTCCATGTGAGTGTCCCACACTCATGTGTCGCGTTA
Organism: Apolygus lucorum; assembly: GCA_009739505.2. NCBI lineage: Eukaryota > Metazoa > Arthropoda > Insecta > Hemiptera > Miridae > Apolygus > Apolygus lucorum. The sequence continues at coordinate 112,283,521 of CM019167.2, read as the reverse complement.
TGGGTTAAGTATATCTACAGAATGTTTTGAATTTCATGCATAATAATAGCCATAACCATGAAATCCACTATTCACGACGCAAAATCTCTACAAACATACCTCATTTTAAAAGAAGGTCATATAAACACGAATCAAACTGAAAGATCATTCTCCTTTTTTAAAGTCGATCAAAACAGGTACAATACGATGTCACAATAGCCAAAAGTTAAGTCGATTCACAAATACCATTGTCTCCAATGAACTAATTTGGATAACTACGATTATCTACACAGTCAATGATTCCACTCCAAACAATGTTTATTCCATAACATATTTCCTATAATCAGTTTTCTAGGTTGTTGTTTGAAGGACTCACCACCACAAATGCTTTGAAAAAGCTTACTCATATCACATATTTCCCACCGAAAAATATTTTCAAAATAGACGTGACACACTTCCTAGTTGTGGGTTAGATGTCTGAAATAAGAGTTTAATTAACTATGGTAACTTGATGCAAAAATAAAATATAGTCAGATATTTTAAGATCACAAGATTAACTGAGTCTCTGGTGAATCACAAAAAATCAGGTAGATCGTGTAAAAGCAAGGACCCATTGTACCAGCAGTAAAATCATTTCGGAGGTCTAATATTATGATTCTCACAACTATGGAAAGCATGAGTTACAAGTAAAAAACTTCAACCAATTGAACGAAGCAGATTGCTTCCAAAGCACCCATAGTATGACTATTTAAAATGATTCTAAAACAAATCAAAAATTAATAAATAAAACTATAGTCCCCGATCGCCCCTCAAGTTTCAAGTCAATACAGATAAATTATTGTTTAAAGTCATACGTTTTCTGCATGCATATATTTGAGGAAAATACAATTCATAGGGGGCCATTTAGGTCGCACTCAAACATTCCCTGATAATGTCTCCGAAATCGGATGAAAGCTGTAGTTATGTTCAACCATTTAATGGTTGCGCGCGCGCATTTCCTACCAGTAATCCGATCACGAGTGTTGTACATGGGTCATTTTCCTAGAAAGAGACAATCGGTATCCCAAGATTTCAGAAAACTTAAAGTTCGACTCAAGTTCTGCCAAAAATCAGGGATTAACCTCACACCATACTGATTGAATTTCGACGAAAGAACACACTGTGGGACGCTTAATTAATTAATTAAAAATTAAAGAAGAAAACCTATCGAAAGAAACCTATTGGCGTGGTTTTCGCGTAAAGGAGAATACTCGGAACCCCATCTCCATGAAGAGGGAGAACTGGGAGTTATTCCAAAAATTGAACCAGGGCGGGACGCAGGTGTAGAAAAGGGTTAAACCAACCTGGAACACGGTTTTTCTGATAGCAACATAGAAACCTCCGAAAGTAACCAAGTAATCTCAATTTATCGGGTTTTCGAGCCAAAACTTGGTACTAGGGGATTTTTATAGTTGCTGAGTACAGTTTTGAGGTCGAAAAATGTAAAGTTTTTAAATTGCAACGGAAAATTCAAATTAAATTGTTAACAACTTGAAAAAAGTCTTTCATCTCTCCAAAAGCCACCATCACCGGCAGATGAAAGACACAAAAAAAGACGCAAAATTCCTGGATGGCACTTAGGTTTTTCAGCTTTTCCCTCGTTCTGGTGCTGTTCTGCTGAAGTGTAACCATATCGCTGGAACCAGCTCGGTAGAAACAAGAACTAGAGACCAAAAAGAAAAAATAATTTCGATTTCTTACCGTTTCACAGAGGGCAGATGAAAGACAGACTGTGACTGTGACACCACGTTTTTGCAACTGAAACCACTTGTGCACGCCTCCACATAGAAGAAATACGATTCCCGCCGCTTTCTTTGATAACCTAACGACTAACCTCACCTCTTACAGTGGTAGTAAAACCGCGGGAAACGATAAAAAGCCGTCAAAATACGAAAACACAAAAAAGGCAGATTAAAGACAGAAACCTCCGGACAAGCACATTTTATCCTCCTGCTCGCTTTATTTGCTTCTGAAAAAATCTGCAAACCCATTTTTTCATGTCTAGATATATGCAATAAAGAATCACTACAAATGCAGGCCGCTGCTTTCATAGGTGATTCACAGTGTTCAAGCAAAGTTGACTACCTAGGGGTCTGGACATGGCAGATTACTGGACATTTAGCTGTTTAAACTTTAATTTCTATATTTTAGCGTGAATAAGTGCATATTTTATTGATTGCCCGAAGTAGAACAAAGTTGATAGTTTATGGAGAATTTTTTTTAAACGCCTAAATCATAAATGGGCATTCGGACTCTTCTCTGGACAACGATTGGCCCTTTCTGGGAAAATGACCCACACACGAAATCGTCCAATGTCTCTATTGTAGATGTGATATATTTTATGTACCCATGTACTCATTTTATATACCGTAAAACCGTCAAACTTTACCCCACCAGAGGTAACTTTACCCCAAAAAGTGAGAATCTTCAATTGTGACGTAAGCGTAGTTAAGTGAGGAGAATGACGACGAAGGTTTTTAAAAGGCAAAAAGCTTTATTAAACGCACACAAACGTACTGTGATACAGATATGAACCAAAATGAACGATGAATGATTGCCCTCTGGGGCTATATATACATGTGGAGGGTGATCTGGGCTTATCTTACATAACATGAGTCCAAGGGTTTTCTGGGTGGACAATCAGTGAGTCATAGTTGTGCTATTTTATATAACTTCTCCACCCCTAAGAATTTGGCACGGCTCCTGACGTGTTGACTTCATGGTACTAAGTCTGGAGAGTCGGGAGCGCTGGGTGAATACCTATTGGTATAATTTGGCCTTAACGTAAGTGTTTCTATGGTATTGGGCGGTGGTGATTGCTTGAATTTGTAACAATAACACATGATCACGCCTACACTTATTGTCACTAAGGTACCTATGAGTAAATGCAAATAGTTAATATTCAATTATTCAATATTCAATTACTGGTTGTTCCTGAAATTGCGGGTCTCCTAGTTGGTCTAATGTAAAATTATTATTATAGTTAAATAACATTTTAAGCGGATATACGTAGTCAAAGTCCTTTTCTATGTATCCAAATCCTGTTATGTTACCTATGATAAACTCTTCTTTAGTTAGATAGATTGCACTGGACTTGGGCTGGGAATAGGTCATAATTTTCCCGCTCGTATTTACAACAATCATACTCTGAAGATAAGTACTATAAATATCAATATGCGATAAATATTTCACAAATGGTTTGACTAAGATTCTACTCCTATTACAACTATCAAATTCTAGCTTGCTCATTATCTGTTTGTAGCACTTATCTGTTACTTTATAAATATCTTTCCTATGACAGTCGAAGTGTCATGGATAAGGAAAGGGTATTCGGGGATAATTGTCTGGGTCAGATTATCTGTACGGAAGGGCATCGACATAAGAAAATGAGTTTGTTTAAGAGGAACGGATAAGGGTAGCTCGACGAAATAGTGGATCTTATCTTGTGTAATCGAACAGTGGACGTTCCCTAATTCCCATAGGATGACTGTTTGTTTAGAAAGTAGGGATATTTCGGAATTGCGGGTAATTGACTCGAGTTCTTTTCTAGAGATAATAGATGAATGAATTGTGTTTGTTTTGCAGAATTCTAAACTTTGACTTATTTCGTTGGATTGCGAGAAAGAGCATCTGCAACTACATTGCATTTGCCTTCAAGATATTTTATGTCAAATTCGTAATCTGAAAGGAGGCATTTCCATCTTAATAGTTTTGAATTTGGTTCTTTCATATTATGCAGACACTGGAGTGGTTTATGATCTGTTTGGATGGTGGATTTCTTACCATATAAATAAGGTCGGAAATGTTTACAACTCCATACGATTGAGAGTAACTCCTTTTCTATAGTGGCTAGTTTTTCTTCAGTTTTGCTAAGAGTGCGAGAAGCATATGCTATTAGGAGGTCCTGACCATCAAAATTTTGACTTAAAACCGCTCCATTTGCGAAATTTGATGCGTCAGTAGTGAGTGTGAATGATTTTTCGAGGTCTGGTAGTTGCAGTATTGGTTTATTAACCAACATGGATTTAAGGGTTTCGAATGCTTTCACATACTCGGGATCTTTGGGGTTAATTTGGTAGTTTTTCCTGAGAGCTTGTGATAGGGGTCGTGCAATCTTTGCATAGTTGAAGATCATTTTTCTGTAGAATCCAGTTAGTCCTAGGAATTGTTTTATTTGTTTGGCAGTAGTAGGTATAGCAGCAGTAGTAACTACCGCTTCTATTTTTTGTGGATTTGGTTCAACACCTCTTTCTGAAATTATGTGACCTAAGTATAATAATTCCTTTTTCATGAATTCTGTTTTGTCTAATTGGATCTTGAGATTATGTTCCTTTAATTTATTAAAAACTATTTTCAGGTGTTAGAAGTGTTCTTCTAAATTGTCAGAAAATACAATAATATCGTTCATATAAACTAGGACGTTGAGTAAATTAGCAAATATTGCGTTATAGCTCTTTGGAAGGTTGGGGGACCATTTCGGAGTCCGAATGGCATCCTCAGGAATTCAAAATGGCCGTAGTCAGTAGAAAAGCTTGTTTTAGGAATGGAACTTGGTTCCATTTCGATTTGGTGAAATCCACTCTGGAGATCAGTTGCAGAGAAATACGTGGCTCTGCCTATTTTTGCGAATAAATCTTCAATGTTAGGGAGGTGGTGTTTGTCTTCTATTGTCTTTGAATTTAATTTTCTACAGTCTATCACGAGACGTACTTTTTTCTTTCCACTAGCATCAGGTTTCTTTGGAACAATCCAAATAGGGGAGTTATACGGAGAGTTGGAATTCCTAATTATTTTGTTTTTTAGTAGTTTATCAATTGCGTCTTTGATACTATCTCTGAAAGCTAAAGGGTACCTATAATTTCTGGTATAAACTGGGTTTTCATCTAAAGTTTTGATCTTGTGTTGAATCAGATTTGTACATGTGAGAGGTTCATCTTCTCCTAGCACTATCTCTGGGAATCGTTGCATCAATTCAATGATAAGTCTTTTCTCTTCAAGGTTCAAGTGTTCCGTTCTTATGAGGTCAGGGATTCTCTCTTTAATCTTAGATAGTTTTTTGTCTTGAATTTGGTCATTAAGAGGTTCGATTGAGAAAATTTCGAAAGGTTGGATTTCCTGAGTGGTTTTGAAAAATTCTACTGGGACTTTGACTTTGCCTTGGTGTACTTCGACAATACCCTCTTTTACTTGAAAAAATTCATTTTTTTGCTCTGAGAGTAGGTAAGCTGATTTTGTCTGGATAGTTTTGGTTAGATATTTTTACTTCTACCACATGCACTCGTTCCTTGTAACCTGTATCAACGGTAGTACCTTTAGTTCGTCCTTCATCTATATGTCCTATGAGTGGAAGTTGACTGTCTTGAACGTGTAATATTTGAGTCAGTAAGTCGATTTTTGCACCTATTTCCGTCATCGTGTCAGTTCCTAAAAGTATATCGTATCGTTCGGACCAGTCATGTACATAAAATTTACAGATTTTGTCTATTCCGAAAAAGTAATACATAGTAATGTCCTTGGGTTTGTCCTGCAGGGGTCTTAATAATGAAATTTTCTTTATGCATTTCAATATTCTTGGGGAGGCTTTGAGGTTTAATGTAGTTCGTTCTAGATCCAGTGTCAGTGAGCCATTTCCTATCCATATGGTCTTTGATATGTAGAAGGGATTTGGAAGCTACATTTAGTTCAACTACGATTGGTTCGGAGGAGGTTTGTGTTGGAGGCTGGTATTGACTAAAAAAGGTTCGAACTTTTCAGTTAGGGCATCAATACGAGAAGCCAGAACATCATGTTGAGAATTAGTCTCTTGTAAATGATAGTGGTTCTGATCATAGGGGTTCTGAGTTCCGTAATCATAATCCTGCTCTGTGTAGTCGTCATAATCAAAACTGGGATTTTCTTCTCCTAGGCTATCTTCTAGGTAGTTTATTTCGTGAGGCGATGTAAATTTAGTCCGGTCTAGATTTGAGCGAGCAGTCCTCATAGATACTGTATTTTGTGATGAGAATCTGTTGTGGGGATTAGTAGGGTTGTTGCGGTTGTTTTGGGTATGATAATTATTGTGGTTGAATGGTTGGTGCATAATTCTTGAGTGATGGGGAGGAAAATGAGAAGCTGGATTACGAGAATGATTTGAGAATGAGGCAAAGGAATCTGTGCGTTGGTGTGGACGTTTTGGAGGATTATGGAATTTAGGATGTTCAACTCTCTGTTTGTACAAGTGGTTCATAATAAAACTGCAATTATTATGGAGGATCGATCTTAATGTATCTAGGTTAGTAGGATTAAAAGTCATTACATGGTTAGCTAGCATAAGGGGAACATTATTGTAGAAATGGGTTATGGCTTCCCTATCTACTCTTGACATGAAAAAATCTAGATCGCCCTGAGTTTGCGTAGGGTAATCGAGTCGGGTTCTAATGAAAATTAGATTTTCGATCTCTTGGAATCTGTTAATAAACTCGACTGGATCTTCTCTAGGGAATGGTTTTAAATTTCTGAGTTCTTCTTTTAAACACTCATAAGATCTTCTATCTGCAAAATTATCTTTTAGGAGTGAAATTAGATCAACAATTTGCGTTACAGTCCTAGTTATAATTAGCGATTCTGCCGCTCCTTGAAGAAGTGCTTTCATTTTACTAAGCAAAAAGTTATGGTTAGCGACTCGATCACTCTCTACAATTGTATTTGCGCAAACTCTGACATATACTTCTTCTATCTGACCGCAAAAATACTGTACTTTAAGAGGATTCCCATCATAGGGAGCAATGTGGTCATAGTCTTCCTTCTTAATTTGGTATCTTGCCATTTTATTTGAATTAAGTTCTAATTTGCTTGGGGTTAGTTTAAATTTGAGATTTCCTACCTTCTTATTTTCTTCTTTTGAAGCTAAAAAGTTCAATTTTTCAGAATATATTTTATAATATCAAGTATTTCTGGGGTAATGAATTCAATCCCGACGGGTAACATTGAACCACTGCCCGTTTCTGTAGCGATAACCGTGAGTTTTTCAGAGTGGAGTAAAGATAGACGCACTCGTAGGTAACTTTACTCCAACATTTAAACAATTAAATAGGGGGTTACAATCATGTGATCAATGAGCTCGACCACTCAAAATGTTCAGGAAGTCCTGAAGATCAATTCACTTATTAAAAATAATCAATTTAACCCATTTCGAGTGGGAGAAATTGTATTTGGAAATGTTTTGGAGTAAATCTTGGGGTAAAGTTTGACGGTTTTACGGTACGTGCCATTTTAACTAAGGTTACAGACTACAAAAGATTCCAAAACTGCAAAATCCTATGGAAAAATCCCTATGGAACATTTTGACATGGATACGTCTTACCACTAGCTAGGGTCCTGCTGACCAGAGATCTCAGTTTGTTAATCGTACTCTTCTTCAGGCTTTCTGTAAAATCGTGAAACCAAATAGAGCGAAATCGGCTCACCCTGCTGTTCAGGAGGGAGCTAAGCTTTCATTCTTACTAAGCAATCTGTAAGAGGTTCCCTATGAAATTTCAGCTTTGAGGAGACACTAGGAGCAAATAGTATACCAACATACACTATCTATTTCTTCTTATCAAACCGTATGAGAAGAAAAATAAATTCGTGGGATAAAAAATCGTAGTGCATAACGATTCTGTGCCGTTTTTAGCGTGACGGAAATTTAAATGACACCCAGCCGTGAGAAATATCCATGTCAAATTAAGATATTGAAAAGACAAACAATTCAAGAGCTGAACTTTTTAGGGTATTATCAAGTGTGTTAAAGAAAAAACTACTATAACTATGTTATTTACGAGATTTTTCGTGAAAATCACGTTAATATAACTGTTTTAGGAGTGAAAAATTGGTGTTACATCGGTATTATACTTGTTCTCTCAGAATATCTTATCAAATAACTCTCATTAATCAATATGTACAGTCCATAATTAGGCTAAAATTGCCAAAAAGGGCTCCAGAGAAATTTTATTAAAAATTGGCTAATTTAGTCATAATTACCCCATGAATGTAACATTAATGATGTAGTTCATGAATTATTACTTACCTACGTTTCGCATCACACCATAGTTTGCATACACTTGCATTACACTTATACATGGATATATTTGCCATACACTTGCATTACCTATACATGAATGTGACAAAACTAACGCTTATTAGTGTTTAGGTACCTACTTCTTCGTTCAATAAATTCTGTTGCTCTTAGAAATCGTAAAACCCTCAAATTGTCATTTTTGTATTTTTTTAAACAATTATTGTAATGGTCATTCGGTGATTTCTGAAGTGATATTGAAAAATCCAAGTAATGGCTTAGTTTCTTCTTATGTGTAAATGAGAAGGAGCACAGTGTAGAAGAACACGCCGTCGTATCAGTACTAAGTTTCCAACCAATTTAAAACAATCAGAGTGGAGAAGTTGGATTTTTAGTGTGGAAAATTGTCTTCTTGGAATTACGTTAGGAAATATTCCAAAACGATATCGGAAGTTTAAATTTTGTTCACGTGTACCTTTATACAAGGTGTCCCATGTTAATGACCGGAAAACTTCGGGAGTCGATTCTACATCTTATTTAAGTAAAAAAATGTATCGTAGCAATTTTGTTTCAACTCCTTGTTTTTTCAAGTTTATTAAATTTCAAAATTGTTTTCGTGTTTCCGACTTTATGTCACTAACATTGCCATAGCTACCTTAATTTACCGTGGAAATGTAAAAAAACGTCTGCCAAGTGGGTGTGGCACATAGCTTCCTCGTATCCATAACCCGATTATATAGATGATCCGATGAATAGTAGTTAATCTCAAAACACCAATCTCTAAGTACCTTCCACTACCCTCATAAGGGACCATCTACACGCTAATCTGGACAATCCTAGAGAATTTCATCAAATTCGGATGAAAAATTAAGTGAGTAGATGTATGTGATTGGATCAAAAAAATACTTAGCCTCGCCTGGGATTCGAACCCACGACCCCAGGGGGACAGTTGAAGTTACGGCTGTTACAAGTAATTCACGTTTGCGCATGCGCAGTCGCTTCTATCAGTCCGGGGATGATGATCATAGGGGACCGTCTACAACCTAATCCACATAATCCCTGAAAATTTCATCGAAATCGGGAGAAAAATGTGGAAGTTATGGCCGTTACAAGGAGATTCACGTTTGTGCATGCGCAGTGGCTACTATCAGTCCGAAGGTGATTATTTTCATAGAGGACCATCTAAATACTAATTTGTAACATCCCTGAAAATTTCATTGAAATCGGATTGAAAATGTCGAAGTTATGGCCGTTACAAGGAATTCACGTGTGCGCATGCGCAGTCGCTTCTATCAGTCCGGGGATGATGATTTTCATGGGGGATCATCTAAATACTAATCTGTAACATCCCTGAAAATTTCATCGAAATCGGGTAGAAAAAGTGGAAGTTATGGCCGTTACAAGGAAATTCATATTTGCGCATGCGCAGTGGCTACTATCAGTCCGAAGGGGATGATTTTCATAGGGGACCGTCTACACACCAACCCGCACAATCCCTGAAAATTTCATCGAAATCGGACAATAACTTCGTATAGTTATGCGCGTTACAAGGAATTCATGACAGACAGACAGACAGACAGACACACAGACACACAGACAGACAGACACACAGACACGGAACCAAAATTGTTCAGAAAGGTCTAAAACGCAAAACGCGAGTGGAAATTTTGATTTTGGAGAACTTTTTTTTTTCGTCCTTGAAAAGTGAAAACAAAGCTTCCGCTACCTTGGTAGACTCGGAAGCAATAAGGAAAATGTAAGTAAATTGGAAAGGGCGTAAAATTTCCCTAATGCCTACAAAAAAGCTATTTTCGGCTTCCTGATGGGTGGAAAATCAACACGTGAAGTAATTTTTGTCAAATTGGCAAACTTTCCTTTTTTTTCTTAAGTTTTTTGGAGTTTTTTGGAGTTTTACTTCCGCTTGATTTTTCCCGTACCTCAACACCAAAAACTGCGCAAAGATCTCAGAGTTTCAGTGGTATAATCAAAAAAAAATATTTTACAATCGAATCTAAGGGAGAAATTTTCTGTTTGAACGCGGAAAAATGTGGATTTTTTTCAACGTTTTGACCGGAGAAATCCGGGGTCCCCTCCTATCCTATATACAAGCACTGAGTTTCCCCGTCAAAACGTCGATTTCGTTGGAAAAATTCACGCTTTTCCTCGTTCAAACACAAATTTATTCAATAAATTCGATGATTTTTTTTTATTATACCATTGGACAGCTGAGATCTTTGCGCAGTTTTTGGTGTTGAGATATGTGGAAAACCATGCGGAAGTAAAATTCTAACAACCAGTATTCCGAGGAAATTTTGCAAATCGCAAAATTTTGCCGAAATGTCATAAATAACAAAAGAAAGAATGATTTTGATGGCCAAAATATATCAACAGCTCCAAAGAGTTTAGTTTCCATAAAATAGGGGTTTTTCGAGGTTAATAATAGAAAGGTTTACCTTAAACAAATTAATAAATTGTATTTCCATAATCAGCGTGAAATTTCCTAATGAAGTAAAAACATTATCTTAGTTCAAAATAGCTCAAATTCGGATGAAATATTACTTTGAAAATTCGCTGCACGAATGAGACCTCATTTTCCACAACCCATCCACAAATAGTGAAAAAGGATGCAATTGGCACAATATTTGTTCTCAATCGCATATTATTTAGAATGAGTATAATCGACGACAGACCCACTTTCTCCACGTTCATAAAAACATCTGTGGTTGTTTGTTGGTAATCTAATATAGACAGGGTGATAGAAATTTAATGGACCAGCAGGAACCTAGTACAAAGTAAAAAACTACATGGTGGGGGGTAGGTACAAGTAAATGTTGATGGATTTCACGAGAAATCAAAGTTCGTAATGAAAAATTCAAAAAACAAAAAAAAAAGTGGGCCAGGCTCAAGTAGGTATATTTTTGCGCATTGCGCACGTTTTATGAACGCAAAACGTAAAAAATGAAATTAGGGTATTGTACGTAAAAATTCCTATCGAATAAAATTAATCCGATTCTCTTCGCATCATATTGGGAAAAAATGAAATGATGGTTAAATTTTACACATTAAACATTTCACATTAAAGTATTTTCACCCTTCGTATACATCAAGACACGATCATACCAAGTATACAAATGTGATTTTACAACTACAAAAATCAAAAGAGATTAAAGAATAATAATTTTTAACAGTTTTCTTCCAATAATTCTTTTGACAGTTTCTCACTGGTACTGCTCCAACGATTTTGATTGATATAAAGAAACATTTTTGTATACACAATTTTCAATAGCTTCCTCGTCTTCGGAAAAATATCTTCGAGGCCCGTGGCTTTGAAACACTCGGAATCTACGGTTTTTGGCCCCTTGATGAAATTATGGAAAAAATGCCATTTATAGGCATATGTTGATACAAAAAAGGCAAAGCACAAAGACGCTATGTCCAAAAACGGAGTTTTGATAAAAACACAAAAGAAGTTTACAACAGTGCACACTTCCTAAAATAATGGTTTGTTACACAACTCTTTAATTCCTTAAAGAAATTTCCAATCTATAGTCGTCAAGAAGGTCAATAATTGATTTGTTGGTAATAGCGCCTTTGTGCTTTAAGGTATCGATACAGTTCTTCATATATGAAAATAACTTGGCAGAAATCTTAACCCTCTCCCTCTTTAATTACGAAAAAACTAAACCATACTGTTTAAAATATTTATTTTTGAACCTTTATTCAAAAAATTGGCAGAGGAATTTGATGAAATCCACAGATTTTTTTCCTTTTTATTCGTATGAAGAATTTTGACTATTACAAAAGTGTAAAATGGCCACTTTCAAGTATCTGCTAGTTTCAGCACCACCTCATTGTTGTACTATATTGACATTTGTGTCTATGCAACTTTCGACGTTATTCATGCCTGTGTCCGGTTTTAACTAAGTACGTAAAAATCAACCAGTTTACAATGATACACAAACACATATTAAATATGTTTATAAATTTTATAAACAATTAATTTCAACTTAAGTTCTCAAAAGCTTTAGAAACGATTCTGGCCCATACGTGAATATTGATGTGAAACCTCCAACCACCTACCTATTTAACGCGTCCGTACCCACTTTTGATAAATGTGATAGAGAGAGAGATAAAGATAAAAATAAAGATAGAGAGATATTTCGTTTTGCCGTAGATTGCATAGAGAGTACCTAGAGTACTTTGTAATAGTCAAGAATTAGACAAGCAGGGTACATTTCCGTGGAAGATATAGAAACGACAAGTCCCCATAGTACGAACCTACTATCAAAATTCCTCTATTAGTTCTTAATCAAAATAATTATGAGTACCTACTCATGTGAGCTAAAAAATAATTTATTCAATTCACGAAAAACCTAATGAAAATTTAATTCAATAATCTACCTAATAGTGTTCTTTAATTCTATTGATCGAGGGGAGTTTTGTGGTTTCTTATTTGAGTAGAAGAAAAAACGTATTTTGAGATGCAACATAAATATATTGAGCAGCGGATATAATGCAACAATTTCCTTGGCGAACTCGTCAACTTCATCAGGCATTAACATTGAATAAATCTTAATGCGTTCATTCACCCTTCACCGAAAGCAAATAGGTGAAACTATAGCTATAAAAAAAAACTTGGATATAGGGTATCCAATTATGTAGGCCCATGTAGTCCAATTATCAGGATCAAAAAGCAGGGAGCATTGAGGCGTCCAGCATTATGATAGCGAATCTCAAATTTTTTTTTTTTTTTTTTTTCAACTCTAATTGGATCTCCCAGAACCGTCATCAACCGATATCAGTACGATAATATTTGTGTTACGCGAGTACAATAAGATCACAGATTGATGTCAAATATGCATGTCTTTCCGATAAATTACATACCTATCAAGCACAAGTAAACGAGGAAAATAAATATTCCTTGGCTGTCGGTGAACGTATCAATACGCGAGGTTATGTGAGGGTGTAGAAGGATAAATGTCACATATCCAAATAACCACGTTACGAGTAGAACATACATAATACAAATTTGGTTTCCTGAGTAATTTTGTCTTATTTTTCGGAAAACCCGACATTTTTATTATAAACTGAAACAACAACAATAAAGCATAACAACTAAGACAATAAAGTATTTTATTGGATAAAAACAATGGTTTCTCTATCCACGTAATTTGTTATTTATTTATTGCCTAGTACCTGCAGACGAAGCAAATTAGTATTATCCATTATTACAGATGGTCTTTTTTCTACACTTTTTTTAGGTGTTTGATTGGTTAGCAGAAGGCTGTTACCCCTTTAACCAATAATTGTTGTGGAATTCAACTGATTGTTGGAGGAGCTCTAAATTAATTATAGTTGGAGTAAAAACAACAATAGGTTTGAAAAAAAGCTCACAAAACTTTAAAATATACCTAAATATTTTTTCCAGAAAGTCTATTAAACAAATTTGAAATTATACCTATTTCTATTTTTCGGAACTATATCATTTTCAACTGGAGTAAGAAATGTAATGGAAATTAGAATTCAATGTTTTTTGGTACTAAGGGTAAACAGTTAAATGGATGATACAACTTGATGTTGGTTTTCCTTTTGGTTGATTATTTGTTTCAATTTTGTTTAACGATATATTGTCAAACAATAAATTGACAAATTTTTGTGTGCGTTTTATGTATAATATTCTTGAATGGATATTTATGTCAAATAAACGTGTACTTCTATAGTAACTACTCTTTATTCTCGTCTCCTTAACCCTCAACGGACCTTTAGTGACAAACCAAGGAAAGATTGACGCACTCAGTGCCGCATGCCTTTTTTGCGATTCCAACAATTTTTTTCGAACTTTAATGCATTCCCAGTAGGTTCCCTACTGCATTCCCTACTGGTTTACTCTTTTCAAGGATTCTAAGATACCTTTACTTCAAAAACTCCATTTCTTCAAGATAAACTCCAAAAACTTAGAATTATCTCAATATTTGAACTTTTTTCTAGATTAGAAGTCGGAAATCCTTCTCTACTAGTTAGTTATTACTCATATTTTGCATTATTTACCCATTTTGATATTTTCCGCAATATTGTCATCTACGTATTCAAATCCGTGACAAATCGAAAGACATTAAATGTCTTTTAAAAGAAAACTAGTAGGTAGGTACCTACTGTTTGGTCTCTCTTATCTTTTAAAGGCCGAAGTGCGATGGACAGTGCTTCAATGCATGAACATGTATGCCCCACCTCCCTTCCCTATTTCTGTCTTCCCCTTCTGAAGACTGTTCTACCTGCCTACCTTCCTCTCCCCTCGCTTCAGCAGTTGAATGGCGAGAAGTACCGCAATAGGATATACCTAAACCGCAACCCTGGTCCTTCGAAACAAAAATTTAAAACTTAATAGTCACGCGATTAAATGCTTATTCGCGAACCGTGGAGTGCTTCGCTAACTCCCCCAAGAAGAGGACATCCATTCCCCGTCGACGGGAAGAGCAGGCGCGCCTACCATCAGGTCAGTTTCCATACCTATCCTTTTTCTATCATTTTGTGCATTTTTTGTGCTGTTCATCTCATAAACGGTAAAAGTCCCAGACCAGTTTTACAGTACCACTTTCACGTGCGTTCCTCTTTTTTATTATTTTGATTTTCCCCCGGATAGGGACGTACGTTACAAATTATTGGCTCCTTCGAGCTTGGATTGGGCTTATTTTTGGTTAGAAATTGCAATAACGTGGGTTGGTTTAGAGGCATCCATCTTACAAATCGAACGTAGTGGACTCTCATTGGTCATCTTTCCTTTGTGTACATCGGCTGAGGTGTTAAGTGGGGCAACTCATCTTGCTGGTCTCCCCTCGCACCACTTGCACCTTCATTTCCCCTACATTCGTTACATTGGTGATCTACCTATCCTTTTGCACTTCCGTCCATTTCTCTCGACCTCCATTTATCTCTGTTCAACTCGTTTCATTGTCATCGGTATTCGGTCTTCTCTGTTTCATTCCTTCTTCTTCTAACTCGGGGTTTCTTCTTTCATCCATATCGTTAATTACTTGGAGAATATAATGACGGAACAGGACGAATTGAAGCGTCGGTACCATAGGTACACGGATAAGAAGAATCGTCTTCTCTCGCGATTGGCAGTTACGTCGGGCATGATCAAAAGCCTTCCGAAAAATCAGGATATTTTTATAGCGCGAGCTGAACGGGTGGACGAAGTTTTCGTGGAATACAACACAGTTTTAGATGTTTTAGCAAGTATTCAATTAGAAGACTCGACACTAGTCACGGATTGCTTACAAGATAGTAGAACATTTGAAGAAATGTATTTTACCATACTGGCTTGCGCCAAAAAATACATTCTTCCACAGATCAAGCCTCCTGATTTGAGTACCAGCATTGCTAATCAAAGTATTCCATCCTCCGTTCCAGTTAAAGCAAAATTACCTGAAATTCAAATGGTTAAATTTGACGGACAAATTCAGAACTTTTCTTCGTTCATATCGCTTTTCAATGCATTGATTCATGAATCCAATTTAACCAATATTGAAAAGTTCACTTATCTTTTGGCGAACGTTGAAGGTCCTGCTCTTCAATTGGTTAAAATTGTCGAATTTCGTCCCGAAAATTACCTTACAGCATATCAAGCGCTCGTGAATCGGTACACTAACAAACGAGTTATTGCAAATTTCTATTTGAACAAACTTCTCACAGTTACCCCTCTCAAATCTGATGCACAGAGTAGCATACGTAGTACAGTCGACCTCATTTTGACTACAGTAGCTAGTTTGAAATCTTTGAACATTCCGGATCTCTCCGACTTCATGTTTCTACATCTCGGATTACGTATAATGGATCCTAAAACAAAACGCGCCTTTGAAGATAAGCATGTGGAAACACCCTTCCCTAGTTTCCATCATTTCCAAGAATTTATGAACAATCAAAGCAGTATTTCGGATCTCTTAGTAAATTCTATGTCAGGAACTACAAGTACCCCTACAATTAAGGAACGGAAACGTGTTTTGCTCGCTTCAAATTCGGATGTTTCCTTCACCTCATTGAGCTCTACACCTTCTTCGTCAAAGTTGACCCCCTCTACTACGTCATCATGCTTATGTTGTTCTAAACCGAATCATAAACTTTCAAAATGTGAGTTGTTTCTGTCTATGAGTGTGCCTGAGCGAAAATCCATTGTTCAACAAAACCGTTTGTGTTTTGCCTGCTTCGGTCGACACAATGCTTCGATGTGTAAATCTACCTTTTGTTGTCGAATTTGTAAGAAGAAATCTCATAATTACTTGTTGCATGCGGGTACTCATTCCGATGCAAGTTCCTCGTCATCTCGTCCGGACCTCCCCTCGACGGCGGAACCCACGTCCAATGACCATGCAGCTGTTTCTCTTACAAATGTTTGTCCAAAACCTTCCTCAACATCGATGGCTCTGCTTGGAACAGCTCAAGCTACTATTCTTGATGTCACTGGCTGTTCTCATACTTGTCGTCTCGTTCTGGATTCAGGTAGCCAGGCCAACTTTATGACTTCGTCGCTTGCCGATCGACTAGGCCTTCCCCGTAAAAAATGTGTATTCAACATTTCCGGCGTCGGACAATCGCCTGTTCACTCAAAGGTTCAGGGTCTAGTCACTTGTCAATTGGCTTCTCGGCACTCACCGGAATCAGCAATGTCCCTCGATGCAGCTATCATTTCTCAGATCACGTCTGATCTACCTACGGCACCTGTTTCCGAGAAGCTGCTTTCTCATTTTAGTTTTTTGACATTAGCTGACCCTGAATTCAACACTCCCAGCCCAGTTGACATGTTACTTGGAGTTCAAGCTGTTCTTGACGTCACCCTCGATTTCCCAGGTACTATAAAAGGAAATCCATCCGCAGTACCTACCATTTTCGGATATGTTTTAATGGGTTCCGTTCCTATGGAATCCCCCCTAACGCATCTCAATTCTCTTCTTGTTGCCTCTTCTTCGGATTCTCCCCTCCCTAGTCTTGACGAAACTATGAGAGCCTTTTGGGAACAAGAGGAAGTTGAACTCACTCATCAACCTTCGGATGAAGATATGCAGTGCGAGCGACATTTTCAGCGAACCATATCCCGTGATTCCTCGGGTCGCTACGTAGCTCGTCTTCCCTTTATCGATGATATTCGTCCCGTTCTTGGTTCTACTCGTGATCGAGCCCTCAAGAGACTTTTTCGTCTTGAAAAACAGTTCGAGAAAAATAATGAATTTCGACTCCTATATCATTCTTGCCTTAAAGATTATGTACTTCAGGGACATATGGTTAGAGCTAACACTCCCGCAAATTATGTAATGACTCATCATGGAGTAGTGAAAGGGTCTTCTGATAACATGAAGGTTCGTGTTGTTTTCAATCCGTCAGAAAAAGATTCTAGTGGTACTAGCCTCAACGATACTTTGCTTGTTGGTCCCAAAAGGCAGGGGGACATTGGCGAAATAATTTCTCGCTTTCGAACTCATAAAGTAGCTCTCACCTGTGATGTTCGACAAATGTATCGCGCCATCAATCTACATCCTGATGACCAGGAGTTTCTTCACTTTTTCTGGCGCTTTTCCCCTTCCGACCCGGTAACAGAGTGGCAGCTTACTACAATAACCTTTGGTGTCACATCGAGTCCCTTTACTGCGCAGAGAACTATTGCTCAGTTAGTTCTCGACGAAGGCGATCGGTTTCCACTTGCAGCGGAGGCTCTCCGTTCGGAAACATATATAGATGACATTACCACGGGAGCTGAATCGGAAGAAGAAGCAATGTTGCTACAAACACAACTTACTGAACTTCTCAAAGCTGGAGGTTTCGAACTAGGGAAATGGGCTAGTTCCTCCTCCACTCTCCTCTCCAATTTATCGTCCGACGTCATCAATTTCTCGAGTGATAGTCTCTCCCAGAGTACGGTCAAAGTTTTAGGAATCAGTTGGGATCCTAAAGCCGATGTTTTTTGTTGTAAAATTGACCCAACTTCCACTCAAGCGACTAAGAGAGGAATTTTATCTAAAGTCGCCAGAATGTTTGATCCGAATGGCTATTTCAGTCCAGTTATATTTTCGCTAAAGGTCCTACTCCAACAAATTTGGCTACTTAAAATCAATTGGGACGATCCTATTCCCGCCTCTCTAATAAACCCTTGGGAAAGTTTGGAACAGGAACTTCCTCTCTTGGAGCAAGTCAACATTCCCCGATTTATTTTACATACGCCGTTTCAAGATCTTCATCTCATCGGATTTTCGGATGCTAGCGAGCTAGGCATGGCAGCTGTCCTTTACTTACGAGTAGAAACCACTGAAGGGGTTCATATTCACCTTGTGAAATCCAAAACCAAAGTGGCTCCCCTGAAATCATGGACAATACCTCGTCTCGAGCTAGGAGCTGCTCATCTCTTGGCTAAATTGATTCACTCTTCAGTAGGATTCATTAAGCACTTATCAATCTCACAAATCACCTGTTTTACGGATTCTACTACGGTGCTAGCCTGGCTCCGAACCCCTCCATACCGTTTGAAAACCTTTGTTTCAAATCGGGTCGTACAGATTCATGAAGCATCTCCGTCTGCCCTCTGGAGACATGTTCCGGGGACACAAAATCCAGCCGATGTTGGAAGTAGAGGATTGATACCCTCCAAACTTATACACTTTGACATGTGGTGGAATGGTCCCAAATTTTTGCACCAACCTCCCGGTGATTGGCCATCGGATCCCATTTTATCATTTTCGAGCTTGCCCGAACTCAAAGAGCAAACCATTTTCAATTTCTTATCGCTTTCAACCCCATCCAACTTAATACAGTTAATGGAAAATTCTTCTTCGCTCTTGAAATTGCAGCGAATCATGGCATATATCCTTCGATTTGCCCACAATTCCCTTTTGAAAGCCAAAAACTCATCTCGTCTTGGACGTAAAATCGGACCTGTTTCGGCCTTGGAGTATCGAGAATCTTTGTCGGTATTGGTGAGAGTGACGCAGGCACATCATTTTGGTGATGAAATTGCTCTTTTAGAGAAACGTAAGGAGTGCTCAAAACGTCTTGCTCCTCTTTCTCCCTTCCTCTCATCAGACAGTTTTCTCAGGGTGGGGGGTCGCCTCAAATGGGCTCCTCTTCCCGAAAAGTCGAAACATCCCCTGCTACTTCCTAAGGAGAGTCATTTGGCTCGTTTATTAGTTGATCATTATCATCTGTACTCAGCTCATGGCGGACCTCAACTAATACAATCACTTTTACATAGGGAATACTGGATCATCTCTGCCCGCAGCCTTATTCGTCAAAGGATTCATAAATGTGTTCGTTGCACTAGATATTCTGCCACTGTGTCAAATCCATTAATGGCTGACCTCCCTAAATCTCGACTTTCTCCGGGTAAATGTTTTACACACACAGGCCTTGATTTTGGTGGACCCTTTTCGATCCGTGTCAGCACCCGCAGAAACGCCAAAATTGATAAAGGATATTTTGCCTTATTCGTGTGTATGTCAACGCGTGCCATCCACATAGAGGTGGTTTCAGCATTGTCCACTGAAGCATGTCTGGCTGCGATTGATCGATTTCTCGCTAGACGCGGACTTCCTTCACATATTTATTCTGACAACGGAAGAAATTTCCGTGGAGCAGCCCGAGAAATGTCAGAGATACATAATTTCTTGACACAGTCGACCTTGGAGTTCGAGAGTTATCTGGCTCAGAGGGAGATAGCCTGGATTTTCAACCCCCCTATCGCTCCAAATTTCGGAGGAGCATGGGAAATTATGATTAAGGGCGCTAAATACCACTTGAAGCGCGTTATCGGTGATCGGAGTCTCACATTCGAGGAGTACGCTACTGTTTTCTCCCGCATCGAAGCGATCTTGAACTCGCGTCCTCTCATCACTCTGCCGGGATCTCCGGATGATCCGGCTGACTGTCTTACACCCGGACATTTTCTCGTAGGCGGTCCTCTCCTGGCTCGTCCTGAAGCTGACCTTTCCGAAGAAAACCCCAACCGGCTGAAAAGGTGGCAAATGGTTACCCAGATGACCCAATCATTCTGGCAGAGGTGGAGCAAAGACTACCTGTACTCGCTTCAACGTCGGACTAAGTGGAACAAGAAGACACCCGAACTCAAGAATGGAGCAGTCGTCATCATTCGTTCTCCCAACACTTCGCCTACCCAATGGCCATTGGGCCGCGTGATTCAGGTGTTGCCCGGTACTGATGGTATTGTCCGAGTTGTCCGTGTCAGAACTTCATCTGGAGTTCTGACTCGTCCCACCAATAAATTGGTGGTCCTTCCTGTGGAATAGTATTCCATTCCTTTAGGCACCCAGCCGATGACAGTTATTTTACCTCAGAATTTAGTTCGTTTTTTTTTCTTTCTTTCTTGGGTGCTCATAATTTTTTTTATTCATTGCTCACTAAGTGAATTAGTGAACTCAGGGTCCTATTATTTACTCTAATTTTTGGAACTATCTTAGTAGTCCACTCATTAACGATTTTTTTTCTCTTCGTCATTGCAATTTAGCAAAATTTCATAATTTTGGGTGGGGGGTATGTTTGGTCTCTCTTATCTTTTAAAGGCCGAAGTGCGATGGACAGTGCTTCAATGCATGAACATGTATGCCCCACCTCCCTTCCCTATTTCTGTCTTCCCCTCCTGAAGACTGTTCTACCTGCCTACCTTCCTCTCCCCTCGCTTCAGCAGTTGAATGGCGAGAAGTACCGCAATAGGATATACCTAAACCGCAACCCTGGTCCTTCGAAACAAAAATTTAAAACTTAATAGTCACGCGATTAAATGCTTATTCGCGAACCGTGGAGTGCTTCGCTAACTCCCCCAAGAAGAGGACATCCATCCCCCGTCGACGGGAAGAGCAGGCGCGCCTACCATCAGGTCAGTTTCCATACCTATCCTTTTTCTATCATTTTGTGCATTTTTTGTGCTGTTCATCTCATAAACGGTAAAAGTCCCAGACCAGTTTTACAGTACCACTTTCACGTGCGTTCCTCTTTTTTATTATTTTGATTTTCCCCCGGATAGGGACGTACGTTACACCTACTGATATAAATTTTATATCAGTAGGTACCTACCTACTAGTTTTCTACATGGGTATCGGGTAATATTTGAATTTGAAAATTATCTCAAACAATTGTGATGAATAGATATGATTTCAATAAACTTCAACCCATTTGAACGACCATTCATTATGATAATATTCCCAAATCAACCCGTCAACTGGCGGGACATGACAGACAGATTGGCGCCTAGAGTGCCGCCTAGACTGTTTTTGGTTTATTATTTTCAATAATGAACCTTTGGAATCGACCAAGAAAAAAAAAATTTAACACCCCCTCAAAATTTGATGGTTTACGTTTCAAGGTACGTAGAATCCAAAAATCGAATAAAAATTTGGCCGTCCGTCCGCCGTACGCCGTACGCGGCACTTTTGCCACTTAGCATTGATCGATTTTGATGAAATTTGGTATGTAGGCTCCATTTGGGGTCTAGTTGTGCCCCGAAGCTTTTGGTTGATGTAGGTCACTCCTAAGGGTTCCAAAATCAATTTTGAAATTTTGAAAACGCCCTAACTCAAAAAATTTTGATATAAAGGTATTGTTTTTCCTTCAAATTAAGATTCTATAGAATTTTTAGAATTTTTTGAGACCACGCGGAGCTCTGTAGGACAAACCGTTCGCTCCCTACGAAAATTTAAGGGTTTATATTGAAATATATATACCTATATATATATATAAATCAAAACACGAGTGTGAATCGCGAAAGAGGCCTAATCTCCGTTCAAATTAGAGCTGACCGAAATGCGATCGATGGTTGGTGATTTTGATTTATTTTTTTATTTTTTTTTATTTTTTTTATTTTTTTTTATTTTTTATTTTTTATTTATTTTTTTATTCTTCTCTTCATATTGGATGGTTGGTGATTTTGTAGACGAGTGATCTATATAAAAATAATAAACCGTTGTGTAATAATTTGCAGCGTTTTTGCAACCGTCACGTGCCAAACAATGAGTAATCTCAAGGGTTGTGAGAGATCATGGGTCTGGATGGGAGGATTGGGTTAGAGGTTAGAAGAGGTGTTGGGGGTCTTAGGAGGGGCCATGGGTGGTATGTACCATTATCGTGGGACAGCTGCGCGGTGGACCCTGTACTGTGGGACTTACGGACTGGAAAGAAGTCCCTCTGCCCTGTCTGACATAATGTTCGACATTTAAAGTTTTTACTACCCATGTGGAAATTTTATGAGACATTTTCTGAGAAGTTTTGTAAATTCCTGCATAATATTGTGCTGTCGTTTGTTGCTCTGCCACAATTTGCACAACAATAACAAACAATTACAAAAAAACTGAAAGTTAAATTTAAGTTTAAGAGTAGACGCTAGAATGAAGACTAAGAAACAAAAGCTTTGGTAACACCAATAAATAACAATAGCCATTAACCCTAATTGGATCATGGTGTCACTAGTGTCACCGAAAACATCTTTGGAATTCCTCGTCTGTCCCAAGATATCATTAAATTGCAATTTTAAAATTAATTTGATGGACATATTTTTGAAATATTTGTGTGAGCTATTGGAAGTCTAAAAATAAATTTTGACAAAAATGTCTGAAGAAATCTATGAAAATATTTTCAAAAATTTCGTCATTACATCATTCCTAGACTTTTATTAGATCACGAAAAATGGTTCAAAAAATTAAAGTTTGACCGTTGTAATTAAAGTCTAGTTACTCTTGTAATACCTTGGGTGAGATGTGGAATTCCTAAGATCTTTTCGGTGACACCAGTGTCACCATGGTCCAATTAGGGTTAAGGGAGTGATGATGTGGGTCTGATACAAGCATCCATAACGAAGAATGCCTTGGGCGTCCTTATGCGATCGATCTGGGGTGAAGGAGGACAACACTCAACAGAAAAAAAAATAACCACACAGTAATCCGTTTTAGACCATTCTGAATCCAAATCCGCGAAAAAAACCATAGGTGTATGTCGGTGTGTGTGTGTGTGTAGGTGTATGTGTAGGTGTATGTGTGTGTGTAACGAAATCTTGTGTACTCTGCCCAGGCCTCAGTTCTCAACAGATTTTCCTGGTTCTTTTTTTGTTCGACGCGGAAAACTATCTAGTTGTGCACTACGTCGCCGGAATTTCGAAGTTTGCCTTTTAAGGAGGGGAAAGGGGGGGTTAATGCTCAAAAAACGTGTGTTTTTGGGCGTAATCTTGTGTATTCTGCCCAGGCCTTAGTTCTGAACCGATTTTCGTGGTTCCTTTTTTTTTCGACGCGGAAAACTATCTAGTTGTGCACTACGGTGCCGGAATTTCGAATTTCGCGTTTTAAGGGGGGGAAAGGGGGGGTTTATGCTTAAAAACGTATGTTTGTGGGCATAATCTTGTAAACTCTGCCCAGGTCTCAAATTCCAACCGATTTGTGTGTTTCTTTTTTTGTTTGACTAAAATAACTTCCGAGTTGTACATGATTTCACCAGAGTACCAAAATTTGCAAGAGGAGGGGATGGGTGGGGGATAATATTCACAAAATATCCAATTTTTCAATATTTCGGTTCCTTTACTGCTTACTAATTGTATCCAAGCTTTGAAATTGAGGAAAAATTCTCATTATACCTTAGGATTTGCATGAATTACTTTCTGTACCACCATGGAAATAAAAGTGGTGCCACCATGGTGCCAGGGCACCATAAACCTCATATTTGTTGGGTTTTTTGGTGTTTCACCTTGAACACGGATGTGACATTCGACGGACTGCCTAGTAAACCTAATAGATGAAAGTTCAATGTTGCGACGTATTTCCGCTTTGGTGCCAGACTGGCACCATTGGTGGTGGTGGTGGGGGGGGGGGACTCGAATTCGCATGTTGGGTGTCGTAGATCATGGATTTTGAAATGCTCTTCAGATTCGAGGCTATTATGCCGCTAGAAGTGTTATGGTTTATAATGGTGGGGGGGGGGGGGTCACTATTTCTTGCCTAAAGTAATAAATAAATTACATCGAGAGAAACAGTCTTATCGCTTAACAACTGGTTAAACTGATCCAATACTTATCCAATGGGACGTCCCCTGGAATGCATGCATTACTTAACAATATGTTTTTTAGATGTTTAACACATTCAACGCGTATCCGGAAACGCCACCAAGCGCTGTGGCGGGAACGTGTGCAGATGGCCTGGATCCCTTATCACACTTTCAACTGAGATTGTGGTTGTTCCTGACTCGATAGGTGAAAACGGCGAACTCTAGTGGGTTCCTGGTGATCTAATGAAGCGAACAAGACAACTCCCGTCCTTCTAGAGCCATTCATGACGATATGCGAGCGTTTTTAGTGAGGAGCACTCTACTGGCTGCTGTGTATCATATGAAGATGCCCGCACGCGGGGGAGTTCACTTTGTATCATAATATGATTGTATCATATCATGTTCACTTTGTATCATATTATGGAGACATCCAACCACATAACTTTCAAGCACAATATCTTTTTCTGTTTCCTCAGCCACTGTTTGATAGTTGAAAAATTTACCCGCACTATCAAAAGTTATTGCCGAAACGTACAGATCACTTACCTCCGGCAATGGTAGACGACTGAGCCCATCAGCATGTGGGATTTTCGACCCTGACTTATATATTATTTTATACTGAAACTGGGACAACGTTACAGCCCATTTAGTAATTCTATCCGACGCCACTGAAGAAAGTGACTTGGAGGGATGGAACAACGAAACCAACGGCTGATGGTCCGTGACCAAAGTAAATTGTTGCCCATGCAAATATTTCTGAAATTTAGACACCCCAAAAATGATCGCATAAGCCTCCTTTCCGATTTGAGGATAATTCCTCTGAGCCGAAGAAAGAGTCTGAGATGCGTAACAAATTGGATATTCAACACCTTGCACTAAATGGGATAAAACAGCCCCTACCCCATACTGACTCGCATCTGTCGTCAGCAATAGCGGTAGTTTTGGATCAAATGGTTTCAGTATCATTGACTCACAAATCAATTTTTTTGCTGCTTGAAAAGCATGCTCATGCACAGAAGACCATTTCCAATGAGCTTTTGGACTAGTGAGTTCGTACAAACAATGAAGGGTGTCCGTGGGATCTTTGATGAATGATCTATGAAAATTGATAAGGGCAATAAACGCTCGCTGCTTATGAACATCCGTGGGGTGAGGACAATCCTTAATTGCTTGGATTTTATCCAGATCTGGCCTACGCCCTTTTTTGAACAAAATGAAACCCAAAAATTTTAGTTCGGTCTTGAACCAGTTACATTTTTCACGATTTAACTGCACATTTGCGTTATTCAATCTGCTGAGGACCCTAACCACATTTTCCAAATTCTCCGGCAAAGTATGACCTCCAATGATAATATTGTCCAAATAA
The DNA here is from genome assembly GCA_009739505.2 of Apolygus lucorum. Lineage (NCBI taxonomy): Eukaryota > Metazoa > Arthropoda > Insecta > Hemiptera > Miridae > Apolygus > Apolygus lucorum. The sequence continues at coordinate 112,258,088 of CM019167.2, read as the reverse complement.
ATACCAATCATTGAACACCCTTGAAGCACCTGCTCCATTAAAGCTTGAAAAATAGCTGGCGCCGAAGCCAATCCCTGGGGCAATCTATTGAAATGATACAGACCTTAGTGAGTGTTGATGGTCAAAACCTCTTTAGAAGCCTCATCCAGCGGAACCTGCATGTACGCATTTTTTAAATCTATTTCCGTGAAAACCGTACACCCTGTCAAGGAATTTACAATGTCTTCCAGTTTTGGAAGAGGATAATGATTTATTCCACATCTTGGATTCACAGTCTTTTTCAGATCCGCAAAAACCCTGATTCCCCCACTGGATTTTTTAACTGCCACGATCGGACTTGCCCATGAAGAGGACGAAACGGGCGAAATAATATCCCCTTTCACCATTGCTTCCAATTCATCCTCTAACATAGGCTTCAAAGAGTATGCTGGTTCATAACGTCTAGCAAACACTGGAGTAGCACCTGGCTTCATGGAAACAATCACTGGATTACAAACAGTATGTTTTGAATTCGGACGAAAAGAATTTGGAAAGCGCTTAACAAATGACTCCACTAATGTTTCCAAACTCTCTGAATCCCGTTCATTCTTGGAGCCCTCCACAGAATTCAAAGAATCCGCAGAAACATCGCTGCGCTCCAACAATTTGTCAAGCCCTTCAATTTGCGATTCGGGTTTTGGTAAGAATGTACAACGCCAATTTGGCCATGAAACATCCATAATATCCCTACCTAACGATGGACAGACCAAATTGCCCTTTACCACAAAAAACTTTACTTGATATTTTGATACAACTGAATCGTACAATCCAACTCACCCTTTACCTCCAATTTCGTATTATTGGCAGCTCTCAAGGACGTGTCAACCTTCTGTACAATTGAATCAGGAACCTTATTTTGAATCAAGGAATACGGGAGCACCGAAACTGATGCTCCACTATCAATATTCAATAACGTTGTGATATCAAATGCCGGAAAAAATACATAAATACTGATAGGTTCTGAACTATTCGAATTCAACAACTTAATGAATTTTTGTGGTCTCAATTTAGGCACAATGACAACGTTTTTTGAAATTCCATTACCTTGAGAGGGCGCGAACTTCTTGAAAACATATTGTTTAGTAATGCATGCATTCCAGGGGACGTCCCATTGGATAAGCATTAGATCAGTTTAACCAGCTGGTAAGTGATAAAACTGTTTCACTCGATGTAATTTATTTATTACTTTAGGCAAGAAATACTGACCCCCCCCCCACCATTAGCCACCTTAACATTTCCAGCGGCATGGGAGCCTCGAATCTGAAGAGCATTTTGAAATCCATGATCTACGATACCCAACATGCAAATTCGAGTTTACCCCCCCCCCCCCACCCCACCACACCCCCTCCCCAACGCCAACAATGGTGCCAGTCTGGCACCAAAGCGGAAATACGTCGTAACATTGAAGTCTCATCTGTCAGTTTTGGTAGGCAGTTCACATCCGTATTCAAGGTGAGACACAAAAAAAAAAAACCACGAAATATGCGGTTTATGGCATCATGGCACCACGTCCTGGCACCATGGTGGCACCACTATTAGTTCCATGGCGGTACAGAGAACAATTCATGAAAATCCGGAGGTATAATGAGAATTTTTCCTCAATTTCAAAGCTTGGGTACAATTAGTAAGCAGTAAAGGAACCGATATATTGAAAAATCGGATATTTTGTGAATATTATCCCCTCACTCACCCCCTCCCCTTGCGAATTTTGGTACTCAGGTAAAATCATGTACAACTCGGAAGTTATTTGAGTCAAACAAAAAAAGAAACACGCAAATCGGTTGGAAATTGAGGCCTGGGCAGAGTTTACAAGATTATGCACGCAAACGCACGTTTTTTAAGCATTAACCCCCCCTTTCCCCCTCCTAAAAAGGAAAATCCAAAATTCCGGCGCCGTAGTGCACAACTAGATAGTATTCCGCGTCAAACGAAAAACGAACCACGAAAATCGTTTGAGAACTAAGGCCTGGGCAGAGTACACAAGATTATGCCCAAAAACGCACGTTTTTCGAGCATTAACCCCCCCCCCCCTTTCCTCCCCTTAAAAGGCAAAATTCGAAATTCCGGCGACGTAGTGCACAACTAGATAGTTTTCCGCGACGAACAAAAAAAGAACCAGGAAAATCGGTTGAGAACTAAGGCCTGGGCAGAGTACACAAGATTTTGTTACACACACACACACATACACACACACACACACACACAGACATACACCTATGGTTTTTTTCGCGGATTTGGATTCAGAATGGTCTAAAACGGATTACTGTGTGGTTATTTTTTTTCTGTTGAGTGTTGTCCTCCTTCACCCCAGATCGATCGCATAAGGACGCCCAAGTCTTACTGTGGGACGTCCTAAAAACGGCAGGCTATTGCTTTGTGTCCCATCTTCTTACATTCCAAACATTCTAAATGAACGTATGCGCATTCTTCATCCTGGTGTCCATTCCCAAGACATCTTGAACAAGGCAGGGAATCTTGAAGGTACCTAACTATCTAGGGGGGGGGGGGAGGTATCTTGGGGTCTTGGTATTTAACGCACCTCCTCGCATAGATTTCTTCTGATTGGTGAACGATATTGTCGCTGAGGTGGCCAGTTGTTACTATCTGCTATTGGTGACGGAAATCTACCATACTGTTGACTGGACCACCCTGAACCACCGTGATAAGGATCTGCGAATTGTGATAGGGGGAAAGGAGGCGGGAAACGCGAGTAAAAAGGTGCACCGTTACCATGACCTTGAGAAAAAAATGAATACGCGTCACCGTGGTGGTACTGTGAGCGCCTCCCATAGGGGTAGGGGGGTAGAAAGGGTTGAGCGCCAACATGAGACACTCCAGTCATGGAAGAAGTATTTATCCTTCCATGCTCCAGCGGTAAGACGGGGAAGGGGGGCCCATGATCGCCAGGCTGTCTACCCCCACCCTTAGCGCCATGCACGAAGAATAACTCCCTGTGACCAAGGTCCTCGACCCCCAACCCTTCGGAATCATCCTTCACCTCAGATCTCTCACCATCACATTCAGCCCCCGACGCATGCTGTTTTTTCAAAGTGAAATTTTGCGACATCTTCTCTACCTCTTTTGTGGGATTAGCTTGAAGTTTATTCATGGCAAGATCAATGAGGAATTTCACCGAATTCTGTTTGCATTTTTTCTGAATAGTTAATGGTGTGGGATAGATGAAAATATTTCGGAAAATAAGTCTCCTGTTATTTTGGGAGACAATCAAAATTTTTGATTTCAAAACTAACCGGGAAAACGGACGTGAAGCGGGAACGCTCGCTGATTGGGTTGTTCGGATCGCCGTCTCCTCCCAGTGATGCCCGTAGGGACGACGAAATCGTGTTTTCCAAGAGAAAAGTTATCAAACAAGAACAGGGGAAACCTAATTTTCCCCATCTTGCTTTTTCTATTTTTTTCTTCAGTTTTTCGATTTCGAACTTTACTGTTTCGTGAAATTTTGCATCTGGGGACTATAGATTTCTCAATCTCAGCGCTTCAAGCGGCCATAAATGAACTATTCCAGGATGACGTCATTTTCCCGGTTTTTTTAAACATTCGTATTTTCTACACTGTTTTGTTTATTCGTAAATTAGGAAGTTCGGGCTGAAAGTTTGCCTTAGGAGGTTTTTCGAGGTGCTGAATCTGATTTTGAGGTCAAAAATAGAAAATCCCGACATGGTGAAATTCCTCATTAGTTTGCTCAATTTGCTTTCAGAATTTTCCATAAGCAAACCGACCAAGAGGGTAGCTGTGTTTTTGTCGGTGTTGACGACCTTGAAAGGTCTCGAGTAAAGGGCGGTTAAGCATTTGTTTGCGCCCCCCTTCCCTCAGGAACATTTTCTCCGCAGTTCGGAATGAGGTCGGATACGACTGTATGTGTTGTGGTTTGGATTTTTCCGAAGATCTGCTTTCGTATTGCGTAGGTAACGGCTGAAAAATATCTGCCGGGAGCTTCAACGGTGCTGGGGAGGTTCTCTCGGCCGTGCTGTATCCATCGGAGTATCGAATTGTGGAACGTAGGCCGAGAAGGATATTTGGTAATTCTTCCGACCAAGTAGGCGAAGTGGTTGCGGCACGGAGTGCATTTTTGAGGTCTCGATGCTGTAGTGATTTTAGAATAAAACACTAGTTTAGCAATTAGAATAGTCCTTTTAATCGTCAAGTTTACTAGCTGTTCAATCTAGAATGATTCCTCCTCCGTCATCGTCACTTCGCCCATATACGGCCTGGCTCGAGCGATGGTGGACACATGTCATATTACCACATCCCCCACCATTAGTAAAAATTTAACAAAAATGAATGCCAATAGTAACAGTCAAAAAAGACTTAAAGATAAGACCAATATAGAACAACATTAGCGCAACACTTGTTGATGAAAATATTTTTTTAAACACATGTAACACATCAGTCTTAGATAAGAGAGAAATACCAGACTTAGAGAATCTAGGACGACACATAATCATCCGAATGGAGAGGACGGCGCACCTGCCCGGAGGGACGAGTCTCCTGTTGAACTGGGGTTAGGTTTCTTGAAATGTCGACATCCGGTATCTTGTGAAGGTCTCTTCGGTTTCTTTAAATGATGGAGCATTTAGTTTGAAGCTTATAAGACCGAGGACGATCAAGCTGCTCTTGAACTGTAGCTGGCAGTAATTTTCGAGGAACTGCATTGTTTTCAACAAGCACTTTGTCTCCCGGTTGGAGCTCTGAGAGAGGGTTGTGCCTTGCTTGCTTGTCGTACTCATGTTTCTAGCGTTTCTGCAATTTCAGGAATTCCTCCTCTATTGCACCAGCAGAGGGTAGATCTAGATGAGGAACTGTCGGCAGAATCCCCCTTATATTCCGCTTGAAGAGTAACTCGGCAGGTGAGGGAAGATTGTGTGCCAGCGGTGTATTCCTATACTCCAACAAAGCCAGATTTACGTCTCTTTCATCTTCCTGAACTTTGCGAAGCATTTTTTTTACTGTTTGAATCGTCCTTTCCGCCAGAGCGTTTCCTTGAGGATAGTGAGGTGAGGAAGTTACGTGCTGGAACCCATACAAGTCTGCAAAATCCGAGAATTCAACTGATGAATATTGTGGGCCATTGTCACTCACCAATTCCAGAGGAACACCATGTCTACCAAAACAATCCTTCATATGGGAAACAACTGCCTGTGTGTCAAGGTTGCGTAGCCGAAAGATTTCAGGGTACTTGCTATACCAGTCCACGATAATCAGATAGTGAACTCCTTGTAAAGTGAATATGTCACTTGCCACTATATGCCAAGGAGTTGAAGGAATGTCCCTCAGTACCATAGGCTCCTTGGGGTTTTTATTGGAGTACTTAGGACAGATGGGACAATTTTTCGAGACAGATTTGATGTCCGAAAGCATTGAAGGCCAAATGTTTCCGATTGAACTTCATAAATATTATTAATTAATTTTCCACATGATTTTGGCTGTTTGGTTCCAAATTTGAAAAGAATAAATCTTATGTTTTCGAAAGTGAAACTAGAAGGTGTTTTTTATCTCTAGAATTTTATCTATTAGAATAAATTTTGTGGTGATATTCGGACAATTATTGAACACGCCTATTTTTGAAGTGGAGTTGAGGAATGGAAGAGTTGTTCCCGTCAGGGAAGATCCGCCTCGCCGGAACTCTGTTAGAGAGGAAGTGATGAGGGAGTCCAAATCTCGCACTGTGCACAGTGCGTCTTCTAGGGAAGTAAACGAAATTGAGGATCTAGAGAGGAGGATAAAACAATTACAGTGTGAAGGAGACGAAGTGAGTTAGGAAATGAAGGTGTCGCGGATAACAGTGGTTATTCAATCTTATCTGAGGAAGGAGCGAATCAAGTTGAAGACCTCTTGAACTGCCCGAGCACACCTGCATACCCCACTCCAGCGCTCCGTAGAAGTTTGATGTCATCACCAGCCAGACCTGTACCAGCTCCACGACAAAACAAACCTCACCCGCAGCAAATGCCACAAAGACAATCTACCGAAGCAAAAGTAAGACACAACGAAGGCCAAGTAAGCGACCCCTAGACTACATTAAACTATTTTGTAGCCCGTCAGTCAGATGGTAAGGACCTGCCAAAATTTAGTGGTGAGCCTAAAGAATATCCTATATTCATAAGTCAGTTTAGGCGAACCTCTAGACTATGTGGATATTCCAACGAGGAGAATTTGGTCCGATTACAAGTGTTTGCAAGGGGAGGCTCGTGAAGCAGTTTACGCATTACTGGCTCTGCCAGACAGCGTCCGCGCAAATTTTGAGAGTTCTGGAATGTAGGTTTGGGCGTCCCGAGTACGTGATTGGTGAGCTGGGGTGGCGACTCAGGAGCATGCCAGAGGTGCGTGAGAACGACTTTGCCAGCATTATGAAATTCGCATCTGAAATTCAAAATTACGTAACATCCGTTACCATCTTGGAATGTGAAGACTACCTCATTGAACCATCGATGGTAAAATGCTTGGTTGCAAAGCTTCCACCCTCTATAAAGGTAAAATGGGGGGAGTATCTTTGGGCTACAAACAAGTTCTCTTCGCCCCGAATAAATGACTTAGCAGAATGGATTCAGCAAAGGGCAGAAGCGATGAGTTGTATTGTGCATGAATACCCAGGCCAGAAGTTAGTCGATGCAGGGGATAAGAGCAGAGAAGAGAAGAGCAGAGCTCCTTCGTGTATGTTCTGTGGAGCGGGAGACCATAACGTTCCAGAATGTAAGAAGTGGAATGAAGAGTCTACTGGCAACCGGTGGGCATGGGCCGAAAAAGAGAGAGTGTGCTATCGGTGTTTGAAGGCTCGGCACCCAAGTTTTCGGTGTAATACTCCAGATGACTGTAAGAAGTGTAGGGGTAGGCATCACGTGACACTACATAGAACTGCAGTTAAGGCGAGTGAAAAACCATCAATCCCGTTGAATAGTATACAAGTGCATGGCGAGGAAGAAATTGCGAGCCAGGAAGCACAGCATGCCCACTTGGAGGGTGTGAGTGGTGAATGGAGGGCTGTCTTAAAGGTACTTCCAGTACGACATCATGGACCTGAAGGTCCAGTGGACACGTACGCCCTTCTTGATGATGCCTCGTCCATTACCATGTTAGAACACTCCTTAGCAAAGGAATTAGGGCTGAAAGGAGAGAAACGACCATTAACATTAGCGTGGACAGGTGAAATGAGCCGTTTTGAAGCCAATTCGGAACAGGTCAACTTCCAGATTTCTAAATGTGAAGGAAATGCAAAAAAATTCACACTCAACGGAGTCAGAACTGTAGGCAGAATGGGCTTGAAGCCACAAAACATCGATATTCAACAAATCGCTAAACGGTGGCCTTTTGTGCTGAAGGGTGAAGGGGCATCCTTAAAAAATGCAGAACCAAAAATTATAATCGGCCAAGACAATTGACCACTATTAGCATCCCGTAAAGCTTTTTATGGACCGTGGAATGGCCCAGTGTTATCGAAAACATGGTTAGGATGGGTACTACATGGCAAGTTACCACGGAAAGGAGTTAATGGAATGGGAATAGAAATAACTCATTCCCATCTTGGGCATTGGGAGGAAGTGAAAGAGGTAGATCAGGAGGACGACGATTTTACTTTGAAAGATTTGGTCAGAAAGCATTCAGCCTTGAATGAAGTAGAAGCCACGCAAGCCAAAGATATAGCACAAGATGATGCAAAGGCTTTGGCGATTGTTAACTCAACCACGAGACGCATTGAAGGAGAGTCAGGGCGATGGGAAACAGGCCTATTGTGGAGAGAAGGGTTTGAAACATTACCAAGAGAGCTTAGGAGAAATGAACGGGAAAAGTTGGCTAAGGAGGGAAAGCAACGGGTGAGAAAAACCAAGACCAAGAATGAAAAGCAGATGGAGAAAAGAGCTGATGATGAAAACGAAAGGCAGAAGAATAAAGTAAGATGGAATAATAAAGAAGGGCCAATAAAGCGGAAAAGGAGTAGTGTCGAGTTTGAGGAGAACAAGACTGATCGACACAGCCTATTCTTCGATGGAGACATGGAAGGAAAAGACAAAATCAAGTTAAGTCCACAAAATCCTCGATTGATAGTCGCTGATGGAATACTGTGTCATAAGGGGAAAAGGAGAAAACAAATTAAGAATTGTGAAAGAACGGCTGAGTTGACAGCAAATAGTGGAAATGAAGTTGAAAATCAAGATATGAAGAAGAAGAAGAATTTACAGGGAGTCATAAAGGAAGAACGAGAGAAGAAAAATGAGGAAGTAAAGAACATGAGAAGGATACCAAGGAGAAGAAAACGCAAGAAGAAGACAGCGGAGAAAAAGGAAAGCAACAGATTTGGCAAGAAAGAAAGAGGAGGCTTTTGGTAAATATGAGGCTAGCAAGAACGACTGAGTGAAAGACTTGAGGAAAGAGATTCCAAAGAGAAAAGAGTTCCTTGGCGCCCCCGAGAATGTTTCCGATTGAACTTCATAAATATTATTAATTAATTTTTCCACATGATTTTGGCTGTTTGGTTCCAAATTTCAAAAGAATAAATCTTATGTTTTCGAAAGTGAATCTAGAAGGTGTTTTTTATCTCCAGAATTTTATCTATTAGATTACACCAATAAAGAGAACGTTTTGCTTTGAGAATCATTTTTGAAATACCACTGTGGTTATAGTGAAGTAGTTGAATCATATCATGCTGCAAGGTTTTAGGGACAATCATTCTGTTTCCCTTGAAGAGTAGCCCATTATGCTCATAAACTTCATCTTTGTAATTAACATAAGGCCGCAGGGCTTCAGAAAGTTTTTGATATGGCGACCAACCCTCACGACTGAACTTCAGTAGCATTTGTAAGTCGCTGTCTGAAACCGTTTCAGTGACAAAACGCTGCAAATTATTACACAATGGTTTATTATTTTTCTATATAGATCACTCGTCAACAAAATCACCAACCATCCAATATGAAGGAAAAATAAAAAATAAAAAAATAAAAATAAAAAAATAAAATAAAATAAAAAAAAATAAAAAAATCAAAATCACCAACCATCGATCGCATTTCGGTCAGCTCTAATTTGAACGGAGATTAGGCCTCTTTTGCGATTCACACTCGTGTTTTGATATACATATATACATATATTTCAATATAAACCCTTAAATACTCGTAGGGAGCGAACGGTTTGTCCTACAGAGCTCCGCGTGGTCTCAAAAAATTCTAAAAACTCTATAGAATCTTAAATTGAAGGAAAAACAATACCTTTATATCGAAATTTTTTGAGTTAGGGCGTTTTCAAAATTTCAAAATTGATTTTGGAACCCTTAGAAGTGACTTACATCAACCAGAAGCTTCGGGGCACAACTAGACCCCAAATGGAGCCTACATACCAAATTTTATCAAAATCGGTCAAGCTAAGTGGCAAAAGTGCTTTTGCTAAGTGGCAAAAGTGCCGCGTACGGCGGACGGACGGCCAAATTTTTATTCGATTTTTGGATTCTACTTACCTTGAAACGTAAACCATCAAATTTTGAGGGGGTGTTAAAAAAATTTTTTTGCGGACGGACGGCCAAATTTTTATTCGATTTTTGGATTCTACTTACCTTGAAACGTAAACCATCAAATTTTGAGGGGGTGTTAAAAAAACTTTTTTCTTGGTCGATTCCAAAGGTTCATTATTGAAAATAATAAACCAAAAGAGAGTGCTTTCTCTTGGTGATACTTAAATCTTGATAAAGCAATGCAACCTGAGCTTCTATTTCTGCCGTCATTGTGGACGCACCATCATCATGAGGCAGTCGAGAGAGACAGTCTGGAACGTGATTTGCCTTCCCAGGTTTATAGACAACATTAAAGTTTTGTAGTCGCATGCGCATTCGTTGGAGACGTTGAGGGCACTTATACATTGGTTTCTTGAAAATAGAAAATAGGGGTTTGTGGTCAGATTCTACAATAAAATGTTTTCCAAAAAGGTAATGGTAGAATCTTTCACACCCAAAGACGATTGCCAACATCTCTTCTTCTATGATGGCATAGTTTTGTTGAGTTTTGTCAAGTGTCTTGCTTGCATATGCAACAGGAGCACCATCTTGCATAATTACGGCTCCTAAACCATATTGAGAAGCATCAACTGATAGCGTTATTTCCTTATGGGGGTCATAATAAGGCAAAATTGGCTTTTCCAAGAGTACTGTACGAATCTTTTCAAAAATATTTGAATGAGCTTCTGTCCAATTCCAGGTTTTGGCTTGTAGAAGTTGTCGAAGGTGGTATACCTCGTCTGCTAGGTTTGGCAAGAATTTGGCCATGTAGGAAGTAAAACCAAGAAAAGAATGGAAGACTCTTTTTATCATGAGGAGTTTTCATATTAACTATAGCTGGGATCTTGGAGTCATCTGGAGTCACCCCCAAGCTTGTTATTTTGTGTCCTAAATACCTTAGCTCACCTTGACAAAATTTGCTCTTATGAGAATTGAACTTGACATTGTATTCCCGGGCCCTGAGGAACACTCTTTTTAGAATGTTATTGTGTTCTTCCAAAGAAGATGCGTATATCAAAAGGTCATCCATATATAGTGCAACATTCGGAATGTCACCAAATATTTCGGTAAAATACCTAGTGAACACCTCAGGGGAGGTGTGGATGCCGTAGGGTAAACGCCGAAAGCAATAGCTGCCAAATGGCGTATTGAACGTTGTCAGGGTCTCCGATTCTTTTGAGAGCTTGACCTGCCAGAAAGCTCGTTCTGCGTCAATAGCTGTGAAGATTGTTGAACCAGCGAGCTTTGCCGTTATTTCCTCAAAAGTGGTCATTGGGTACTTTTCTGGCTCCACATCCTTGTTAAGGTGCTGTGGGTCAAGGCAGATGCGTATAGACCCATCTGGTTTCCTGAGAATGATGAGACGTAATCGGTGGGCTCAGTCACTTTCCGCAAAATATCCAACTTTTCAAGGCGTAAAAGCTCTTTTTGGTTTATTATTTTCAATAATGAACCTTTGGAATCGACCAAGAAAAAAAAAATTTTAACACCCTCTCAAAATTCGATGGTTTACGTTTCAAGGTACGTAGAATCCAAAAATCGAATAAAAATTTGGCCGTCCGTCCGCCGTCCGCCGTACGCGGCACTTTTGCCACTTAGCATTGACCGATTTTGATGAAATTTGGTTTGTAGGCTCCATTTGGGGTCTAGTTGTGCCCCGAAGCTTTTGGTTGATGTAGGTCACTTCTAAGGGTTCCAAAATCAATTTTGAAATTTTGAAAACGCCCTAACTCAAAAAATTTCGATATAAAGGTATTGTTTTTCCTTCAATTTAGGACTCTATAGAATTTTTAGAATTTTTTGAGACCACGCGGAGCTCTGTAGGACTAACCGTTCGCTCCCTACGAAAATTTAAGGGTTTATATTGAAATATATATATATATATATATAAATCAAAACACGAGTGTGAATCGCAAAAGAGGCCTAATCTCCGTTCAAATTAGAGCTGACCGAAATGCGATCGATGGTTGGTGATTGTGATTTTTTTTTTCATATTGGATGGTTGGTGATTTTGTAGACGAGTGATCTATATAGAAAAATAATAAACCCTTGTGTAATAATTTGCAGCGTTTTTAACGGAGTATACAAACGGTGAGGTACCTTCCTTGGAGCATCATAGTGCCTCGTAGCCCCTTCCTTCAATCGAATTTTATATTCTTATTTGTTTATGGAGCCTGTTCCCTTGAACACATCTCCATAATCAGCCACTAAACGTGACGTACTATTTGTGAGAGATACATTGCCTATGCGGCTAATCAAACCTAGCTTAACTGAGGGCTGAATACCAAGTATATTTTCTGTTCCAAAGCCTTCAACAATTTTGAAGTTTAACGTGTATTGAGACCCTCGGCAATAACTTTGCAAAGTTACTTCACCGAGACATGGAATTTGACTGCCATCGTAGTTTCTTAAGCGGTATTTAGTTGGCTTGACTTCAATAGGAAAATTCATTTTTTCAAGAGTAGACATGGTGAGTATGTCACAGTGGGCTCCACTATCAATCTTGAACGTGATATCCTTACCCAGAACATTCAAGGTTTCATACCAATCAGTATCTGAAACAGAATTTGATTGTATCTGCCCAACGTACAGGGAATCATTGGAACTGTCACTTTCAAGACGAGTGTCCACGTTCACTTTATTCACATTTTTACTCCCAGAATAAGTTGAATGAACTTTACTAGCACCTGCCTCAGAGGTAGTAGCCGATTCAGTATTTCTGCAGTACTTAGCATAATGATGAAGTCCACTGCACTTATTGCAGGTAGAGTTGTAAGCAGGACAACGTCCAAATTTGTTGCACACCTTCGGCCCTTTTTGCGAAAAACAGACTTAGGGCGGTATTCATAGTCATGACTCGAGTTGGAGGACTCCTCCAAAGTACGTTTTGAGGAGTCCTTTCCTCCTCGAGCTATTCATAGTTAAGCCTTAAGCCAAAGTCAAGGCCAGACTCATCCTCCAAGTCGAGGAAGGTCTCGAGGAAGCCTTAAGGAGGCCCGACGGCTCCTTAAGCTATTCATAGTCGCCTCATTTCAAGGCGTCCTCGAACCGCCAAAGGCGTCCTCCAATGGCGGTATTCATAGACGACTTCGGAGGTGGAGTCGAGAAATTTGAAGGCCGAATCGAGATATTTCGAGTCGAGAAAGGGGCTTCGAGCTTCCTCAGCCCAAGGTAGGTGAAAAGGTACCTTGAGGAAAGATTTTGATGATACCTACCTACCTGTTATCACAAGCGTTGTCGTTATAAAATATTCTACGGATTTATTCTTCGGTTATTTCGTCCGAAAACATGGATTTCGAAGATATTGAAAGATTGGAGGAATTTGATGAGTATTTTTAGGAATCTTCGCGAGATCAGCGAAGGCCGAAATGTTACTTGCGGGATCAAGAAAACCCTTTGGAGGTAGGTACTCAAAAGTTATGATAATAATGATAAACACGGTGAATGCCAGTAATTTAGTTATGTTCTTATTTGTATAGGTATTGGATGATCGAACATTTGAAGAAATTTCGTTTTACAAAAGAGACCGTGATAAACGTGCTACTCCCGATTTTCTTCCTGCCCGAGAGTATTTCTGTGAACAGGAGAGAACAGAATCTATCTCTTCATCATCTAGGGCTGGGTACTTACGACTGAGTTACTTGCACCAAATTCTGACATATGTTTCTTACATAACTAGTCGACAATATACTGAAATTTGGTCCATTCCGATTCAGTGGAAGAAAAGTTATGACCGCCCGATATTTGATGATAGCTGATTTCAGTAGAAATGTCGAACATTTTCGCACTTTAAAAAAAATGGTCATCTTCAAATAACTCCAAACTCTGGTGAATGTTCGAGCAACATGTCCTCAACAATATACTAAAATATGGTGGGGGAATTTGAAATAAAAAGAAGTAATCGATCTTAGAAGTAGCCGAGCCATCTGTTTCGAAGCCAAGGTTCTGTAGTCATAAGCCCGACAGAACGGCATTTTCGTACTTCACAAAAAAACGTCATCTTCAAATCGCTCCGAACTCTGGTGAATTGTAGAGCAACATATCCTCTACAATTTTCAAAATATGGTGGGTGGGAATTTCGAATAAAAAAAAGTAATCGACTATGTTCAACTCTTCATAGTACCTTCTGTACCTACCTATTAGGTACCTTCCTTGTTGAGAGCACGTATTAATACCAATGGAAATTTGTTTCATATAGTTCTAAAGCCTTCATTTGTGTCACCCCATAGGAGAAAAAGTAGAAATTGGGTTTTCTACTCTTGACGACTGAGAAGTATGAGGATGAGAAGTTCTGTTGTAACGGAATGACGCGGCCGCGGGACTCGGGAAGTGTTGCGGGTCAGTCTAGATGCGCCTTTAATCTATGGCCAATTTCACTCAGGTGAAAAGCGCTTTGGTAGGTACTTTGTAAATTACAAACAACGAACGAGCGTAAAGAAAAGGAGCACCAATATAAATATAATATACTTATTGAATATAATGCGCTACTTTCTGTTGGGTACTTTCCACTGAAATTGAAATCACTCGCGATTTTCTCCCAACACTTTTTTTTTCGATCGCATCTGTTTTTTTCCACAATGTCCTTATTTTCAATTATGAATTTCCTCAACGTAGTTTATTCAGCTTCGCTTAAAAACGGCTCTCTTCTTTTCTCTTTCCATTTGGAAACTAATATAAAAAATTAAAAGGTATCAAACACTATTTTATTGAAGAAGGAACGCGAACAACAGGAACAGAGATGGTCCAAAGTCAAAGCTGAAAAACAACACCAACCATTCTGAAATAAACATTCGAACCTCCTCCATGAAACCTTCACTGAGCTGTTACCTGAACAGGGCTGCCAATTCTTCCTCGACCGTCGTTTGGTAACTCGAGGTCTCCTCGAGTTGAGGATGAGCTGAGGTCGACCTCCAAATGCGTTCTGTTCGTCTATGAATAGGGTGAGGAATCCTCGAGAAAAGATAAGTTGGAGGAAACCTCAACTCGAGTCGAGGAAATCCACGCCTTGAGGAATGACTATGAATACCGCCTTTAGTCCCCACTGCACCTACCAAGCTCTCCTCTGGTTCTCGTGTGCCTGACTCAATAACATCAAGCTGGATTTCTGCAGCTTCCATGATTTTGCAGATGTTTATACGAATAGCAAGAGTGAGAGGAGGGTCATGTTGTTGCAGGAGTTTGTCCTTGATCTTCCTGCCACGAACTCCACAAACAATACGATCACGAATCAAGCGATCAGTCATATTGCCAAAATTGCAAGATCTGCTCAATTTGCGCAAAACAGAGAGATAAGTATCAAAATTTTCGTCAGACTTCTGATTACGAGTAAAAAACAGGTAGCTTTCAACAGCCTCATTCTTCTTAGGCACACAATGACTTTGAAAAGCCTTGAGAATATCATCTACACTAGGTTCATCTGTGTTGAAAGTGAAACCTTCATATAGATTATAAGTATCCTTACCCAAATTGTAGAGTAGTAAGGCAACCTGTTCATCACGAGGTAAGGTCTTGGCACCGCTAGCTGTAAAGTACAAACGGAATTTTCTCTCCCAGCGCGTGAAAGCTTCATCACAATTTGTTACTCCCTCCAGAGTAAATTCCTCAGGAGTCTTGATGTTTCTAAACACGATCTTAGAAGCAGATTCCGCAAGCTCGTCATCTGAGTCAAAACATTGTTTTGATTTAGACGAACGCTTCTTGGGTCCCATTTTTATCACTCGCGAAAATTACAACACTTAGGTACACTCACTTTACATTACCGAATCTGCGCCATGTAGTGATTTTAGAATAAAACACTAGTTTAGCAATTAGAATAGTCCTTTTAATCGTCAAGTTTACTAGCTGTTCAATCTAGAATGATTCCTCCTACGTCATCGTCACTTCGCCCATATACGGCCTGGCTCGAGCGATGGTAGACACATGTCATATTACCACAGATGCCACCGCTCAACTTTGCCGTTCGATTCCGGATGATAGGCGGTTGTTCTGTTTCGTTTAATTCCGTATTTTTTTAGGAATTCATTAAACTCAGAACTTTCAAATTGACGACCCTGGTCCGTTGTGAGTACCAGTGGGCAGCCAAATCTTGAAATCCAAGTTGAGAGTATTTGTTCTATAATCATTTTCGCGGTTATATTCCGAAGCTATATGCACTGAGAAAAAAAAAGGGCCTTTTCTCGGTTAAAACACGATTTTTTGCTAGGTCCTATCCTGCCAACCTAGAATTTAATGTATTTTCAGTCACGGGTGGATCTTTTTAATGTCACGGTTGTATATCATCTAACCGAGACTGAAAACACCTGTGAATTTACCGACCACAAAATGCAAACAACCGTGATTTTAAAGGACTTAAAGTCACGGTCGAAGCTACAACCGTGAAATTAAATGTGCCGCCCCCGGATTTAATCTCTAGGTTAGACTCAACTTGTATTTAACAGTGAATTAAAATGTGCCGCCCCCGGATTTTTAGGTCACGGTTGCTAACGATGAATTAAGAGTCACGGTTAATTGCATAACTTCTTAATAATGTCTCGGTTATTATCATCCTATTTTATAATCGGGTTTTACTTTCGTGGACGGTGAAGCAACCTAGAAGCAAAAAGTTCTAACCGCCAATTTAATGCACAAATAATTTACAACCAGGGTGATTCAACCTAGTATTCAATAATTGGAGTATTTTCCACTGGGTTGCCTCCAATTTTTTTCTAGGTTGTGTCCCTTTATTATCAAGGTTGCCTGCCTTATTTTGCTAGGGTACATTCCTTTCTTTAACGGTTCTCCCCATCAAATCTCTCGGTTCTTGCACTTTCTATCTAGGTTGGCTCCAGTAAAAGTATAGGTTGTTCCTATTAAATCTCTCGGTTCTTGCACTGTCCATCTAGGTTGGCTTCAGTAAAAGTATAGGTTGTTCCTATTAAATCTCTCGGTTCTTGCACTTTCTATCTAGGTTGGCTCCAGTAAAAGTATAGGTTGTTCCTATTAAATCTCTCGGTTCTTGCACTTTCTATCTAGGTTGGCTCCAGTAAAAGTATAGGTTGTTCCTATTAAATCTCTCGGTTCTTGCACTTTCTATCTAGGTTGGCTCCAGTAAAAGTATAGGTTGTTCCTATTAAATCTCTCGGTTCTTGCACTGTCCATCTAGGTTGGCTCCAGTAAAAGTATAGGTTGTTCCTATTAAATCTCTCGGTTCTTGCACTGTCCATCTAGGTTGGCTTCAGTAAAAGTATAGGTTGTTCCTATTAAATCTCTAGGTTCTTGCACTTTCTATCTAGGTTGGCTCCAGTAAAAGTATAGGTTGTTCCTATTACATCTCTCGGTTCTTGCACTTTCTATCTAGGTTGGCTTCAGTAAAAGTATAGGTTGTTCCTATTAAATGTCTAGGTCGTTCTGTTTTCTGTCTAGGTTGTCTCAAGTAAAAGTATCGGTCTTTCCTATTAAATGTCTAGGTCTTTCCGTTTTCTGGCTAGGTTGCCTCGAGTATAAGTCTCGGTCTTTCCTATCAAATGTCTAGGTCGTTCCGTTTTCTGTCTAGGTAAACTCGAGTAAAAGTATAGGTTGTTCCTATCAAATGTCTAGGTCGTTCCGTTTTCTGTCTAGGTAAACTCGAGTAAAAGTATAGGTTGTTCCTATCAAATGTCTAGGTCGTTCCGTTTTCTGTCTAGGTAAACTCGAGTAAAAGTATAGGTTGTTCCTATTGAATGTCTAGGTCGTTCTGTCTAGGTTGTCCTTATAGTAGGTTGTCAATTAGTACAATTTCTAATTCAAATGCGTACAAATAAGCAAATTGACAGAACTGATTAAAACAAGAACAATACAACATTAAAAACGAAGAAATCTTGAAAATCTGAAAAAGACAGTAGGTACTGTTATCCGCCAGAAAGCCAACCCTTTTTGATTTTTTTCTTGTAGGAAAAGCTAAATTGTCACAAGCGAATAAAACAAGAAATACAGAAGTACCCTATATGAAGAAATCTTGAAAATACTACAAAACAAATTCTGTTACTAGCTAAAAAGCCAACCATTTAAGTACTTGTTTTCTTTTTATACCCAAATACAACTTTTGTAAATTGATGTCATTAATAGGTTCCATAGATAACAACAGGGTATGTTATTAATGAGTAATTTTATTTTAATGCCTTGTCTTTACATGGTAAGGTATTGTTTGTAAATAAATGAATAAATTTTAACTTAAACATTTTAATATCATAAAGTAAAGCTTTAGGTACAATTTACAAATTAAGTATTAGTAATAATGATAACATTTCAAAATTGCACCCCTTAATAAGTGTTTCTCATTGTTACATAGACAGTTCCATCATTAGCCTTAGTTAAAGTGATTGGAAAGGGAAATCCAGCAACTGGTAGCGAGCTGAAGGCTTCAATTTAACTTTAACAACTTCGTATGCACGGAAGTGCTCGACAAAACCTAACGTAATGAGATTGTAGCCTCTAACGTACACATCGTTAGTGTTTTCGTTACAATACAAATGTGTGATAAGTATGAAGTTAGGATTTCCGTTTTCGTCTATATTTGTGCATAGCACGTAACCAGAGGTGAAATACACGTTGGAAGCGGTTGTAACAAACTCGACCAATTTCAAATCATCACACAGTGGAACATTGAGAGAGTGGCAGATTTGGATAAGTTCGTTAGGAGGTATAAAAATAGTTTTACCATATACATTCACAGCAGGCGGGAGTTCATTTTTGAAAAAAAAACTTCAGTTGATAATGGTGTTTATCAGCAGTTGATTTTGGAGTGTTCGCACTGAGGTGCGAATTGAGGTAACTGCTGCTTTAATAACTGTGTGCTTCGACTCAAAACGCATGGTAGAGAGTGCGTTAAGTGGGCCGTGCCTCATCATCATAGTAGGGTTGTGCGTTAAAAAGTGAAATTTGGGTTGCAACGTAGCAGTTTTGTCACCAATTTCATTGCATAGGGGCAAATACAAATCCAAAAACTCGTAAATCACAGTAGCTAAGTAAGCGGCTCTTTCGGGAGTTACTGTAGATCTAGGAATATTGTAAAAGAGCTTTTGAATAGAAATCCAAATGTGTTCATACTCCAACGTGTATTTCAAATTGAAAGTGTAAAACACTTTGAAGCAGAGCTCCACTCCTGTCAATAAATTATCGGTTATGTATTCGAAATCGAAAACTCTGACAAATACTTGTTATATGTTATAAACATTACCCAAAACAGCAATATAAGGCTGGACAAAGCCACTATTGGCCAATATCAGCTCCTGGTGGTGAGCCCCCTTCTGCTCAGGAGTTTCGAAGAAGGCGATGAAGGATCGCGCTTTGATACAACCTGGCGTTTGCGGAGCGTTCGTGTTCGTCCGCTGAAACACAGGAAGTAGCTTTAGGTTCAACGTATTTACACAGCTTGCATCATTGGTGGTGAGAGGGGGGGGGGGGAGGGGGGAACTAACTGTTCTTTTCGCATTTTTGGTTTATTATTTTCAATAATGAACTTTTGGAATTGAGCAAGAAAACCGTTAAAACTCCGTAAAAACACATTGTGTTGAAAAAAAAATTGTACGCCGTCCGCGGCACAATTAAATCCATTTGGGGTCTAATTGTGCCGCGAAGATTTTGGTAATTATCAGTCACTTCTAAGGGGTGAAAACAAGAAAATGACATTTTTAAAACGGTCTATCTCGAAAACTTTGAATATAATGTTTTTTTTTTTCAAAAAACGCTGCAAATCGTAGCCCAAAGGTTTATTATTTTCTGTATAGATCACCCTTCTGTATAGATCAGTGGTTCTCCGTCAATAGCACCTACCACCATCTGTATTCCCCCTTGACTTTCCCTCTCAAATTTCAGCTTCCTGCGTTCAAAAGGATTGAAAATGGCTTCGGAGCTCACTCAGCTGATCAGTGATCTGAAGGGTGAAGAAGATCTTCTCGAATGCTGGAGACGCCTGGAAGAGCACTGATCAGCTGAGTGAGCTCCGAAGCCATTTTCAATCCTATTGAACGCAGGAAGCTGAAATTTGAGAGGGAAGGTCAAGGGAGAATGCAGATGGTGGTAGGTGCTATTGATGGACAACCAGTGATCTATACAGAAGGGTGATCTATACAGGAATAATAAACCTTTGGGCAATGATTTGAAGCGTTTTTTACCTACCAACATTTTTTTTACCTGCCAACTTTTTTTACCTACCAACTATTGTTAGACACTACCTACCACACCATACTGGCTTCACACCTTCACAATCAAGTTTATCAGAAAGAACTAAACGCTTCACACTCGATTCGAAAAATAGAAAGCTTCATATGGAAATTTGATTACTGGTTACGCAGTAGGCAAAACTGTCTACAAATTGAAGAAATGAACAGCGATCGCATTTTAGTCAGATAAAATCTGAACGGAGATTAGACTTCATTTGCGATTCACACTCATGATTCTGTTTTATCGAAGGAAAACCTTCAAGTACTCGTAGGGACCGAACGGTTTGTCCTACAGAGCTCCGGGTGGTCTCAAAAATTTTTTTAAATTCAATACTATTTAAAATTGGTGAAAAAACGATACCTTTATTTCGAGAGTTTTCGAGCTAGGGCACTCTTGAAAATTTCAACCCTTAATTTTCACCCCTTAGAAGTGACTGACATTAACCAAAAGCTTCGCGGCACAACTAGACCCCAAATGGAGCCCATATATGGAGCCCATATATATATCAAATTTGAACCAAATCGGTCCAGTGTTGCTAAGAAAAGTGCCGTGTACGGCGTACGGTGTACGGCGTACGGCGGACGGACGGGAATTTTTTAATTCGATTTTCGGATTCTACGTACCTTGGAATGTAAAACATCAAATTTTGAGGGGGGGGGGGGGGTTAAAATTTTTTTTCTTTCTCGATTCCAAAGGCTTATTATTGAAAATAATAAACCAAAAGTGGAATTTTTAGAATCGAATGAGAATACAAGGTCCAACAGCTAGCTCCCTCAGTGGTCCTTGGTGGTTAGGACTAATGATAATCAGAAATATGAGTGTGAATCGCAAGTTAACGTCCATTGTATAGAAACCATTTTCTCTCCTATTCAACGCAGATAGCTAAAATTCGAGAGGGAGGGTCAAGAGAGAATGCTGAAGATGTCTGAGAGATCACAGATCAGCTGAGTGAGCTCCAAAGCCATTTTTACTCCTACTCATCCCAAGAAACTGAAATTTGAGAGAGAGGGTTAATGGAAAATAATGACCCCTCCCCGTTAAAATGTGATGGTTTACGTTTCAAGGTACGTAGAATTCAAAAACGCTGCAAATTATTACACAATGGTTCATTATTTTCTGTATAGATCACCCTTCTTCTGCATAGATCGCTGGTACCATCAATAGTAACTACAAACCTCATTATTCTCCATTAACCTTCTTCTCAAATTTCAGCTTCCTGCGTTGAATAGGATTGAAAATGGCTTCGGAGCTCGAATGCTGAAGACGCCTGAGGGATCACTGATCAGCTGAGTGATCTTCGAAGCCATTTTCTATCCTATTCAACGCAGGAAGCTGAAATTTGAGAAAGAGGGATAATGGAGAATAATGATGTTGGTAGGTACTATTGATGGAAAACCAGTGATCCAAATAGAAGGGTGGTCGTATTTGTTACTGCATGCACTGGGGGTGTCATTATGCTTCGAAAATTCCCTAAACTGGGAGAAATGTTGGTTAGAAACATAAAAAAAGACAGGATGAAAAACAACATCGATGTGCTCACTTTGTTTGTTGCGGTAGCAGGAGAGAGCTGCGTTGAGGATGGGTATATCCGTATGATACCTCGATCTCTGGCAGTTTTCGGCGGATTTGACGATCACAGGGACGCATTTACGAAGGCCATCATCAGTTCAAACTTCAAATCTTCATAAGGAGCTACAGAGCTCTGGTTGATCTCATTCGATTCTAAAAATTCAGTTCTATTTTAAATTGATGAAAAAACAATACCGTTACATTTGAGTTTTTTGAGCTAGGGCGTTTTGAAAATTTCATCCCCTATTTTTCACCCCTTAGAAGTGACTGACAATTAAAAACGCTGCAAATTATTACACAATGGTTTATTATTTTTTATTTTCCTATATAGATTACTCGTCTGCAAAGCCACCAACCATCCAACATGAAGAAAAACATCGATCGCATTTCGGTCAGCTTTAATTTGAACGGAGATTAGGCCTCTTTTGCGATTCACACTCGTGTTTCTGATTTATCGTACGTCCAAACTTTAAATTCTCGTAGTGAGCGAACGGTTTGTCCTACAGAGCTCCGGATGGTCTCAAAACTTCTATAAAATCTTAAATTGAAGGAAAAACAATACCTTTATATCAAAATTTTTTGAGTTAGGGCGTTATCAAAATTTCAAAATTGATTTTGGAACCCTTACAAGTGACCTAAATCAACCAAAATCTTCGGGGCACAACTAGACCCCAAATGGAGCCTACATACCAAATTTCATCAAAATCGGTCCGTGGTAACTAAAAAAGTGCCACGTGCGGCGGACGGCGGACGGACGGAACATTTTTTATTCGATTTTGGTTTATTATTTTCAATAATGAACCTTTGGAATCGACCAAGAAAAACAATTTTTAACACCCCCTCAAAATTTGATGGTTTACGTTTCAAGGTACTACGTAGAATCCAAAAATCGAATAAAAATTTGGCCGTACGCCGTAAGCGGCACTTTTGCCACTTAGCATAGACCGATTTTGATGAAATTTGGTATGTAGGCTCCATTTGGGGTCTAGTTGTGTCCCGAAGATTTTGGTTGATGTAGGTCACTCCTAAGGGTTCCAAAATCAATTTTGAAATTTTGAAAACGCCCTAACTCAAAAAATTATGATATAAAGGTATTGTTTTCCCTTCAATTTAAGATTCTATAGAATTTTCAAAATTTTTTGAGACCACCCGGAGCTCTGTAGGACAAACCGTTCGCTCACTACGAGAATTTAAAGTTTGGACGTACGATAAATCAGAAACACGAGTGTGACTCGCAAAAGAGGCCTAATCTCCGTTCAAATTAAAGCTGACCGAAAGGCGATCGATGTTTTTCTTCATGTTGGATGGTTGGTGGCTTTGCAGACGAGTGTCTATATAGAAAAAAATAAACCATTGTGTAATAATTTGCAGCGTTTTGGATTCTACGTACCTTGAAACGTACCTTGAACGTTTTTTAAAAACAAGTTTTTATTATTTGTTGATAAAGTGAACTAAAAAGTTTATAAAAAAATAACTCTAATAAGAAATATTATCCACCTTAATTATTAAACCTTTCCGATTTTATCACAGCCCCAATTTTATAAACACAAGCGTGTTACATTGTGATAGCAAGAGGCAAAAGATGGTGCTAAATGTTTTTATTTGTACCATCAAAATGTAACACACTTTTATTTATAAAATTGGGACTTTGATAAAAACGGTAACATTTAATAATTAAAGTTTAATTTTCTTATTTGAGTTAATTATTCTAACTTTTAAGTTCACTTTACTGATTAATGAATAATAAAATGTTTTTTTTTCTTTACCTAATTTTATTATACATTTATATAATTTCAACGGATAGATGCGGAAAATATTAGATTACACGAAAAAAAACTGAGAAAATGGACAAATTTTACGTCGATATTTCGACGGGTAACCCTCTTCTCACCCCCACCCCCCCTTAATATGCACCCCCTTATGTGGTAATATTGCATTGTGATCCGATTTATACATACCTGAAAAATTTTAGCTCAATAGAAAACCGGGAAGTGGATCAAATTTAACTTGAAATATTTTACTGCAAACAAACTGGCAACGGGACAGGTGAAACTAAATAAAAGCTTGTAAAAATACAAAAGTCCTGCACACTAGGACTTTTTTTTTAATCACTATTTCGAGATCACTGTACTCATGTTTTGACGGGGGGATACTCTGCGAACTCGACCGGGGGATTCTGATACACCTCTCTCAACACGTGGGGGTTTTGACGGTCGCCCGAGTTCATAATGAATAGCTGTGCTTAATTTACATAAAATAAATGAGCAAAATGTAATAGTTGTGTGCCTAATTTACTTAATATTAATGAGCAATAGGTAATAATATTGTAGGAAGTAGCTCACCTCGGAAAATTTCGATAGTCGCAGCTGAGAAGCCCCATTCAGCCAACATGCCTGTCACATCTTCCATATCGGGAGAGGGAGAGCCAATATACTCAATCAAGAAAATATTATAACACAAGTCACAACCAAGATGAAGATGATAATGAGTTGAGTATAATAAAAAAAGAGAGCGTTATAGGACGTGACACGTGAGAAGTTGTAAACTGGAAGTGGGTATCGGGTAGGTTGCACGCGCGTTTATATACGGATTGCCCCACCACTGCCACCAAATAATTTCGGTCTCGGTTGAATCAACCAAGTGAATATTTTACCAACATTTTCAAATGGTTATATCATCAATAAATTAACAATTTTACCTTGTTTTCACGATTGAATTCAACAAAGCAAACGTCACTACATCAAAGGAGACATACTTTCAAAGCAACTTTTCTTGAATAAACGCTTGGAGGATGATTGGGATCGCTTACAATTTCGTTCTCGGTTGTATCTTATTTCATGGACGGTTGTTCCAACCGCAAGGGATAAACAAATTGCATTAAATTGACTTTATCGTCATGAAATCCGTATGTTTCCATCTTTCTCGCAACAAAATCAGATAGAACGGGTTTCAGTCCCTTCGTGACATATGGAGGACGGACTTGAACAAATTTATTTTTCGAAATGCAGTATATGAACCGTTTGGAGGTTATGTACCACGTGCTTAATAGTTGGGATTTTTGGCTAGCAATTTCGTTCTCGGTTATGACGATTTTATGGACGGTTGTTTCAACCGCAAGGGATAAACAAATTGCATTAAATTGACTTTATCGCCATGAAATCCGTATGTTTCCATCTTTCTCGCAACAAAATCAGATAGAACGGGTTTCAGTCCCTTCGTGACATATGGAGGACGGACTTAAACAAATTTATTTTTCGAACTGCAGTATATGAACCGTTTGGAGGTTATGTTCCACGTGCATAATGTTTGGGATGTTTGGCTACCAATTTCGTTCTCGGTTATAACTGATTTTGTGGACGGTTGTGTGAACCGGGATGGATAAAAAAATTGCATTAAATTGACTTTATCAACATGACATCTGTATTTTTCCATGTTTATAACAACGAAATCAGATAGAACGGGTTCTTCGTGACATACGGAGGACAGACTAAATACAAATTTACCATCTCGAAATGCAGTATCATGAAACGCTTGAAGGTTAAGTAGGATAATAATGCAAAAAACGTTGTATTTTTCTAGAGTTTTTGTGGAAAACATTATCTCCCACGACCTAATGATTTCGGAATCGAATTTTACGCAATTTTTCATGCTAAATCGAATGATGAAATGCAGACCTCCAAGGGCTGGGAGCGACCTTCGTTACTCACTAGAAAGAGGTTGAAAATCTTATAATATAAGATTACAATATAAGAATAATATAAGAGTACATATTATGTACTTGACAGTCGGGGAGGTCTGAAACTGTCACCAGTATGCAAAATATTTCCGGTATATGTAGGTACCCACACTTCTTGCAATTTTGTGCCGTTCTTCAGGAATATTTTTCCCCCTGTGCGCCTTCAAGTGGATTTGGCTCATGCATCCCCTAACAAATTTTCAATTTGGCAGATATATTTTCTGCGAAGATTACGATTTCAAATATTACTGTCTACGTGAACCAAAAGCTGGTAAAGATCTCTGTAGCAAATGAAATCCAAAGCCATTATACCGACCTACCAATTTTGATAAAGTTCTATCCTTGATTGGCCCACTTTAATTGATGGGTTCATGGAAAACGGCTGAAACCCATGACAGTGATTTGTGGACGACAGACGGAACAACACCTGGAATTGATAAAGCCTTGGTACTGCTTCCGAATTTCATTGCTTGCTCTGAGATTTGACAATGAAACTATATAAAACATTTAATACTCCAGAAGAGAGACGAGTGCTTGATAACGTGATGGCTTCAATTGAAGAAATCTGTGACAATTTTGTCTCAACATGAGCCAAGAGAGTTTCGCGGTGGAAATGAAATTGAAATTTGAAATGAAGAAAATCCATTTTGCTTTATCAAGCCCATCAAAGAAATGCCGTATTGTGGAATCTAGTCAAAGCCAAAGAGTTACTTCTGAATCAGTTTGAATCTGCCGCCATTTTATTGGATGGATAATTTATTATCACCGTTCTATCAACCTAAAAAATTATTGCCGATATACCTAACCTAGAACAAAATTATCCAATCGAGAAAAAATTGAAGTACTCGGTTGAATCAGCCAACATTTTATTGTATGAATTAAATATCACCGTTGTTTCAACCTAGAAAAATATTGCTGATATAATGTAGAACGAAATAAGGTGGGAGGGTGTTTATTGTCTATGATGATCCAACCGTGACCTGATTGGTCAGTAAAGTTCTTCGTTGTAGGTATCAACCGAGTTGTAAATTAGGGGGCAGGGTGGAATAATGTTCGCTCGTGAAGTAACCGTGATCTGATTGATCAGTTTATAAATTTTACGTTGTTTCAACCGAGAGGTAAAGTTGGAGGCAGGGTGGATTAATATTCGCTGGTAAAGTTACCGTGATCTAATTTTTCATCTATAAATTCCACGTTGTTTCGACCGAGAAGTAATGTTGGGGGCAGGGTTGATTGATATTCCCTGTTGAAGTAACCGTTATTCAATTTCACAGCCTATAATGCTAGATTGTTTTAACCGTGACAATAAACCTGCTATAACCGTGACCAGATTGGGGGCAGTTTCAAATTTCCATCACTGTTGGTTCATCCTGGAAGTCTTTGAAACAACCGTGACACTAAAGTGGTTTTAACAGAGACTGAAAGTCACCTTTTTTGTTCAAGGGTATATGTTTGAAGTAACGGTTGCTTCTTTTAAATTTCTCGGTTAATTTTCGTGATACAACAGTGACTTTAATGAGGGAGAATTATATGGAAGGTCAAATCATTTCGATCTCGGTTCACCCCACTTACAAGCCACGGTTAAATCATTAATGTCACGGCTTGCAACTTTTCTTTTCTAGGTCAAAACATTTGGTCCAGGTTGAATTTTTTTCACTCCAGGTTGTGATCAGCGAGTGAACTGAATTGGTCTCGGTTGTTTCAATATTGGTCCCGGTTATTTCTATTTTTTTCACTGCTGTATCAACCGGGATTCTTTTTTTTCACGGTTGAATCAATGGATTCACGGTTGTTTTTCTTTTTTTTTCACGGGTATATCTGCTTTAACCGATCCCCTAAAAAAAACTTTTTTCTCAGTGTGCTTTTGGGCCAACTTGTGCTTCAGTCGATTATTGTCAGGAGATATTTGTAACCTTCTGATTGGGGTAATTCTCCTACGATGTCAACATGAATGTGCTCGAAGGGCAAATTATGGTCAAAGGACATTGGTTGAATTTTTGGGTGTCGATAGTCCTTGAATTTTGCGCATTGGACGCATGCTTGTACCAGATTCCTTATGTCTGGGTTCATTCTGGGCCAAAATGTCTTCGATCGGATGAGGTCCCGCGATGCTCGGATACCTGTGTGGCTCAGTGAATGATAATGCGAAAAAATACTTTCGCGGAGTTTCGGAGGAATATACGGTCTTGGTGTTTCGGCGGAAGTATCGCACCAGATATTAATGTCCGAAGCGGGGACGAGGACTTTTGTTAAACGTCCTTTTTCGATGAGGTTGCGGAATTCTTGTGACTCATCTGATTGCTGATGGTCATGAATTTATTTTCCCGAAGGAAAAGTTGTTAACTCATTTATCACGGTGGATGGTCGAGATAATGCGTCCGCCACCACGTTCGTATTTCCTGGCTTAAATCTGATATCCGTCGTGAATTGACTAAGAAATTCCATTTGTCTTAGTCTTCTCGGAGAAGCTGCTTTGCGGTCCTGATGTAGGGAAAAGGTGAGAGGCTTGTGATCGGTTATGATGTGAAATTTACGGCCTTCTACAAAATCGCGAAAATGTTTTACATTTTCGTACATAGCTTAAAGTTCTCGATCAAACGTAGAATATTTTTGTTGTGCAGTAGTAAGGGTTTTCGAAAAGAGCCCTAGCGGTGAGATCAAGCCATCGACCTCTTTTTGTGAAACTTCTCCGATTACGGTGTCCGATGCGTCGGTTGTAATGGAGAGTTTGCGGTTAGGTGAAGGGTGGGCGAGTATCGCTGCGGTTTGAAGATCTTTTTTGCATTTTTCAAATGCGGCTTTTCGTTCTTTTGTCCAAGAAATAGGTCGTTTGTCTTTTTAGGACGTCCCACAGTAAGACTTGGGCGTCCTTATGCGATCGATCTGGGGTGAAGGAAGACAACACTCAACAGAAAAAAAAATAACCACACAGTAATCCGTTTTAGACCATTCTGAATCCAAATCCGCGAAAAAAACCATAGGTGTATGTCTGTGTGTGTGTGTATGTGTGTGTGTGTGTAACAAAATCTTGTGTACTCTGCACAGGCCTTAGTTCTCAACCGATTTTCCTGGTTCTTTTTTTGTTCGTCGCGGAAAACTATCTAGTTGTGCACTACGTCGCCGGAATTTCGAATTTTGCCTTTAAAGGGGGGGGAAAGGGGGGGGTTAATGCTCGAAAAACGTGCGTTTTTGGGCATAATCTTGTGTACTCTGCCCAGGCCTTAGTTCTCCAACGATTTTCGTGGTTCTTTTTTCGTTTGACGCGTAATACTATCTAGTTGTGCACTACGGCGCCGGAATTTTGGATTTTGCTTTTTAAGAGGGGGGAAAGGGGGGGTTAATGCTTAAAAAACGTGCGTTTGCGTCCATAATCTTGTAAACTCTGCCCAGGCCTCAATTTCCAACCGATTTGCGTGTTTCTTTTTTTGTTTGACTCAAATAACTTCCGAGTTGTACATGATTTTACCAGAGTACCAAAATTCGCAAGGGGGGGGGGGGTGAGCGGGGAGATAATATTCACAAAATATCCAATTTTTCAATATTTTGGTTCCTTTACTACTTACTAATTGTACCCAAGCTTTGAAATTGAGGAAAAATTCTCATTATACCTCCGGATTTTCATGAATTATTCTCTGTACCACCATGGAACTAATAGTGGTGCCACCATGGTGCCATGATGCCATAAACCGCTTATTTCGTGGTTTTTTTTTGTGTTTCACCTTGAATACGGATGTGAACTTCGACGGACTGCCTACCAAAACTAACAGATGAAAGTTCAATGTTACGACGTATTTCCGCTTTGGTGCCAGACTGGCACCATTGTTGGCGTTGGGGAGGTGGAGGGGGGGGGGGGGGTGAACTCGAATTCGCATGTTGGGTATCGTAGATCATGGATTTTAAAATGCTCTTCAGATTCGAGGCTCCCATGCCGCTAGAAATGTTATTGTGGATAATTGTGGGGGGGGGGGGGAGTCAGTATTTCTTGCCTAAAGTAATAAATAAATTACATCGAGTGAAACAGTTTTATTTCACCTAGAATACGGATGTGAACCTCGACGGACTACCTACTAAAACTAATAGATGAAGGATCAATGTTACGACGTATTTCCGCTTTGGTGCCAGACTGGCACCATTGTTGGCGTTGGGGTGGTGGTGGGGGGGGGGGGGGGTGAACTCGAATTCGCATGTTGGGTATCGTAGATCATGGATTTAAAAATGCTCTGCAGATTCGAGGCTCCCATGCCGCTAGAAATGTTATGGTGGATAAAGGTGAGGGGGGGGGGTCACTATTTCTTGCCTAAAGTAATGAATAAATTACATCGAGTGAAACAGTTTTATCGCTTACCAACTGGTTTAACTGATCTAATGCTTATCCAATGGGACGTCCCCTGGAATGCATGCATTACTAAACAATATGTTTTCTTGGAGGGTTGGGGTATCGCCTCAATGAGCGGTTGTTGATGTTGTGCTCCGTTTGGGATGTGTCGGTTGTAAAAATGTATCATTCCGAGGAATCTTCGAAGGTCCGTGACTGTTGTGGGGAGCGGAAAAGTTGACAGGCTGTCGACTTTCTTCGGTAGTGGTTTGATTCTTTGTTTGATTACCACTGATCTAAGCATACAACTTTTGTTTTGGCGAGGACGCATTTATCCTTGTTGACCTCCAAACCCTCTGAAGAGAAGATGTCGAATACTTTCTTCACGTGTTTTCTGTGTGCCTTCATTGATTTCGAGGCGATGAGAACGTCATCCAGAAAACGAAAGACGAAATCTAGACCTCGTAAGATCTGATCCATGTAACGTTGCCAGGATTGGGCCGCATTCTTCAAACCGAAGTTCATCACCTTATACTCGTTAAGTCCGAAAGGCGTAATTATCGCCGTTTTCGGGATGTCAGATGGGTGTACATCGATGTGATGGAAAGCCTTTGAAATGTCAAAGGTCATCCGTGAAGGTGTGATAAGAAGTCGCGTAGGTGCGGTACCCCGTATCGGTCGCCGACTGATCTCTCGTTCAACCGTCGGTAGTCTTCACAAAATCGCCAAGTACCGTCAGGTTTCGGGACTGCATGTAGTGGGCCAGCCCACAGGGATTTTGAAGGTTGAATGATGCCGTCTTTGATTAATTTTTCGCAACTTTGTTTTGTTTGTTTCAATTGCTCTGGGTGCAAACGCCTTTCGCAGTCAACGGTGGGCCTTTCATTTCTATATGATGTTTTGTAGAAGAAAGGTGTGATGACGGGCGTGGTTCCGGTTTGTAGTTTTTAGGACGTCCCACAGTAAGACTTGGGCGTCCTTATGCGATCGATCTGGGGTGAAGTTGGACAACACTCAACAGAAAAAAAAAATAACCACACAGTAATCCGTTTTAGACCATTCTGAATCCAAATCCGCGAAAAAAAACCATAGGTGTATGTCTGTGTGTGTGTGTGTGTGTAACAAAATCTTGTGTACTCTGCCCAGGCCTTAGTTCTCAACCGATTTTCCTGGTTCTTTTTTTGTTCGTCGCGGAAAACTATCTAGTTGTGCACTACGTCGCCGGAGTTTCGAATTTTGCCATTTAAGGGGAGGAAAGGGGGGGGGGGGGTTAATGCTCGAAAAACGTGCGTTTTTGGGCATAATCTTGTGTACTCTGCCCAGGCCTTAGTTCTCAAACGATTTTCGTGGTTCTTTTTTTGTTCGTCGAGGAAAACTATCTAGTTGTGCACTACGTCGCCGGAATTTCGAATTTTGCCTTTTAAGGGGAGGAAAGGGGGGGGGTTAATGCTCGAAAAACGTGCGTTTTTGGGCATAATCTTGTGTACTCTGCCCAGGCCTTAGTTCTCAACCGATTTTTCTGGTTCTTTTTTTGTTCGTCGCGGAAAACTATCTAGTTGTGCATTACGTCGCCGGAATTTCGAATTTTGCCTTTTAAGGGGAGGAAAGGGGGGGGGGGTTAATGCTCGAAAAACGTGCGTTTTTGGGCATAATCTTGTGTACTCTGCCCAGGCCTTAGTTCTCAACCGATTTTCCTGGTTCTTTTTTTGTTCGTCGCGGAAAACTATCTAGTTGTGCATTACGTCGCCGGAATTTCGAATTTTGCCTTTTAAGGGGAGGAAAGGGGGGGGGGTTAATGCTCGAAAAACGTGCGTTTTTGGGCATAATCTTGTGTACTCTGCCCAGGCCTTAGTTCTCAACCGATTTTCCTGGTTCTTTTTTTGTTCGTCGCGGAAAACTATCTAGTTGTGCATTACGTCGCCGGAATTTCGAATTTTGCCTTTTAAGGGGAGGAAAGGGGGGGGGGTTAATGCTCGAAAAACGTGCGTTTTTGGGCATAATCTTGTGTACTCTGCCCAGGCCTTAGTTCTCAACCGATTTTCCTGGTTCTTTTTTTGTTCGTCGCGGAAAACTATCTAGTTGTGTACTACGTCGCCGGAATTTCGAATTTTGCCTTTTAAGGGGGGGAAAGGGGGGGTTAATGCTCGAAAAACGTGCGTTTTGGGCATAATCTTGTGTACTCTGCCCAGGCCTTAGTTCTCAAACGATTTTCGTGGTTCTTTTTTCGTTTGACGCGGAATACTATCTAGTTGTGCACTACGGCGCCGGAATTTCGGATTTTGCTTTTTAAGAGGGGGAAAGGGGGGGTTAATGCTTAAAAAACGTGCGTTTGCGTGCATAATCTTGTAAACTCTGCCCAGGCCTCAATTTCCAACCGATTTGCGTGTTTCTTTTTTTGTTTGACTCAAATAACTTCCGAGTTGTACATGATTTTACCAGAGTACCAAAATTCGCAAGGGGAGGAGGTGAGTGGGGGGATAATATTCACAAAATATCCGATTTTTCAATATTTCGGTTCCTTTACTGCTTACTAATTGTACCCAAGCTTTGAAATTGAGGAAAAATTCTCATTATACCTCCGGATTTTCATGAATTATTCTCTGTACCGCCATGGAACTAATAGTGGTACCACTGTGGTGCCAGGACATGGTGCCATGATGCCATAAACCTCTTATTTCGTGTTTTTTTTTTTTTTTTGTGTTTCACCTTGAATACGGATGTGAACTTCGACGGACTGCCTACCAAAACTAACAGATGAAAGTTCAATGTTACGACGTATTTCCGCTTTGGTGCCAGACTGGCATCATTGTTGGCATTGGGGGATGGTGGTGGGGGGGGGGGGGGGTGATCTCGAATTCGCATGTTGGGTAGCGTAGATCATGAATTTTAAAATGCTCTTCAGATTCGAGGCTCCCATGCCGCTAGAAATGTTATGGTGGATAAGGGGGGGGGGGGTCAGTATTTCTTGCCTAAAGTAATAAATAAATTACATCGAGTGAAACAGTTTTATCACTTAACTGGTTAAACTGATCCAATACTTATCCAATGGGACGTCCCCTGGAATGCATGCATTACTAAACAATATGTTTCAACATGGTGACAAATTCCGGTGGGGTTGAGGTTGTAGTTACGCCGGAGTTGGCCGTGCTAATGTAACCTTTAATCGGGCGTCGTGAGAGCGGATTGTAGATCGATTATTGGCCTTTTTACATCGGCCACGACGAAAGCCCATTCATAAGTGTTATCTTGTAGGATAACCTTCGTGCGGAATTGTCCAAATGTTGAAATAGGCGTGCCGTTGGCGGCGAAAAGAAGTTGATCTTCCGATTTCTTCTTCCAACGGAGTAGGTTGTTCGGTAGTATAGAGATACTTGCTCCGGAGTCGATGAGGAATGGAATATTATGTTTCCGACATTTGATGAAAAGGCGATTGGAAACATCTGTATATGAAATGCTCGCCTTGTTTACAGGCGGGCCCGCTAGTTTTCCGACCATGACACGGATTTGTAGGAGCAAGGTTTAGTACATTTGGTTGCTTTATTACGAAAGGTGAAGTGGTACCAGCATAGTCCCTTGCGTCTGGCCAGCGATGATGATCACGGGCGAGGTGAGAGAGACCGGGGACGTTGAGTGTTTCTCGCCGAGCTTGTCCGGCGCGTTGTCCGCGTGCGGTCAACTGCTTCCGCTTGTGGACGCGGCTCCTCGTATTTCGTACGTCGCATCGGCGATCGGAGTGAGGAATTCGGCGAGTTTAGAGCGAAATTGATACGGAGATTGATCCCTTGTAACAATATAGGTTGAATTTCCATCTGTACAACAAATGAGAAGTACACCTAATTGCTCATATTTGAGTCAGAGGAGGGTGTGACGACCCTACCCCCTCAAACGAGTGATTAGAATAATCAGCCGGCCTGAAGAGAATATCGATTCATATCTCTATGAATCGCTTATCCCCAAAGGCGTAGCTACAACAAATCGGGAACAAACCAAATCAGTTTGTCCCTTCTGTAAATGTAGGATCGTCACACTCCCCTCCCTAAAACATACTTCTGGGTTTCAAACAGAAGTATGTTTGAAAACAAGTCAAAGGGACTGAAAAATAGTATGAAGCCCAGGAAAGGACATCTGGAAGCTTCAAGGGGGGAATCCCCTTCCATCATAATGGTACTATTGCAAAGAATGCCACGAATGGGTCATTTATGCCACGAATGGGCCATTTATAAATAAAAGAATAAATCAATGGAACTGAGGAGAAAGCAAAATAAATAAAGAATACGAATGACGGAACATTCAAGTGAAATGATTGAAAAGGCAAACTTAGAATAAGCTTATGTAAAAGATGAACGAAATTGAAATTAATAAAATGCCAGATTGGCAAAGCCTCACAAGGGAATGAATTTAATTGCCGGATTGGCGAAGTTTAATGAATTAATATAATTGCCGAATTCGCGAAGTCTAATAAGGGAATGAATTTAATACAGAGATTCCTTCGGGATATCTCTTTGAGTAATTCCTTCTGGAATACCCAAGAAAAAGTGGAGGGGAAATGATGAAGTTAATTAAGTGCATTTCCACCGAACCACGCTCTGCTACCATGTAACAATATAGGTTGAATTTCCATCTGTACAACAAATGAGAAATGTTATGTGTCGTGGTGATTTAATAAAACAGGACGACTGAAGTTCACTTGAACAATATAGGTATAATTATTAGAAGGACAATTTATATAAGTTTAACATGAGGGTACAGCGGCAGTCATATTTAATACAGCAGGGGCAGTTCATTACAAGAGCAACTAAATCAGAATACAGCTAACTAAATAATTAATTACCATTATAATTTCAATAATTTATAAAATTCAAATATTAATTTTAAATAATAATTTTAATAAAATTATTATTTTATTTTCATAACATGCTCTTTCTTTAGTTTTTTACTTTACTGCAATAAACTATAGAGCCTATTTGTTTGGTTTAGGTTTTTCAAATTCAGAAAATGAAAAACGCTTAACAGGCTTAACTGTTCTGTTACTAGAACGCACTGGGTTCGTAACTATATTACTTTCAAGAGTTTTCGAAGTACTACTTGGTGGAATTTTATTACCATTCGGTGAACTTTTATCAATATTTGAATGGGATGGACTAAGTTGCAGAGTATTATTTTCCCCTGGCTTTTCTGAAGTTACATATGAATCTACAAAGCTCTTACGTGGGGATTCTCTCAATATTGGCATCGGATTCTTCAGTATAAATTTCCTGTTTCTTATGTATTCCGTACCGTCTTGATTCCGAATTAAATATGATCTAATACCAGCTGACTTAACAATAGTGCCACCAGGAATCCAATGACCGTTTGGTTTTAGTTTATAGTGTACATTGTCCCCTGATTGCAGTGTTGACATCACTTGACACTTTTTATCGAAGTATTTCTTAGACTTATTTTGTTTACTTAATGCTATGGACATATGGTTTCTAAAGTTAATGACCTTCGGTTTCAAAAGATCATTGTTAATAGGTAATGTGCAACGCAGGCGTCTAGACATTAACAATCGCGCTGGGGATGCCATTTCACCTTTTGGTGCGTTTTTGTAATGCAATAGTGCGAGATAAGGATCACAACCTGAGTCCTGACACTTTTTAAGAATATTACCAACAATTTTGACACCGCTTTCAGCCATTCCATTAGACCTACTCATATAAGGACTTGTTATTACATGTTGAATTTCCCATTGACGTGCAAATTCTTTAAATTCCTTTGATTGGAAAGGCGGTCCACCATCAGTGACTAACTGTGATGGAATTCCGAATCGAGAAAACACAGATTTCAAGATTGAAATCACGTAACTAGCTTTTGTGGAACTGACTTGGCAAACATCTATATATTTGGAGTAATAGTCAGTGATAACCAAATATTTGACATTATTAAAATCAAGAAAATCAGCACCTACTTTCTGCCATGGTAAAGTAGGCATCTCATGTGATTGTAGGGGTTCATCGGCATGATTAGGACGAAACTTCATGCAGGTTTGACAGCTTTCAATTAGATTTTTTATGTCAACCGACATTTGTGGCCAAAATAGAACACCTCGTACCAACGATTTTGTTCGTTCAATTCCCATATGACCAGAGTGAACCTTTTTTAATATAGATTTCCTCAATTTTTCAGGGATTAATATACTAGCATTACGAAATAACAGATCATCGATTATGTTAATTTCTGCACGGAAATTCCAGTATGGCTTAGCAGGATTATCGACTTGAGATTTAGAACGAGGCCATCCATTTTTTGAATAGCCCTTTAGAATTCCATGTACCTCATCACTTTTACTAAATTCTCGAATTTCTGATAGTGTTTGAGGTGACACTGCAAGAGAGCTGCGAACTAAATTTACATGTACCGAAATTTCTTCGTCTAGGCTGTCGTCTGTTTCTGGTAATGGCGCACGAGAAAGTGTGTCCGCTATATACATATGTTTACCGGGCTTATATACCACTTGAAACCTATATGCTTGAAGCTGTAAAAGCATTCTTTGGAGTCTGCTTGGAACATTTGCTAAATTCCGTTTACAAATTGTGACTAAAGGAGAGTGATCTGTTTCTACCGTGAATGTCTGACCATAGATGTACTGCCTAAATTTGGTACAACCTACCAAAACTGCGAATAACTCCTTTTCTATTTGGGCATAGCCCTGTTGACAAGCTGTAAGTGTTTTGGACGCATATTCTACTGGTTTATTATTTTGTAAAATCACTGCACCTACGGCGAATTTTGATGCATCGACAGACAAAACTATGGGCGAATTTACCTCAAAATGTGCTAATACTGGTGCTTCAGTGATTAGTTTTTTAAGCCTATCAAAAGCTTTTTGATGATGTTCTTCCCAGTTCCATGAAACATCTTTCTTTATTAAATTATTCAAGATGGACGTCTCTTGAGAAAAATTTGGAATAAAGCTGGACAAATAAGTGACTAACCCAATGAATCTATGAAGAGATTTTTTGTCATTTGGGGTTGGCATGGCACAAATGGCTTTGATTCGACCAGGGTCAGCTTTCATACCTTCTTTTGAAAACAAATGACCCATATACCTAATCTGACTTTGACCAAACTTACATTTACTTGGATTGAATTTTATATTCAACTGACGAGCTCTGTCCAAGACTGATTTTAATCTATGATAATGATCATTTTCATTTTGCGCATGAACTAGCAAATCATCTTGGTAAATACATACTCCTTCCAAATCACCGAAACTTTCAGTCATAATCTGGTGAAAGATTTCTGGAGCCACAGATATGCCAAAAGGTAAGCGCAAAAATTTGAATCGGCCAAATGGTGTCCCAAAACCATCGGTCCATCGGAACATTCCAAAAACCAGAACTTGCGTCTAGTGCAGAAAATATACTAGATCCATTTAACTGTGCTCTTATGAAATCAATAGTCGGCAATTGATAGTGCGATCTCATTAAATTTAAATTTAAATTTTTCGGATCCAGACAGATTCGAAGAGCTCCTGACTTACGTTCGGTAATTACCATAGAACTCACCCATTCGGTTGGTTCAGTGACTTTGGCAACTACCCCGTCGTTTTCCATTCGTTTTAATTCTGACTGAACACGGTTATATAGTTTGAATGGTAAACGCCTAGGAGGATCAATAATTGGTTGGGCATCTGGTTTTAATGTTAGTTGGCAGACTGTAGGTAAACAACCCAATCCTTCGAATACGTCTTTGTACATGTTTTTTAGCTGACTGTAGTTGAAACTATTATTACGAGACGACATTATGCTCTGAATTCTCTCAACTAAACCCAATTCTTTGCATGTTTTTAGACCTAAAATGGTTGGTACATTTTCATCGATTACGTTAAACATGATATCGTACGTTTTCCCTTTGATGGTACATGGCAACACACAGTGACCTACATTTTTAAGTGTCGTACCACCATAAGAGCTCAACTTTTTATCAGAAGGACTATCTGATTTGACAACATTTAGATCGACAATTTGATTCATTGACATGCAGTTGACTTGAGCTTCAGTATCAAGTTGGGCTCAAACACAGGAATTATTTATGAATATTTCGACATACCATCCTTCTTCGTTATTCGTATGACGGCCTGACTCGACATGGCAAACAAAATAATCGCGATCACCGATGACTACCGCGTTTACATTTCTATCGGGATTACTCGCGTTGGAACTCCGAACTGATTTCAGCCGACACATTTTACTGAAATGATTCAATTTACCGCACGAGGAACACTGCTGACCGACTGCTGGGAATTTTACGCGATGAATTTGACCGTACCGGGTACATATCCCTCGCTGTTGGGATGCAGACTAACCGGTGTATTGGCGACTGTTGTTCCATTCCGCTGGTCTGGATGTTGATCGGGATCGGCTGCGTTTCGAGTGAATGTAGCCCTGTCTAATCGTATTCGTATGTTGATCATTCCCGGAACTTGTAGCAGGATTACGAGTATTAGACCTGTGAAAGACTTTGTGTATAGTCTCCCCATCGGCCTGTTTTTGTAGTGACTGCGCTTGTTGATGGGTCAGCTCTAGGCTCTTGCAGATCTGAATAGCTCTGTCCAAGGTCAATTCATCCTCCTGGAGTAATCTCTCTTTCATTTTACAATTTGACTTATTAAGGCCACAAATTAAAACATCTTCCGTCAGACTATGTTTTAACTCACCCAATTCGCATATCTCTATGAATCGCTTATCCCCAAAGGCGTAGCTACAACAAATCGGGAACGAACCAAATCAGTTTGTCCCTTCTGTAAATGTAGGATCGTCACACCCTAAAAGCCTAGGGCTTTAGCACTCCATCTGTGGCGCCTCGGGGCCGACCGTGAGGACGAGTGCGTCAAAATATATCCGACAACCTCGGCATCTTATAACAGACTCACTGGCGGGAGGCGGAACATTTACCTAGTGAGGCCTACTGTTCTGAAGAGATCCCTAAAGGGAGCTAGAGGTTCGGCGCCTTCATGGGGCAAACCGTTCCCTCTGAAGAACTGGGGCTGTAGGTAAGACAAGAAATGATAAGTCGGATAGACGAGGTACGAATGCATGTAGGATGACCCCTCAGTGTGGCTTACATACTCAAGTTAGTATGGTGAGGGGAGAGTGGAAAAAAGGTGACGTCAAGTGACGTGTTTTTTCTCTTCCTCACCTCACCTATGTTGGTGATGACTGATGCCTGCCCATGGTTTTCCTACGCGTCACTTTATTGGAGAACTACTGACTAGAAATGTATGACATTTCAGTTTCACAAACCAAAACGCCAGTGAAGCTGTACGGGAATACCAGCAGTGGTTCCCACACAGACCCCTAACCTCCAAAAACGTGTTTCCAAGGGTATTTAACTGGCTGACTATGCTGTTTATGTTTTGTGTTCTGTTGTGATCAGCGACCTCTTCGCATTTCTGTCCATTCGCTTCCTTAGCTCAGTGGTAACGATCTCCGACTCAGAAGTGTAAATATAGTAAATATAGTCGGACGATAGGAGATCGATCCCCGGTCGAGGAAAGAATTTTTGATGATTCAACAATGTGGCGCAGTCGGTAGGACACGAAACGTCTCCTCAGCATTTCTCAGAGAAACATTAATTCATTAAAAAAGATTGGGTCATCAAAACAACTCCCTCTCAAGACACGAGTCGAGCCACCGCTTATTCGGACAAACGTTGAGGTCAGCAGATGGGGATCTGCTGCCCCGTCAATAAGGAACAATAACAAAAAAACTCCGAAGCCAGTCAAAAATAGCGCGTTCTGTGCGCGTCTCTAACAAAGGGGATTTATGTCCTTTCGCTCACCGGATTTCAATTGTAAGTATTGAATCCTTCCTTCAATAATAATTGTGTCATCCATCTACTTGAAAGGCTTATCCCATTCATACAGAAAATGAGATTGATTTATGTTTGTTATTGATATCTTCCAGTCTTATGAACTGCTATTTTGTTTCAAACAGGTTATTATGAACAGGGTGGTTTGATTACTTGCGATGTGGGGAGGAGGATGGACATTAAAAACATACCTTTGACCTTATTGTCAACGGTAGTAACGTTTAACTTGG
Organism: Apolygus lucorum; assembly: GCA_009739505.2. Lineage (NCBI taxonomy): Eukaryota > Metazoa > Arthropoda > Insecta > Hemiptera > Miridae > Apolygus > Apolygus lucorum. The sequence continues at coordinate 112,218,675 of CM019167.2, read as the reverse complement.
CCGATCTAGTAATAAAAAAGTTGGCATACAAATTAACAGAAATTAAGACAATTTTCGAAAAGTAAATTGGACAAGATATCAGTGACTGCTTTTTCGATAAGTCGTGTGCAATCAATTGACTCAGTGAGACAAAGTACGAAAAGATGGCTGCCTAACTCATTTTAGGGTAAAAATGTCGATTTTCGCGAAAAACGTCGATTTTTGCAGGAAGATCCACGGTTTTTGGCACGGGAACGAGGATTTTACACCATTAGTCCACTGTAAACAATTTTATGACCATACCGTTGGAAAGCTGAGATTTTGGGTCAACTTTTGGGGTTACAGTGAGAACTTAACCGGCACTTTCAGTTAGTGTAACAAACGTTTGAAAAAACGAAAAATTTCCGAGATTTTCGAAATTTTACTATTCAGGCTCATTTTTCAACATCTTAGTCTTCCTTTAAAAGTTTAATTTAACACTACGGAGATAGAGAATTTAACGCTCTTTCCAACGGTATAATTACATTTGAATAATAACTGGAAAACAAGGGAGTTGTGGCTGTTTTAATGGCGTAAGGTTAAGAAAAAAAAGTCATGAGACAGAAAAAAGTAACAAATTAGTTGTAGAATCGAACCCTGGCCAGTGGTACGGCCTTGACCGTTACACCCTGTATAGAAAAATAATAAACCTTTGTGTAATAATTTGCAGCGTTTTCCCCCTTCAAATTCAAAATTCAAAATTCCTGCGACGTAGTGCACAATTAGGTAAATTGATTTCCGCCAACTTCCGATTTTGACACCGCCCAGAGCTCTGTAGAAACAACACGTTGCCTATTATGGATAATTAATCACCTAATTACTGATTGTTCATGACGTTTTGTATTCCGAACATTTCAAAATCTTGTAGGCAAGTAGGTACCAAAAAAAAAAAAAAGAAATTGAAATTTAAGTTTACACCTTTCAGGATCCAAAAGCATTATGGCTGCAGAATTATTTATAATAGCCGAGACGTATGAATTTTTAGATGTTCTGATACCTGCTATAATTTTTAGTTTGACCGTATGTTGTAATTGTTTCAATTTCATTGGCCAATAAAATTTTATTTTATTTCATTTTATTTTTATTTCAATATTTTATTTTCAACATTTTATTGAAAATATTATTTTTAAATCAGGGAGGTTAATCATACCTAGATACATTACTCTCTCATTACTCACTTTTATTATCATTCACTTCTCTAATAAATGTAAGGATGAACGAAGGGTTTGGGACGCTTTAATCATTCTGAGAAATCATTTATTTCTGTATAATTGAAGATGTGATTATCTGTTTCAATTTTTATCATACATTTGAAAGTTGCAAGGGAAAAGTGGAGTAATAGAGCGTGTATGAAGAGGCAAATCACGGTTTCAGACGCCTCGTTACCATACGAATTTACACGTTGTGACACCAAAATTAGTTCATTCGAAACCTTTAAGATCTTCGGCATGCCAAAACTTATGACCAATAGCATAAAAGGTTCACACAACGTTTAGGTCCGCAGAATAGACCCGAAATTCTTCATCATGCCAAGATGGGGAGTATGAAGTGTCAAGTCTTGATTCATCGGTTATCAGCACAATATAATATTGGTATATACTTAATTCAACTCAAAGGAAAGCTTCTTGAAGAGTGTTGTTACGCAATAGCTTTGCTACAATGTCAATGAAGCAGAGTCGGTGTCTTCAAATCCAATAGATTCCCTCGTCTCAGCGGCTTCTGGCAAACCGTAATCGTACGGAACACGTTTTTGCTGACTTGCTTTATATCTAAGTGACTTAAGGTATATTTCACCTTCGAGTTCATCGCACTACCGAAGGAAATACAGTGAAAGGAAAACACAGAGTTGTATATCAATATTCCTTTGCGAATTCTACAAAAATTGGTCAGAGTACTGTAGGTCAAAAACTCTAGTCAGGTAGGAAATGTTCTTCATGGAAATCTATTTTGGAATATTTCGGGTCAAATCCTGTTAATAAACTGTTTGCTATGTAAATGGGATGCCCGGGTAATTACGCAGTAACCATAGTGAGTTAGAAAAATTCGTAAAAGGTAAACTTCAAACCGTAAATTCCATATTATAACTCCGTTCCCTCCTCTAAAAAGCAGATGAAATTGAAATTTGCTACTTCCTTTGCCAGAGATTTGTAGGCACTGCATAATATGCAGTCAATACATATATATTATGTCTGTATTGAAGCAAGCCAAAATGTTTTATCTAAAGGTATAATGACGGAAAGGTCTCGCAAAAGAGTCCTCAAATTCTCTTACAAAAATTTGGATGGTCCATTGACTTCAACACTGAAAATAATCAAAAAATACCAATAATCTTAATAATAATCTTCAAAATCTTCTTAATAATAATATTTTTAATAATCTTCAATTAATTATTTCTTGTTGTAGAAGTTCACGAAAAAATTTGGATACAATGGATACATAGAGCAACTCTCAGATGACGTAGCTTGGAAACTGCCTGGCTCGATCAACGGGGAACAGTAGTTCATCATACGAAATTGTTTCAATTCCCTCACTTACGTGTTGGACAATTGTGATAGTGTGCTGATAGACGAATGCGACCATTGTAAGATCATCATTGGTCCTACTAAAGGCAGTTGAGGGGGATTGACACATATGTACCTACTTAGAGTAGACCTGTGGAATATCAACAAGAACCAACCACAAAGAAGAGAGATTCTCTTTCTTCCACATTTCCAAATTGGTAAAACATACTGAAAAACGCTGCAAATTGTTACACAAAGATTTATTATTTTTCTATATAGATCAATCGTCTGCAAAGAACTCGGCTTTGCCATTGTCACCACCTACCAACCATAGATACTACCTACCTACTATGTACCTACAGCAGTCGCATTTTTGGTCAGCTAAAATTTGAACGGAGGTTAGGCCTCTTTTGCGATTCACACTCGTGTTTCTGATGTATCGTAAGTCCAACCCTTTAGTTCTCGTAGGGAGCGAACGGTTTGTCCTGCAGTGCTCCGCGTGGTCTCTAAAAATTCTAAAAATTGAATGCTATCTTAAATTGACGGAAAAACAATACCGTTATATCGAAATGTTTTGAGAAATTGAAAACTGATCGATACGTGACTCAACTTTGAAAAATAATGCTTAAACTTGTGCCACACTTGGGTTTCCCAACATTTGAAAATACACGTATTACCAGGTCTACAGAGTTGCGCGCTCCTAGAGGCTGTTGCGCGCTATTAACCAAATCATTCGAGTTATTTTTCATGAAATTCTACGTAGAATTCGAATCTGAAATAAGAAAATGGGGGTTCCCATTTGAAATATCAAATTTGAGGAACTTTCTTTCAGTTTTTTTCCAACCCTTCAAATAGCTGAGATTGAAATTCATATCTATTAGGTATTCAAGAAAAAACCCTGTCTAGATGTAAAGTTGCATAATCCAAAGCTTATTCATCCTCTCAGAACGTTTATGCAAAGTTTGTTGTGTTGTTATACCAACAACTGCGTTGAATGAGTCACAAACATTTAGTACACGTCCTAACGTCCCTAGCTTTCCTATGAATGCATTCAAAACAAAAAATATTAGAAACAACAAAATATCTATTGTTAGCTTGAAAATCTTACGGTCATGGAGGACAGACAAGTTTGCAAGTGAGAAGGACGATGCCAATAGTTTTCTCGATTTATCTCAGCTGTCGATTGACAAATTTCAAAATTTCAAAGTGTTCTAAATTCATCTAAATTCAACAAAAGGTAGCTCTAATTGCGGATTTTGCGAAAAAATTTGATTGATTAAATTGTTATTTATTTTCAAGTAAAATATTTGACAAAAACATGTCCCTTATGTATACTTATTAATCAAAGCTTTTGCAATAATTATATTAAAATATTCATCAGTAAGGGGTGACCCAGCCAGGAGGTGACCGAAGAACTCGAGAGAAGCTACTCCCTACAGGTCTGAAATATTGCTGTCTTCAATAAATATCAATATTCTTGTTCAAGTTGATGCTTGACAGAGTTATGAGAGTAATCTCTAGCACCATTCCAAATTTATCTGGTCATTACAAAGTGGTTGTATAGCAAAAATTCCCATTAAAATCGGTATATAACAACGCTTTTTAGTTATTACAAACTTGTTGTTCAAGACATTATTCCAATTTTAATAACTATTTCTACAAACAACTTTAATTTTCTCCAAATTTACTGGTTTCATTTCATGAGTTTTATTAGTTTTGTAAAAATGACCATGATAATGTGTGTTTTTTATGTAATTCCCACCAGAAAATGTTTACCGGGATAGTGTGTGTTTCTTATTTCAATGGGGAACCAGAAAATTTGTCTATTTTTTTTTTTTTTTGAGAATCATACTAAGAGGCCGTAGGCCGTAGCCTTAAGGGAAGATCAAGCCTCCCTGGCCCGCTGCAGTCCCACGTTCTTGTGGGCAACATGGACGCGCATTTTTCGGCCTGGTGGTAGAAACAATACCCTCCACTCCTTTGTGTATAACGATGGTACATACAGTATGTACGACCCTAGAGTGTGGCGGAGATTCGATCTTGAAGCTAAATTTTACTCATCCACTCTGAAGAAGGGCGAACGCTCGAAGGTATTCACTCCAATAATTAATTAATAGTCATCGTTACCCATAAAAGCGTAGAAATAGCCAGTGTGCTACAACCCAAAAAGTATCATATAATTGGTTTCTTCGTCGTCAAGTGCTGAAGCAACTCTCAAATCATCCTAGGAGGCTTTGTATGTCTCCGTCGTTCCAATTGCAACCTTAGTTCATCACAGTCGACTCACAAGAGTGCAGTTCAAAGGTACTGTGGAATAAGGAAATAGGTACCTATAAATTAAATGATTGGTACCCTTCTCGAATAAATGAGTGAGCGGACGAGCACTCTCCACGAAACATCCTACAACTAGTTGCCTCATAATCAAAGTGCTATTGCTAGTCGACCTCTCAGGCCACGAGTTTCTCCATCTATCCAATTGTAACCCTAATTTATCATTTCTAGAGTTGTGCATACAGAGGGGGGCCCTTTATGACGTGGTCTCGAACTCTTACCCTCTGTATGACTTGAAAATGATTGAAACTTTAATGAGATGAGTTTATGTTAGAAGGTTGCTGAAATACTCGAAGGACCACTGGAATACCAGAATGTTGTAGGTATAGGTATGTTAAATAAAGCTGTGAAAACGATTATTCGATTTGATTGTTAAATGATTTATTAACCAAGTTAAATAGATCGTGAAATTATTGATTTTATAATAGACCATGCAGAGGCCACTGTTCCTAGTTTCACCTACCTAAAGCGCTTGGATTAAATTTTTTATGATTTGCATATGATTCTTGAATTGTTGAATAAATGTTCTTTATTCCGATGTTCGTGGAGAATCCCAAAAGGTTTGAGGTAGGGAGTGATGCCTCCAGAAGAGAAGAAATGCAAGGTAGAAGTGGCTTACCAGGTTCCTGATTAGATTTATGAGTCCGTCGAAAGAGATCCCGGAACGATTCCTCCGTGGATTGTTTCTGGTTCCCAAAGGAAAGACGGGAAGCCGCGTTTGAACGAAGGCGGTTGCTTTGCCGGCCGGCAGATTTCTTGGAAAAACGTTTTTAAAGTTGAGGTAGGTCAGGAACGGGCGAAAGATGGCGAGAGAGTGATGTCGGCGAATACGTGAAAGCTGGTGCAAAATCACACACGTGGTTTTTTCACTTTTTTCTCACACACCGCACTAATAAATTTATATAAAATAAAACTAGATATAACAAATTTTTTCATGTGGTTATTTGAATTAATATGCCAGAAATTGTGGCGAAAACATTTCGTGCAAACATGCAACTTGTTGGAATGAGGTTGAACAGGTTGGCAACTCTGTTGACACCGGCCGCAAATCAGCTGAGGAATGAATAAGTTGTGAGACGGACGGATTGTTTACAAAAATGGATCGGTTTATTGATTTAGGAGGGTTTGAGTATGGGAATTTATGGAAAACTATTGGAAAATGTGAAGGAAGTGAATGCAAGATGAATCGGTGATGAAGTGAGGAAACTATTGAAGGATGGAGTTGCGAATTTGCAGGTAAAGGATTTCATTCTTGTACAAGAGTGGAAATCATAAATAATGTAGGCAGCTTCTGGAGACCACAACAACCCTGGTTGTGTGTTCCTAAAACATTGAGTTCAATTTTTGAGAATCTCTGCATGCATTTATTCAGCACAGAAAACTAGAAAGGTAATTCATGTTCTTCTACTAACTGAATGAACAGTTTTCCCCATTTTGGTTTATTATTTTTAAATGATGAACCTTTGGAATCGACCAAGAAAAAAATTTTTTTAACACCCCCTCAAAATTTGTTGGGTTACGTTTACGTACAGTGGGGCCAAATGGCCCAAAAGAAGGGAAAAAATCATTATCTTTTGAACGAATTACTGTGTCGTCTTGGGAATGGTTTAATTCGATCCCGAATACGAAAATAAGTACATTAGAAAAATATGTTTTCTGGCATTTAAATTCATTATTTTAGTACTAAATTATGAATTTTGAAAAAAAATAATGTTACTCAAAGTGGGACAGCATGTGAAAAAAAAACAGAAAAGCGGATTTACAGGCGATTTTCTTCGTTTCAGAGGTTATAGGATACGATAATGATGATTGAATTGAGGTTTCTTCATATATGTATGTAAATATTTATATATGTAAATATATATATATATATATATATATATATATATATATATATATATATATATATATATATATATTTTTTGAAAAAATTTTTGAGTCATAAAAACCTCTGAAAATTGAATAGTAAGCGATCGAATATTGGAACGAATCCAAATTAAACGTTTGCTAAATCCGAATAAGGGTCGGTTTATCAGTCACCAAAGTTAACGGAGGTTTACGTATCCCACTGTTAACTTTAACGATGGGATAAATTATGGATACTATAAAGGTGCTGTTTATCAGTGCGAAATTAACCCACTGGTAACTATTAACTGGCTGGTAAAATTAACTGTCTGTTAGGCCGAATAATCGATTATTTACCCAGCTTATCAAGAAGGCTGTGAAAAGCTTACAATAAAACGCAATATAATGCAATATAATATACAACAATATAATAGCTTATAAGCTTACATATAAGCTTACAATAAAACGCAATATAATGCAATATAATATACAACAATATAATGCAATAAAATCTAGCTTCCTCCACATAAAAAAAATCGTTTTCGCAGTGTTTTGCATCAGAAAAAGAAGAAATTAGAAGAGGATGAAGCGATGTGCTTTGTTTTGGTGTTTTCTCATCTCTATCTCGGTACCTATTACCTTCTTGGCACGGCAGAACCTATTGTTTTTTGTTGAAAATTATCTGGTCATGACAAGATCTCATCCACCGAGCCACTATGTCCAAAATTTTCAAATTTGCAGACGAAATATTTTCTCCGTTAATAGAGAAGTAGGTACCCTTTTCTATTTCGAAAATTTTCGGCGTGTGACCATCCTGGCGACTGAATTTTCACATGCGTGCAGTCCATAGCACCTACAGCTCCAGGAAACCTGGCTTTTTTTTTTAAATAAAATTCCATCAGAGATTGAAATAATACTTCCTCGGTTGCTGGGATTCTGATAAATTGGGCGGATAGCCTGGCAGTTCCCAGGGACACCTGCTTGACAATTTTACAGGCAGAGCTTTCACTGACGCCACTAAAGTCGCCGAAAGACACCAACATGGTTTTTTATCCTTTTATCCAATCGAAATCTCATCAAAAAAACGCAATCGTCCCACTTCTCCAAATGGTCAATCCGCGATCAAACTATGTGGCCGCTTTTTTCCTTCCTCCTTCTTCCCCACTGCAGGAATTCGACCATAAACACACATCTTCGTCGCTGCTGTCTGAAAAATAAAAAATATTATAAAATGGATAAATAATAAAATAAAAACCTTTTTAACAAAAAAATGGACCGACCTCAAAAATGATGTCTGTAAACACCAAAAAGGGAAAAATAATAAACTTAGGAAATTCAGTAGGGAAGGTGGGTAGGTAGGCACGGATTGAAGTCGCCGCTGTGCCCATCTGTAGACACAACCATACGCAAGTAGATTTCACTTCCATGTGGTTAGTATTACGACATGCGTCGATAGTGCAATACAAAACAGGAACGAGAATGGGTATCATTGAGGTAATAAATGTGTTCCAAAACTATTAGGTAGTAGGTCACTGCTGTCGTATGAAGGAGGATGAGAGTGTGAATCCCAGTAAAAAATGTTTGGATTCCAACATACCATCTTAAACCATCTTTTGATTAGATGATATCTAATTATATCTAATCTATTGATCTAATCTATCTTTGATGAGATAATATCTATATAATCTAATATTGCAAGTATTGCATGATTCATGTAGCATTGTCTAGATCATGATGTGGGTTTGTGATATGAGTATGGGTACATACTAAAATGATCGGTTAGTATTACAACATGCGTCGAAAGTTCAAAACAAAACCGGAGTAAGGGTATGTAAGTAAGTAAGTAAACAACCTTCTCATGTTGAATCTTTAACCAACCTTTCTTGGTGTCGTGGACGTCTTCAGCTGTTATCACAGGGAATATTCTTACTAAGATTCATTCACACTTATTGTCACACTCTCATCCTCCTTCATACAACAGCAGTGACCTACTACCTAATAGTTTTGGAACACATTTATTACCTCAATGATACCCACTCTCGTTCCTGTTTTGTATTGCACTATCGACGCATGTCGTAATACATATTACATGTAAGTAATACATATTACATTACATATTACATGTACTAACCACATGGAAGTGGAATCTACTTGCGTATGGTTGTGTCTACAGATGGGCACAGCGGCGAGTTCAATCCGTGCCTACCTACCCACCTTCCCTACTGAATTTCCTAAGTTTATTATTTTTCCCTTTTTGGTGTTTACAGACATCATTTTTGAGGTCGGTCCATTTTTTTGTTAAAAAGGTTTTTATTTTATTATTTATCCATTTTATAATATTTTTTATTTTTCACTTTTTAGTGGTCCTCAATGTAAATCTGAAATTAATTTACCCGCAGTTTTTCGATCAGTTTTCGTAATATAGATCTATTTCCGTACTGTGAATCATTTCAGTAAGGTGAACCAGAAGCCGTAGGGTGGACCAAATTCTGTAATCCGGGTCAGTTTCCATATGTATAGATAGATGAGTTTCCGTTTTTGGATCGGTTTCAGGAGGTATTTGGTTCACTTTCCTACTTAGCAATCTACTCTCTTATCTCCTAACAGTTCGACTTCCCTCATATTTGGTAGGTAAGTACTTGGTAGTTCTGACAACACACTTCAACAACTATAGTACTACATACCTCATATTTGGTATGGCACTATTCAGTTCAGATGATCTCCTATACCATTACCTACCCAATCATGTTATTAGTAATGAGGAAGCTATGTGCTACACCCACTTGGTAGAATACCATCTAATCACCTAACTGTACTATATCTGCCATATTGGGTCAGGCACTATTCAGTTCAAATGATCTCCTATACCATTACCTACCCAACTATATTATGAATGACGAGCAAGCTATGTGCTACACCCACTTGGTGGAAAACCCTGTCATACCTAACAGTACTACATTCCGCATATTTGGTACGGCACTATTCAGTTCTGACGATCTCCTATACCATTACCTACCTAACTATATTTAGGATGACGAGGAAGCTATGTGCTACACCCACTTGGTAGAATACCATCTAATCACCTAGTTGTACTATATACTTCATATTTGGTATGGCACTATTTAGTTCAGATGATCTCCTATACCATTACCTACCCAACTATATTATGAATGATGAGAAAGCTATGTGCTACACCCACTTGGTAGAATACCCTCTACATCTAACTGTACTATATCTCTCATTTTAGGTCGGGCACTATGCAGTTCTGTCGATCTCCTATACTATTACCTACCCAACTATATTATGGATGACGAGGAAGCTATGTGCTACACCCACTCGGTAGAATACCATCTAATCACCTAACTGTACTATGTCTGTCATATTAGGTCAGGCACTATTCAGTTCAGATGATCTCCTATACCATTACCTACCCAACTATATTATGAATGACGAGGAAGCTATGTGCTACACCCACTTGGTAGAATGCCTAATAACAGTACTATTATGTCACTCATATTTGGTAGGAAAACTCCCATACTCGAGCATTCATGAACACGTTTGATATGGCTCATGCAGGTTCTGAGCTAATAACCCACTATAATTTCCCCCTTTCTCATCCCCCGTAGCACCTTTTAGTTATCGGAACCCCCTCATATAGCATATCATTTTGAAGCTTACAATCAGACCTTCAATTTGACTATACACAAATAGTCCGTCATTTGCTCAGTCGGAAGCCACAGGGGAAGAAGAGTGAATGCGGACCATTATTCCCGAAAACGGGAACGACGTTTTTCAACTTCTTTCACAAATTTTTGATACTTCTAACAAAGCAAAATGAAATCTGTTTGAAACGGGACCACCACGGATACTGGTAGAACAAATTTCAGAAAGAACCAGACAGATTGGTACCAGAATAAAGAAATGCAAGGTGTTCAGATATACAAAAAAAAAAAAAAAAATCGTCGTCCCACGACAACCCGAATTGATTACCTCCTCTTTCGGCCCCCGAATTGATTACCTCCTCCGCCTTCGGCGCGTTGAAGTCGGTCAAAAAAGAGCCCTACACGTCCATTTTCGATTGTAGCATAAATCACTAACAATCAACAACGCAATTTGCAAAAACGAACGTTCTGGGAAACAAAAACACGAGAAGTGACTCTTTGAGGTTAAAAAGCCTTGCATAAATCGAGTTACCCCCCGGTAACTTTTTATCCGGTCCTCCGATGACCAGTTAACTTTAAACTACGGGTAACGGCTATCTGGGGACTGATAAACGCGTACGATTGAGTTACCCGATGACCGTCGGATAAATCTGCTTTACCGGGGGGGGGGGGGGATGTGACTGATAAACCGGCCCTAAGAGATTTTCAACGATGACAAGTTCTCGGTATGTCACGACAGAACGCACTGACCACATTACTGCGAATGGCAAACCTAAGACCCAGGTTTTGTTCAAACAGAACATTGTTGACTCTCAGCAGAAATATTTTACGAAAACGTCGCTACTTACTACTTTTGTTTTCCAATAAAAAATAAAACAAAAAATGTCTGCCAAATGGGTGTGGCACATTGTTTCCCAGTATCCATAACCCGATTGTATAGATGATCCGATCATTGTAGCTAACAGCCCACATAGGGGACCTTCTACGAGCCAACATTCACAATCCATGGAAATTTCATCAAATTCGAGAGGAAAATGTTGAGGTTACCGCCCTTACAAGGGTTTTACTCAGAGACGGCAGAGACGGCGGTCTCGCTCTATTTTTATTCTCACGTTAATCAATTACGCCTGAATTCGGTGGAATACGGCGATGCAATTTTTACAGCTACTTGATAATGGTCAGAACTTCAAGAAAAAAAATAAATCATACCAAAAGAAGGCGAAGCTAGGGTTTTCCACGCCTTTAAAGCAGTATTTCGCTGTAAAACCCAAAATCAGAAGCTAATTTTCAACCTCAAATGTTTTGAAAAAATAATTAGTATTTTTTATAGGTACTGCATGTATGTATCCAACATTACATAATTATTTTTAAAAAATTTGAAACACAGAACGTAGTAGGAAATTTTCAAATTACACTGTCAAAGTGCTTAAAATCTCGAAATATCAGGTTTCAGCCTCCATTTAGTAGTGAAAACCATTTTTAACCACCGCAGGTATTTCATACCCTAATTTGACAAGTAATAGACTTTGAGAAAACCACATTACATTTCATTTATAATCACTTTGAAAAAATTGATTTTTTTCCACTCCCGCCCCACTGTGCGCCGTACGCTTCTCCGTACGCGGCACTTTCCCCATTTAGCATCGACCGATTTTGATGAAATTTGGTATGTAGGCTCCATTTGGGGTCTAGTTGTGCCCCGAAGATTTTGGTTGATGTAAGTCACTTCTAAGGTTCAAAAAATGAATTTTGAAAGTAAGGTGATTCAACCTTGTCCGTCACCCCAATGTCCGAGGTCGGATCTCGGACGCTGATACCAAGCAGCCAGATGGACATGACTGCTGAGTGCTGAAAGTGCTGATACAATGCTGTGATGTAAATATTCATGTACAATACCATCAATTGTAGTGGTGAAGTATTTTTTCCAAATATAAATTGTTAATGGTATGTAGGCTCCATTTGGGGTCTAGTTGTGCCTTGAAGATTTTGGTTGATGTAAGTCACTTCCAAGGGTTCAAAAATGAATTTTGAAATTTTGAAAACGCCCTAACTCAAAAAAATTACGATATAAAGGTATTGTTTTTCCTTCAATTTAGGATTCTATAGAATTTTTAGAATTTTTTGAGACCACGCGGAGCTTTATAGGACAAACCGTTCGCTCCCTACGAGAATTTAAGGGTTGGACGTACGATAAATCAGAATCACGAGTGTGAATCGCAAAAGAGGCCTAATCTCCGTTCAAATTTTAGCTGACCGAAATGCGATCGATGTTTTTCTTCATGTTGGATGGTTGGTGGCTTAACCATTATGTTATAATTTGCAGCGTTTTCTCCGGCAATTATTGTTCGATTTTGATGATTCCAGCGGCAATATTTTAGTTTTTCAATTCCCTGGGTAAATACGCTAATAAATTTCTAAAATCCTTGAAAATTTCAAATTTAGGTAGAACTTTTAAAGTTTTTTCCTTTCAATTTCGCAAAATACTGACCCAGAATGAGGAACTAACTGCGACCGACTGAGGCCCCCTTAAGGGACCTCGTTAGGGGTCGTAGATTGTAGATTCAATTCAATTCAATTCAATATCTTTTTTTATTATTATCTTACGATAAGTATTTGACAGTCGTCAAAATTTAGTAAGTTATATTCTGATAATTTGAGGTATATATCATGAAGTGAAGTAGCATTTAACACTGTGAAAAAAAAAATAATAATAAGAAGAAGAAGACGTGAAGCAGGAACTTATGTGGATTAGGAACTTAGGTGATCGGTCTGTCTAGGAACTAACATATGCGTGGAACGCCACCGCGCCGGCCGGGGCGGCCCGATCGGCCCGGACCCGCCCACCATGGCGGCTCGGGGGGCTACCAATCCATTTCCGGAGAGGCAGCCCTGACGAACAGCGCGGTCTACCATAGAGGCAGACCACCCATCCCCGAGAAGCACCAAGGGAGCCGCCCCCAGGCCGGCCAGGAACCCCGGACCAACTCCCAAAAGAATTTATCACAGCGGCTACACACACACACACACACACACCTACACACACACACACACACACATAAACACAATCACAGTCAATCAGTCACAATCAGTCCCTGCTCTTCCAGGCTCTCCAGCATTCGAGGAGATCTTCTTCACTCTTCAGATCACTGATCAGCTGAGTGAGCTCCGAAGCCATTTTCAATCCTATTGAACGCAGGAAGCTGAAATTTGAGAGAGAAGGTCAAGGGAGAATACAGATGGTGGTAGGTACTATTGATGGAGAACCAGTGATCTATACAGAAGGGTGATCCATACAGAGAATAATAAACCTTTGAGCAATGATTTGCAGCGTTCTTAGCTTTTCTCCCAAACTGCTACAAGGATTTTGATAAAATTCACAGGACTTACTCTTCTAACAAGTAGAAACTAGTTCCAGTACCCCTCATCTCCACAAAAATAGATTGAGGGCCAATACAGCTGAGGAAAGTAGTGTGAAGCCTCGCACCAGATGTTTTTTGTGATTGATACTTCTTACGAAATAAATACATATCATGTGAGACGTGTGGGGGTACAGGTCTGGTAATGGTAAGCTATACACATTGTGTCTCAGAATGAACGGTCCAGTCCATTTTTTCCGGTTTATATAACTCAAAAGAGAGAAAGCAAATTAATCAAAATACATAAATATACCATAATAAATTAATGCAGTAGCTAGTATTTTCATGGAAAATTCGCTGAAACAAAAAACTTTTCTCCAGTGATTTTCATTTGGATTAATAATGGCTGCATAATATGTAGTGTAGGGATCACTTATTATGTGTAGGGTGTACTCAATACATAGGATTTCCTGATAGCATTTTGGACGTGGAGAGCCGTAACTTTCCGTGAAAGGGACGAGGTGTTCATGAGGGATAAATTGACGACATTAACCAAATCGGCAAAATATCCCTCCAGAACATTTCTCTCGAAACCTTGGTGGAAGACGTCTTTCGCGATAAAATCAAGATCGGATCGAAGGTGCGAATTCATCGGGCGTCGAGTGGTTAATATAAAGGTTAAAAGAACTCGAATGGCAACAGAGCTCCAAATAAACTGCTGACAAAAAAGTCCCCCAACTTTTTTTTTGACATTTTATGTCTTTACTATGGCACATAAATGAAAAATCGTCACGCGGGAAGCGTTATGAGGGGAGCGTTACGCGGAAATTTCTGATGATTTTCACGTACAACCAATCGTTCCTAGGGAAAACTAACTTCCTCATTTTCCACCCCACAAAAATCGTTCACCACTCATTGGAAAGCTCTCAATTTATTAAACATAAGGCATAAAATGTCTCTCGTGGTTGCGTACTTGTACGAAAGCTGTATCCACCGTTTGTGTTTTTAATATTTTGTCTTTAAGGTAGCAATTGGCTGCCTCTAAAGTTATTAATTTCCAATTCAATCCATCGTAGTCTTGTCTGTCAATTGATTGAAAACTGGGTAGGTACCAGGAATCATTCTGCACTACCATGAAGTTTACACATTATTTTCTATCGACCCAACATTTTTTTGAATATGATTTGCAGCAGCAGGAGCCAATCGTTCAGTTGAGTAGCAAAAAGTCCATTCATGCAGCATGAATTATTGAGCGAATTTTCAAAGAAATCTTTTAGTTGAAAGTTTGGTTAAGAAAAGGAACAATGGTGTTGCAATTTCTTTTAGAAAGTTTTTTTTTCGTCAACGAATATCTAATTACAATTACTAAACCATTTACAATTCACAATTTACAATTCACATATTTACAATTCAAAACAAGTTATGTATATTTACAATCTGATTAAAATGTTAAAAATTATAGATATATTGTATATTACTCAACTATGTACAGTAGTAGGTAAAATGACTAATAACATCTCATGAAAAAACTTACTAATGCTCGGCATTGAGCACAAGTTACCAGCTTTGGTATGTTCGTGTTGCTGTACGTATTACCTGTAGAAATTTATGTATTGAGGCACTCGCGGCAAATCTGCCTGTGCCCACATGGCGCAGCCGTTCGCGTGTCTGCGTTTTGTAAGCATATGAGACACGCAGGCTCGTCCCCTTCTTCGTCATCGTTCACAATGCGACCAATTTGTGAAATTGTGAACGAAGGGTTGACTCTCATATTTTCGGGCACTACATGAGGCCGGCGCACAGTGGGCAAAATGACCAATCTAGGTGGACAAAATTATTTTTTGGTCGGTTTTTTATTCAAAATTGAATAAAAAGACCCTGATTACGAGGAAAATAATGAAAAGCTTTCTTGACTTCAATGAAAGTAGGCAAACGGTGTATCATGATATTGTTGTTCATGTTTTATCTTAAATTCTTGACATTATGATTAGGTAGGTCCTACTGATTAATTACTTTGAGATTAATGACATTATTACAGTGTTAGACGAATATAACTCTGAAAAATTGAATTTGAAAATATTATAGTCTTGTTCTTATTCGACATCGTAGAAGATTCAACTGTTGATGTGCTTGAAGTTGCTTCTTTCAAGATACGGGTTGTGGACCTGTCTTCTGCTGAGTAGAGAGCAGTGGGCGCCGCTAAGCATAACTTTTCGGGACCAGCAGTCAACAATTCTTTCTCTTTTCTTCTTTTTGTTTTATCGCTTGAGTCCTCAAACGGTTTTTCGGGACGCACAGTTGGTTGGTTCATGATTCCTTGAGTAATTTTGTAAGAAATGACAACTTCAAACTCTTTCCCACTCAGCC
This sequence comes from Apolygus lucorum, assembly GCA_009739505.2. Classification (NCBI taxonomy): domain Eukaryota; kingdom Metazoa; phylum Arthropoda; class Insecta; order Hemiptera; family Miridae; genus Apolygus; species Apolygus lucorum. Next base: position 112,202,595 of record CM019167.2, on the reverse strand, counting down.
ATGTCGAATATTTGTTGGAAAAAATGTCTTCTTTCCCATGGCTATTTTCCCACCTCTCTCCGATTTTTTTTGAAAAGTCTATCACAGCATTTTTGATCATTTTTAAATTTAATTTTTGAAAAATCATCGAGATTACCTAACCCGATCACATACCTAGTGAGGTTTTCGTGGCCATCTTTGGTAGCAAATTGATGGCGAGGAATCGTGATATTTATACCTGAAAATCAACCATTTTATTAAGTAACTCGGAAAACGCATAAAATCGCAAAAAAAGGTGGTTGAATACCGAAACTAGAACACTTCAATAAACGAAAAAAAATCGGATTTCCTTGGCAACTCTTGGCCGTGTGCTACTTTAACTCCAAGGTGTAAATTATCATTTTTAGAAATACGGTATGGCATATACTCATAAACATACAGTATCAGACACTATTTTTACAATTTTAGCAGGAAAAAATAGTACTTACTCCTTTCAATGGTTTCCATTATTACCGAAACCAAGCCTGGAACGATTCTGCCTACAACTAACTGCAGCGTAGACGAGAAAAGTTGGGGGTTCATAGTAGCTGATAATACGATCTTATTCGAACAGGAAACAGCGACACTTTTGATCGAAGTTTTTACAGCAATAGAAGGTTTTGATAATGTAAATATTAACGTTTTGGGGACTGCAAACTCATAATGAACAATGACTAATATTAGAGATTCCCATGTTTTGACTTGACTTTTGTCCACCTAGATTGGCCATTTTGCCCACTGTGCGGCGGTCCCAGTTATCTGAAAAGAACTATACTTTCAGCAGCAATAATTAAAGAACGTAGCAACCCTCGCCAAACCCAACGCGTACATCTATGCATCTGAAGCATGTTGTAAGTAGTACCTTTGAAGGTGGGGAAAGGGGGGGTGAATACCAAAAAAACATGAGTTTTTTACCAAAATCTTGTGTACTCTGCCCCGGCCTTAGTTTCTAACCGATTTGCGTTTTTCTTTTTTGTTTGACGCAAAAAACTATCTAGTTGTGCACTACGTCGGAATTTCGAATTTTGCATTCGAGGGGAAGGAACGGGGGGTTATTTACTGAAAAAAGGGCCCATTCTGACAATACCTTGATCGCGCTTCCCTGTCCACAATTCTCAACCGATTTGAGTGTTTCCTTTTTAGTTTGAGTCAGGCGAATTTCCAATTGTACATTACTTTGTCATAGTGTCCAAATTTGCATGGGAAGGGGGCGATTGGGGGATTATATTCACAAAATTCTCGATTTTTAATATTTCGGTGCCTGATAGGGTTTATTATTTGCGTCTAAGCCATGAAATGCCGGGAAAATAATAAATATACCTCTTGATTTGCATAAACTATCCTTTGTGTCATCGTCCAACGGTGCTGAAATTGATAGGGGACCGTCTAGGACCTAACTCGTACAATCCCTGAAAATTTCATCATAATCGGACCATATGTTGATATAGTTTTGTCCGGGAGAAGGATTGACCACAGACAGACCGACAGACAGACACGGAACCAAAATTGTTCAGAAAGCTCTAAAACGCAAAAGGCAAGTGGAAATTTCGATTTTGGAGGACACAATTTTTGCTTCCGAGTCTACCAAGGTAGCGGAAGCTTTGTTTTCACTTTTCAAGGACGAAAAAAAAAGTTCTCCAAAATCAAAATTTTCACTCGCGTTTTGCGTTTTAGACCTTTCTGAACTATTTTGGTTCCGTGTCTGTCTGTCTGTGTGTCTGTCCGTCTGTCATCAATTCCTTGTAACGCGCATAACTATACGAAGTTATTGTCCGATTTCGATGAAATTTTCAGGGATTGTGCGGGTTAGTGTGTAGACGGTCCCCTATGAAAATCATCATCCTCGGACTGATACAAGCGACTGCGCATGCGCAAACGTGAATTCCTTGTAACGGCCATAACTTCTACATTTTCCATCCGATTTCAATGAAATTCTCAGGAATGTTACAGATTAGTATTTGAATGGTCCCCTATGAAAATCACTACCTTCGAATTGATAGTAGCTACTGCGCATGCGCAAACGTTAATTTCCTTGTAACGGCCATAACTTCCACATTTTCAACTCGATTTCGATGAAATTGTCAGGGATTATGTGGATTAGGTTGTGAATAGTCCCCTATGAAAATCATCATCCCCGGACTGATAGAAGCGACTGCGCATGCGCAAACGTGAATTCCTTGTAACGGCCATAACTTCCACAATCTCAATCCGATTTCAATGAAATTTTCAGGGATGTTACAGATTAGTATTTAGATGGTCCCCTATGAAAATCACCACCTTCGGACTGATAGGAGCCACTGCGCATGCGCAAACGTGAATTTCCTTGTAACGGCCATAACTTCTACATTTTCCATCCGATTTCAATGAAATTTTCAGGGATGTTACAGAGTAGTGTTTAGATGGTCCCCTATGAAAATCATAGAGAATTGTTTTTCATAGAGGGATTTATTCATAGAGGGATGGTCTCCTGTGAGAATCTCAAAACTTATTCATGACAACTTTAATAGCTCAGAGGAAAGAGTCCTGATTAGAGCTCCTAAGGTCGCGGGTTCGAATCCCAGCCGAGGCTAAGAATTTTTTTGATCCAATCACATACATCTACTCACTTAATTTTTCATCTGAATTTGATGACATTTTCTAGGATTGTCCAGATTAGCGTGTAGATGGTCCCCTATGAGGGTAGTGAAAGGTACTTAGAGATTGGTGTTTTGAGATTAGGTAACTACTATGCATCGGATCATCTATACAATCGGGTTATTGATACGAGGAAGCTATGTGCCACACCCACTTGTTTTTCACTTCTTTCACGAATACAAAGCTTCCCTACCTTCGGTAGTGAGGAAGCAAAAAAAGATAGTGAAAAGCCTTATTCTGAAGGGAGGAACAGGAGGACCGTGAGACACTACCCTTGATGACTCATCGCTCCAGTCCCCCGGCCTGTAGTCTAGGGGGCTGAGTGATCCCTTGCTATTATATCTTTACCAACGATAGTTGGTTATGATCCCTGTTTATGGGTTTGTTGACGTATAATCGGCCAGGAAGAGTGTATGCCGTTTATCTTCGAGATTTCGCAGGTATACGAAGGATGTCGACGTAAATATGTCGTCGTGTTCCCATGGTTGACTTGGACGACCTTTTTCAACAAGGGTGTTGAAAGTTGTCGACCAGTCGCTGTTTTTTTGTGTCGACATATTTCCAATGCCTGTGAAGTCGACTCTGGTCAACCCTTGGTGTTGAAAGATGTCGACAAGGCTTCTTGCCCGTTTGTCGACCAGTTTATGTGTCGACATATAGCCCCCAATCCATTTTGTTCGGGTGTAAATGGTGCAGTTAAACGCTGGTTAACACCATACTCTCTGAGAATGGACCGCACTTCATCGTTGTCGAACTCGCCTCCGTTATCGCTTAGGAATTCCTTCACTTTATGACCAAGGGTTTGAGCCTTGGCAAGCACTTCTCGCAGTGCATCCTTCACGGCCGATTTTTCACGAGAAACGAAAGTATACCGATACTTTGTAAGATGGTCTTTTATGACGATGAAGTAACGAAGGCCTCCAAATGATGGATCAAATGGTCCACAGACATCACCTGACACCAGCTCACCTGGGACTGATGCAGGCACTCGAGTACCAAATGGCAGGCGATGTGTTTTTCCAAACTGACACGGCTCGCAGATTTCTTTGTCAGTTGGCACCTTGATACCAAGTTCATATTCGAGTTTTGAGCGGACATAACGTTTGTCCATATGACCCCAGCGATTATGGTAGAGCTTGAGCGCAAACTTCTGAAGGTTGAACGGCATGGAATGAAGCACGATATAGGGTTCCACCTGGACTTCTAGTACCACTAAATACAACCAGATCGTTGATGCTGAACTGACAATCTGAGTCATTTGACTCAAACTTACTCCCTGGGTTGCGGTCATGAGCTGCCAGAACAGATACAAGATTCCGTGAGATTTCAGGAACGTACCAGACATCATTAAGAGTGATTTTGTTCAGCTTACCACCTGTGCAGTTGACGACTTCGATAGTTCCACTGCCTAGAGCTCTGATTAACTATTTCCCTGTTGCTTTGACTGAAGCATTCGAACTTTCAGGAAAGGGTTCATAGGCCGCGAACCAGTTCAAATTCAAGGTGATATGGCGAGTGGCCCCATTGTCAACCCACCATGTATCGTTTGTGGTCGCAATGTTGACGTCACTGCTTATCGAGATCAGGGCAATATTCGAATTTGGCTCATCCGTATTTGAGCTAGTTTCACCCCTATTGCCATCTGGAGTTTTGTCAGGATTACCAGCACGCGCTGGATACGGTGGCCTACCATCAGCCTTCCACTTCACACACTCCCGGAGCCAATGTCCTTTGGCTGAACAATATTTGCAGTTTGTGGTAGCCTTCGTCTTGATTAGATTACCCCTGGAACCATTTTTATGGCCAACTTTGTTCTTTGCGTAAAGATTATCACTTGATTTTGATGGGGGATTAATGTTACGCTCGTTTAGAATTACAGCTGACGAGATATCCTCTATTTTCTTCGCTTCATTAGCTTTCATGAGTAAATAGCTTGATTTGAACGACTCAAACCGTTTAGGGAGAATGTGGAAAACCTTTGAGACGAACAGTAACTCAAGAAGCTCATCAACGGTTTCCACCTTACGAGTCCTCAATCCAGCAGCGAATTCACGGTGTTGGTTTTTCACACGGGTAAGAACCGATGGGGCATCCTCTGATTCATCCCATTCCATGTTGAAAAAATCCAGACATTGACGAACTAGTTGATCTTCAGCCTTATTGTCGAATTGAGCTACCAAAATATCCCAAGCCTCCTTAGCTGATAACACTGGATTACAAAATTTAGGGGTGGACTGGCTGTCTCGTTCTTTCACCACTTTTCTTATGGTATTTGGTGCGCTGAATCCGAATCTGACGTCAGTTTTTTTTTGTTCACGTCGGATTTTCAAGATATAGCTAGTTTTAAGATTTTTCTAGTTCTCACTTTTCTTCATTTTTTAGTGAAAACTCATCTTGCTCAAATCTCCTCAAAAAGTACTCAGACTTATAGGAAATTTCATGTAGAACCCGAATATGTACTTAGTTTCTAAGTAAAACTGTGATAAACCCCCTATTTCCCACAAAACGTATCAAAAAACACCGGTTCTCAACGTTTTTTCTTCGGGTTTTCCCTTACATTTTGCCACTTGAAAAAAAAAAATAGGGCTAAAAAAAATTTTCTCGGGCTTTTACTTTGTAGGGGGGACACCCCAGAGGAGAATGAGACCAATCGCAGCCTCCTAAACCCATTAACATCGAAGGAATGAGCTTTTTCATGGCACTGAGATGAAAATTCACAAAAACCGTTAATTAGTTTTTCGAGATAAGTATGTGCGTTCCTAAATCTGTTTTCCTCAAATGGATTTTCCTTTCTTCTACATTTTTTATGCTTGTCACCTATTAAGAGTAAGATCGAAAATAGGTACTCAAAGGGGGAGTAAATCATAATTGGGAAACTCTTGTTTTGTTAAGTGATTTTAATTCAGTTTTACAAACGAAACACAATAAACTGCAGAAAAGTTAACGGTGTGAATCTGTTTCATGAAGGCTCAGATGAATCAAAAGTTGGTAAAATGTTTGGTTATTCCTCCACCTCAGAGGTTTCATCGCCGGCATCTATGTAGAGAAAACTTCGCCGCCTTAGGTAAATCTCTTTTTAAGGTCCAACATTAGTCCGCCATCATGTGAACTTCCCAATACCCTTTGTACCGTTCTTCCATGGTTTTCATATCTTGGTAGAACCTCTGAGGTGGAGGAATAACCAAACATTTTACCAACTTTTGATTCATCTGAGCCTTCGTGAAACAGATTTACACCGTTAACTTTTCTGCAGTTTATTGTGTTTCGTTTGTAAAACTGAATTAAAATCACTCAACAAAACAAGAGTTTCCCAATTATGATTTACTCCCCCTTTGAGTACCTATTTTCGATCTTACTCTTAATAGGTGACAAGCATAAAAAATGTAGAAGAAAGGAAAATCCATTTGAGGAAAACAGATTTAGGAACGCACATACTTATCTCGAAAAACTAATTAACGGTTTTTGTAAATTTTCATCTCAGTGCCATGAAAAAGCTCATTCCTTCGATGTTAATGGGTTTAGGAGGCTGCGATTGGTCTCATTCTCCTCTGGGGTGTCCCCCCTACAAAGTAAAGGCCCGAGAAAATTTTTTTTAGCCCTAATTTTTTTTTCAAGTGGCAAAATGTAAGGGAAAACCCGAAGAAAAAACGTTGAGAACCGGTGTTTTTTGATACGTTTTGTGGAAAATAGGGGGTTTATCACAGTTTTACTTAGAAACTAAGTACATATTCGGGTTCTACATGAAATTTCCTATAAGTCTGAGTACTTTTTGAGGAGATTTGAGCAAGATGAGTTTTCACTAAAAAATGAAGAAAAGTGAGAACTAGAAAAATCTTAAAACTAGCTATATCTTGAAAATCCGACGTAAACAAAAAAAAACTGACGTCAGATTCGGATTCAGCGCACCAAATACCATAAGAAAAGTGGTGAAAGAACGAGGCAGCCAGACCACCCCTAAATTTTGTAATCTAGTGTAATCTACCAGAAATTCGTTGATGTAAATCATCACTTACGCATTGGGATATGACGAGCTTAGCTTTAGAGGCAGCTTTATTGTAGGCGATTAGATCATCTTTTTCTGTTTTAGTAGGGTCGTCAGAAAGGACGGGGTTTTCACGAGTTCTCTCTACTATTTCGACGGCGTTGAACAGTTCAAGAACGTCCATAATTCTGTCCTTCCAAAACGGCCAATCCTTTGCACCCTGAAGAGGTTTGATACCTTTTGTACATTCCATTTTCGGAGACGGACGAACTCGAAAAAAACGTACAACCAAGAGGACCGGGCACAACAACGACGGGACAGGCGCAGGAAGTCCGAAAACGACTCACTTCACTCAAAAACTAAACGAAAACCGAACACGAACGCAGCTGAACGAGCTGGAGCACATAACCTGCTGAATTATTGGATGAAAAATACACAGAGTTTCAATAAGAAAACGTTTTATTTAGCGACAACTACTGCACCGTTTTGAAAAACATTACATCGAACCGAACAATGAATCGAGCTAAAACTATCGATTACAGAAACACAATATGAATCAAGATCGATTAGTCCAAACAAACATCGAGGCTAACCCGCCAAATATGAAGATCACTTTACTTCAATAGTTCCTACCTGTAAAAGATGTGAATCATGTAAATTTCATAAATAACAATGTCCGGTTGTAGTTAAAAGTGGAGGTTGAAATTTCCTTTCTAATCTAACAATAACACAAGATTACAAAATTTAGGGGAGGTCTGGCTGCCTCGTTCTTTCACCACTTTTCTTATGGTAGGTATTTGGTGCGCTGAATCCGAATCTGACGTCAGTTTTTTTGTTTATGTCGAATTTCCAAGATATAGCTAGTTTTAAGATTTTTCTAGTTCTCACTTTTCTTCATTTTTTAGTGAGCACTCATCTTGCTCAAATCTCCTCAAAAAGTACTCAGACTTATAGAAAATTTCAAGTGGAATCCGAATATGTACTTAGTTTTTAAGTAATGTTGTGTTAAACCCCCTTTTTTCTACAAAACGTATCGAAAAATACCGGTTCTCAACGTTTTTTCTTCGGGGTTTCCCTTACATTTTGCCACTTGAAAAAAAATTAAATCTAAAAAAAATTTCTCGGGCTTTTACTTTGTAGGGGAGACACCCCAGAGGAGAATGAGACCAATTGCAGCCTCCTAAACCCATTAATATCGAAGGAATGAGCTTTTTCATGGCACCGAGATGAAAATTCACAAAAACCGTTAATTAATTTTTCGAGATAAGTATGTGCGTTCCTAAATCTATTTTCCTCAAATAGATTTTCCTTTCTTCTACATTTTTTATACTTGTCACCTATTGAGAGTATAGGTACTCAAATCGAAAATAGGTACTCAAAGGGGGAGTAAATCATAATTGGGAAACTATTGTTTTGTTAAGTGATTTTAATTCAGTTTTACAAACGAAACACAATAAACTGCAGAAGAGTTAACGGTGTAAATCACTTTCATGAAGGCTCAGATGAATCAAAAGTTGGTACAATGTTTGGTTATTCCTCCACCTCAGAGGTTTCATCGCCGGCATCTATGTAGAGAAAACTTCGCTGCCTGAGGTAAATCTCTTTTTAAGGTCCAACAGTAGTCCTGTTGAACGCAAAGGTAAACTCCCGGTGAAATTGGTAGTTTTCTCCCCTGATGTTCTTAAACAATTAAAATTGGGCGGAGGACTGTAAAAGCCGCCCAGGACTGGTTCAATGAATAGCAAATTCATTAAGATCGCACACAGGAATGTGACTCACCTGGAGGGGATCCCGCGGGAAGACTTCCGTGGCCACGGAGACGTAAGATAGGTAGGCGTTTCGACGATTTTCCGAGAAATCCGACAGGTTTTCCGAGAGGGGCGGACGGGGGGCACTTCACTCGATCGAAACAGTAGACGCAATGGCGACCGAAGGAAGAGTTTCATCCTGTTAGGTGCGGAGGGGGTGGGTCTCTGAGCAACATTCCCTACTGGTGCGATAAGAGGCTCAATAATAAGTTCAATGTGCATGAACATCCCGCCCTCCTAGGACTATATTCCTAAATTCTAGGATACTTGCAAGTATAAGGCCCATGACACCCAGCTTGTGAGAACCTAGACAGCAAGTGGCAATAACAAATTCAACTAGATTAGTATCAAACTAGTAACAAGTTAGTATAAATACAATTATTGTAGAGAACTATAAGAAACAAAACAACGCATTCACTTAAGAATGTAGTATATTATGAGGGCTCACACAGTAATAAAAATACATAAATAGATTGAGATTTATCAAGGAAGGAACAAGGATTGTACGAACTTCACTTCCGCCGGGGCAGTGGCGAAGACTTACGCGAAGAAAGGATTGCCCAACGGACGAGGAAGGAAAGGATACTTGTGTGGCCTCAAAATGACTAAATATTATTGTTCTGGCAAAGGGCAGAGGTAGACGATTGACCGACGGTAAACCCCAGTAGCAGTTTTGACGTCAGTAACCCTTGCTACACCATCCAATCCAGGATGCAGTGCAGTAATACGTCCAAGCTTCCAGTGTAATGGTGGTTGGTTGGAATCCTTGAGCAGCACCATCATCCCTTCCTCAAGATTAGGCACCTGACGATTTCATTTGTTTCGACACTGGAGGGTGTTCAAATGGTCGGATGACCACTTCTTCCAAAAGGATGCGACAAGTTGGCGCAACAGAATCCATCGATCACGAGGTCTGATGTCTACTGGAGGCGGCGGTTCCTCAAAAAGTGCGCCTGGGGCTCCCATCATCAAGAAATGACCCGGAGTGAGGGCTTGCAAGTCGTTCGGGTCAGATGACATAGGCACCAAAGGACGAGAGTTCAATGTGGCTTCCACCTGCACCAGTACTGTGTAGAACTCCTCGTACGTGAGTATCTGATCGCCGATAACTCGTGCCAACAATCGCTTTGTCGACTTGATACCAGATTCCCAAAGTCCACCAAAATGTGGGCTGGAAAGAGGATTCAATTTCCACTCAATGCCAATAGTAGCTAGGTGCCTTGTTGCTGTGTCATTGAAGAGATCAGATTGGACTACATCTTTCCAACCTTCCATCCTGTTCTTGGCACCAATAAAGTTGGTTCCACAGTCACTATGCATGGTGGTGACGGAACCTCGGCGAGCAATGAACCTCTTCAGTGCTGCAATGAATGCTTCAGTGGACAAACTCGAAGCCAGCTCCAAATGAACAGCTTTTGTGGTGAAACACACAAAAAGACAGACATATGCTTTGAGAATTGCAGCTTTCCGGATTCGATTCATTTTGATCTGGAACGGACCACCGTAATCCACGCCAGTGACCTCAAAGGCTTTTCTAGGGTTGAGGCGATCAGCAGGCAAATCCCCCATCATGGGCTGGATTGACCTAGGATTAGAACGGAAGCATCGGACACATCTAGAAACTCGAGCAGATATGGCTGATCTGGCTGAGAGGATCCAGAAGTGACGGTGGATGATTGAATGCAGGTTTGATAGGCCAGGATGCAGATACAAGGAATGAAAGTGTTCAATAACCAAGGTGGTAAACTCATGTGTTCTGGGCAACAATACAGGGAACTTCTGTTCATAAGGCAACCCTGAGTGCCTAAGTCGGCCTCCAACTCTTAGAAGTCCTCTATTATCCAGGAAAGGGTTCAACTTGCGAAGCGGTTTCGTGGCGTTTCGTCCTTTCTTTATCATAGCAATATCGGTGCTGAAAACTATTCGCTGCACCCAACGACAGCATGCAGACATGGCATCACGGATCTCAGACATAGTCAGAGGTCCCATCTTGAGTGGTAGACCCCGGGATAGATGCAGTACACGATTATTCCAAAAGCGCAAGTACCAAGCAACAGCCCGACAAAGTCGCGTTAACGATGAAAAATGACCAAAAACATTTGGCAGGGGACTTTCATCAACTCCCAGTCCAACAGCAACATGACAGACCAATCGTGCCTCAATCCCAACCGTATCCGGTGGATCGAAAAGCTGCAAGCTTGGCCAATTTTCCTCAGGCAAGGCAAGCCAAGAGGGACCTGTAAGCCAAAGATCATGATTAATCAACTCCTAAGGGAACACTCCACGACTGGCACAGTCAGCTGGATTACAACTCGTAGGCACATGACGATAGCAAGCTGGAGGTACTCTTCTTTGGCAGGCACTAACACGATTAGCTACAAATGCCTTCCAACGATGAGACGAATTCCTTACCCAGTGCAACACAACAGTTGAATCGCTCCACACAGTAACTGATGGTTGGCCATATGGTGCTAGAATACGAGAGACATGTTCTAGAAGTCGAGTAACCAGCTCAATTCCACATAGTTCAAGTCGAGGAAGGGTATGTCCGTTTATGGGAGCCACCTTGGACTTGGCCATCATGAGCGAGACTCGGGCTTCACCAAATGGCAGCAGACACCGCAGATACACAACTCCAGCATAACCTTGCTCAGAGCTATCGGCGAATCCATGCAATTCCATCCACCGATGGTTGTCAAGCTGAACCCAGCGTGGTAGAGAGAACTTCTCAAGAGCACTCAACTCCTCTCTGAAACGATTCCAGCGCTCGCAGACATCCTCAGGTGGAGGCTCATCCCATCCAATTCCCAGCTGCCACAACCTCCGAATCTAACACTTCCCCATGAAAACAACAGGAGATACATAGCCAACAGGATCAAATAGTTTGGCAATGTCAGACATTATTAAGCGTTTAGTGACTGATGCTGGTGCCTCAGATATCTTGTAAGAGAACAAATCGGCCTTGGGCGTCCAAACCAAACCAAGGATCTTAGCAGATGGTTCTCCGTCACCATCAAAGGACAAAGATTCCGCAGACACAGCACAGTGTTCAGGAGGCAACGACCTCAGAACCTCCTCACGATTACTCATCCATTTGCGTAACTCAAAGCCTGCCTTCCCAAGCAATTGCTCCAGCTCAAATCTCAATTGGATGGCCACCTCAACTGATGACACAGATTTTATGACATCATCCATGTAAGTGTCTTGCAACAGGGCCTCTGACGCTTTAGGGAAAGGTTGTCCTTCATCCTCCACAAGCTGATGCAAAGTCCAGATGGCTAGGAATGGAGAAGATGATACTCCATAGGTCACTGTTGACAGGCAGTACTCTGAAATTGATTGCTCAGGTGAAAATCGCCACAGTATTCTCTGGAAATCATGGTGATCATCATGGAGGGCAATGTTGCGATACATCTGTCTAATATCAGTCACCAGTACAACTCCGTGCAACCAAAAGCGCAGCAGGATGTCCAAAATATCATCTTGAAGCTTCGGTCCTTTGTAGAGCACCTGGTTCAATGATGGCCCATTCTTGGTGGTCATAGACGAATCAAAGACAACACGAAACTTGGCAATTGAGCTATCAAGATTCTGCCAAAAAATGCAATGGTGAGGTATAAAATAACTTCCGAAAGGCTTGGTGGGAGCAGGCATCACACTCATGGGACCCTGATTCATATAGTCTCTCATCAATTCCTGATAATGAGTGTTCAGAACTGGATTCCGACGCAACCCTTTCTCCAGCATCAAGAAACGACTCAAAGCACCCTGCCGACTGTCACCCAATGGTTCATGATCAGCCCTGAAAGACAGTGCTACAATATATCGACCAGAAGACGAGCGCGAGACAGTAGATTCATACAGGTCACGACAAGCTTGGTCTTCTGGTGACAAAATTTCCTCTCTGGGTGGCTCTTCCAGCTCCCAGAATCTTCGAATGAGTGTGTCAGTGGATGGTGGATCATTAGCCACAGCCATGCACAAGCTCTGCACAGCGGTTGCAACCTTCTGATGAGGTCCCACCACACAGTGACCCCATATGGTTTTTAGCAAACTTGGAGTACCCAGTTGGCCCTGAATCGGTTTTTCCAACACGATACACCCAAACCATTCTGCACCAAGCAAGATGTCCACAGCTGCAGGTTTATTGTAGTCAGGATCTGCCAGTCAAAGTCCACGAAGTTGTCCAATAGGAAGCGGGCTGACCCATTCAGTTGGAGCACGAGTGATGTGGTCAACTACCAGTGCATCAACTTGAAGCTCGACTGATTCTACAGGGCGGAAATTGCAACGCACCATTTGACGACACACTCCCAACGAGACCTGGCCCATACCTAATACTGGTGCCTCTGCAGCGGAGATCCTGAGGCCCAACCTCAAAACACAAGATCTAGTCACAAAAGTTGCCTGGCTAGCAGGGTCAATCAAAACACGAACACTGTGATAACTGCCTTTTGCATCCATCACCTGAGCTCTTGCCGTTGCCAACAACACCTGTCCACTCTTACCAGATGTGTATATCTGCATTGACGACGTCAGACCTTGCCGCCCACCATTGGAAGACACAGCTGGCTGGACTGACTCATTAGTGACTTCAGGACGTCTAATGTGCAAGAGAGAATGATGCCGTCCTGGACAGTACCGACAGCTGCTGTTCCTAGGACAGTCTCCTGCGAAATGACCACGGACAAGACAGAGCAAACATAGTCGTTTTTCTCTGACAAATGCAAGACGATGGTGCACATCATTCTGACGGAACACCCCACACTGGTCCAATACATGATTTTTGTTGCATTTTGGACAGCAATCAGTATTACCAGTAGCACCGACCATCAAGGTTGTAGTTCCTTTGGATGCTGGTTGCTTAACTGGGAATTTCTTCACTGGGTCATTGAGTCACTAACAGGACGAGATGCCTCTAAAACACGAGCCTGCTCCTGAAGGAACCACGTGAACTGCTGAATGGATGGGTTTGGTGCGGTTGAAAATCCGACATAAACTAAAAAACGCTGCAAATTATTACACAATGGTTTATTATTTTTCTATATAGATCACTCGTCTACAAAATCACCAACCATCCAATATGAAGGGGAAAAAAAAAAATCAAAATCACCAACCATCGATTGCATTTCGGTCAGCTCTAATTTGAACGGAGATTAGACCTCTTTTGCGATTCACACTCGTGTTTTGATTTATATATATATATTTCAATATAAACCCTTAAATTTTCGTAGGGAGCGAACGGTTTGTCCTACAGAGCTCCGCGTGGTCTCAAAAAATGCTAAAAATTCTATAGAATCTTAAATTGAAGGAAAAACAATACCTTTATATCAAAATTTTTTGAGTTAGGGCGTTTTCAAAATTTCAAAATTGATTTTGGAACCCTTAGAAGTGACCTACATCAACCAAAAGCTTCGGGTTGATGTTGAAACTCTTCAATGGCCTATATGATGCCGGCACTATCCCCGAGGATTTTGGAACCTCTATTATCTTCCCGCTGCACAAGAAGGGCGATGTCAATGACGTTAACTGCTATAGGGGCTTATCCTTTATCAGTGCGATGGCAAAGATTCTTGCGGGGTTGCTCCTGACTCGACTGGAAAGTTTTGTGGCCACTGAGTCTATGTTGGGGGAGGCACAGACAGGGTTTCGAAAGGGTTATAGCACCGTGGATGCCGTTTTCACCCTAACAAGTGTAGTGCATTTGAGACTTCGCAGTGGACCCCGAAAGAAGGTTTATGCCTTTTTTGTCGACTTTAAGGGTGCGTTCGACGGAGTTAGACATGATTTGCTGTTTGAAAAGTTGGACTATAGAGGGGTGAGCCAAAAATTTCTGAAGATCCTTGCAGCCCTATATGGAGTTGGTCGAGCAGCTGTTTGGGGACACCAGGGTTTATCGAGGTATTTTAAGATAGAGCAGGGCGTGAAGCAGGGATGTTTACTGAGCCCTCTCCTCTTTGCCCTCTTTATTGATGATTTCTGCGATGCTCTGCCTCATGGTGTTACCATTGGTTCACATGTCTTTCGAGCTCTTTTGTATGCAGATGACGTAGTGATGTTGGCTGAATCCAGAGAGGAGCTCCAGCAGAATATTGACGCACTTGGGCAGTACTGCGAACGTTGGTCTTTGGAGGTTAACTTGCAGAAGTCGAAGGTCTTGGTGTTTCGCAGGGGTGGCAGATTGGCTGAAGCAGATAAGTGGTTCTATGGTCAAGCGGAATTAGATTTAGTATCCACGTTCACATATTTGGGAGTGACAGTCAGCCCGACTCTCTCATATTCGACTCATATAAAGAAAAAAGCATCAGCATCAAAGACAGCTATAAACAGCATTTATAGATCGTTTTTCAAACACCCTAAAATCCCTGTGCATGCAAAATATAAAGTTTTTATGGCTGCTGTCCGCACAGTGCTCACGTACGCAGCTCAGGTATGGGGTTTTAAATATTATGAAGTCGTGGAGCAGGTTCAGCTCCAGTTCGTTAAAATGTTGTATGGTCTCCCGCTGAATACCCCAAATTACATGGTTTATATTGAAGCAAACGTGGATCCGATTTATTGCACCACTCTCTCACTTCACTTTGGCTACATCAGGAAGGTGCTAAGAATGCCGGAGACGCGCTACCCAAAAATAGTTCTTCTGGAAACTATAAGGAAGAATATCTACTGGGCTGAAGAACTGAAAAGGCTTGCTGATCGTACTGGATGCGAATTGAGTTTTGAAACTGGAAACCACCGACTTTTTGATTCGCAGTTGGAAAGTTTGTTGGAAGCATGGAGGGCGCAATATCGCGAGGAGATTACGGCCCGTGCGCTAGCGTCAAGTAACTCCTTGTACAGCGAGTTGGATTTGACTCTGCACGCAATCAATGTGAGGAATGAGAATCAAGGGCCCCTACATGTGCGCCGTTGGTTGGTGAAGCTGCGAGGGTCTCTTTTGGGACTAAATCACCGCCCGTTTCTACCAGCTGCAGATAGAAGAGAGGACTGTTCCATGTGTAATATGGGGGCACTCGAGGATGTCTACCATTTTCTTGGGGTCTGTCCCGTGTTGGGAGAGTTCAGGAGCGCCTATTTGGGTGCATGGGTGCTTAGTAGGGATCGGGTTTTGCAGCTACTGAATGGCGATAGTGTTGGGCGGTTGGCGAGTTTTTGTAGGGTGGCGTGGCGTTATCGAGCCGAATTGATTAATGAGTTCAACTGGTGATTCCACTCTGAATGATAAAGCTAAGCGCTATCGTTTCGTTTTGTAAACGTTTTGTAAAAAATCGTATCGTTTTTCGGGCACTCTCCGACAGAAGGACCTTTGGTCCATTGTCGTAATACATGCTGTTCTTTTATTCTCATACCTATACGGTTACACTAATTAGTATTGTGGAGATATTTTTGTAAATTATTATTATTGTAATAAAGCATGTTTTTCTTCTTCTTCTTCTTCTTCTTCAACCAAAAGCTTCGGGGCACAACTAGACCCCAAATGGAGCCTACATACCAAATTTCATCAAAATCGGTCAATGCTAAGTGGCAAAAGTGCCGCGTACGGCGGACGGCGGACGGACGGCCAAATTTTTATTCGATTTTTGGATTCTACGTACCTTGAAACGTAAACCATCAAATTTTGAGGCGGTGTTAAAAATTTTTTTTTCTCGGTCGATTCCAAAGGTTCATTATTGAAAATAATAAACCAAAACTGACGTCAGATTCGGATTCAGCGCACCAAATACCACAAGAAAAGAGGTGAAAGAACGAGGCAGCCCCATGAATTTTGTAATCTTGTGTCATCTATATACATAAAACCCCAACCGTACGTACGTATGTCGCCCGAACGTGGGGGTCCCGGGTTTGATTCCAGGCCGCGACATCAAATTTTTTTTACATATCCACAATTTTTTGCCTGCTTTTAGTTTAATAATATAAAACGACAACCGTACGTACGTAGGTACGTATGCACGGAGGGGTTGGAGGGGTCATGGGAGTGGGGAGAGTTGGAGGCTGGAGGGGTTGGGGGCGGGAGGAGTCGGAGGCGAGAGGAGTCGGAGGCGAGAGGAGTCGGAGGCGAGAGGAGTCGGAGGCGAGAGGAGACGGAGGCGGGAGGAGTCGGAGGCGGGATGAGTCGGAAGGAGTGGGTGGCGGGAGGAAAGTCGGAGGAATCGTCTTTGCCTGCTTTTAGTAGGCTTTTCAGCTAGTCTAATTATAAAACGCCAACCGTACTTACGTATGCATGGAGGGGTTGGAGGGGTCGTGGGAGTGGGGAGAGTCGGCGGTATCGGAGACGGGAGGAGTTGGGAGCGGGAGGAGTCGGAGTAGTTGGGGGCGGAAGGAGTCAGAAGGGTTGGGGGCGGGAGGAGTCAGAGGGTTTTGGGGCGGGAGGAGTCGGAGGGAAGGGAGTGGGTGGCGGAGAGATTCGGAGGAATCGTTTTTGCCTACTTTTAGTAGGCTTTTCAGTTATTGGATAAATAATACATGCACATTCTAATCATTATCTCCTGTTATAATATTATCCTCAGGAGGGATTGGCCTGATTATTTTGTTTCGTTTGTTTGTTCCAGCTGAAGAAGAAGTGTCACTATCGTCCACCGCCAATTCCACGTTAACGGCTCCAGTCGTCCCGGCCCCAACAAATAGATACGTAGCCCCGAGAGCTCAAACACCAGGACCGTCTCGTAAAGATTTTATCGTGTGGGCAATTCTAAACGAACAAGACCAGCTACCCATAGCTGATGAAATCATAAATATCGGTCCTGCTATATTGGAGGAACAAGTTGTCCCCCAGGAAGATGGAAAAGGTAATAAAGAAGTAGATCGAGTTGGAGAAGAAATCGTAAGGGATACTGGTTCAGCTTCCAGTGATTCCGTCATGCAAGTTTCTCAGATTACTGAAACTCTTGTTACAAGTTGGGAAAACTCTCCAGTGAAAGGGATGGTTTCTAGAAGATCATTGCCCGACGGATCAGAGACAAATTCCATGGACATAATATGTAGCGGAATAGCTATTCCAAGCAATGATCATCTTGAAGGAAGCTTCGCTCTACAAAAACCTTCCCCGGCTCCGAGTTGTGAAGCAAAGAGTGATAATAACGACAGTGAAAAAAACTCGGATTGCGATATTTCCAGCGAAAACATGAAGACGAACAGCTTGTCTGATATTTCAATCTCTGAAATGGACTACAAGGAAGCAGGCATCATTGCAGCGCCTTCGACCGAATCTGATAGGCCATAGGACGTACTTAAACTCGTGGAAGTCAAAATAGATGCGATACCATATTCATCGCCTCAAATCAAGGTAACATTGCAAAATATCTTAGAGAATGTTCGGTTAAAAAGGTAACAACTCGAAATATCATCGACATTTGACCAAAATTTACCCACCCTCTTGGCCCCTAAACAACAAATTATCTTTTACTCGCCATGAAACATTAGCTCAGATGTTGCAGTACGCAGTTATGCAACAGAAAATGTAGGCGGTACAATTGAGTGGAACCGCAAGCCGATGGGCTTCAAACGCAATTTTCCAAAAATCACGTTTTTTGAGTTGTGCCCCTATCCTAGGACGGGTGCGATATATAGGACTTCCTCTGGTATATCCAGCTCCGTACGGTTCTGGACCCAATCTCCCTTTATTCCCAAACTAAAATTCATCTCTGACCCCTACTTCTTTTTATACAACCAGTTTAACTTACTTCTAGATTTCAATCTATTCATTGTTCTATGCCTGTCCGTGAAAAACCCTAAATATACATACAGTTTTTTAGTCACTTCAAACAAAAATAATGTTCTTTAGTGGTTAACAGAAACTCTGAAATACTTAATCATCAAAGATTTAAACCCAAGAAATTCGTCCATGTTATTGCAATAGCTGAAATGTATATTTCCCCGTGACGATTCAAAACATCGTCCAACTCGGGAGATAAAAACCTTTTTAACAAAAAAAAAAGTGGATCGACCTCAGAAATGATGTCCGTGAATACCAAAAAGGGAAAAATAATAATCTTAGCGAAAACATACTTGATGTAGTAGGTTGTTGGACGTAAATATCTAATCAACTGATGGAATGTTGGAATACCAACAATTATTTGTAGTGTGATTCACACTTATTGTCACACTCATATCCTCCAGCATACGATAGCAGTGACGTACTACCCAATAGTTTTAGAACGTTTATCTCTACTCGTATTCATGTTTTGTATTGCACGATTGACGCATGTTGTTATACTCACCAGATCATGTGAGTAGCTTAATGGGAGAGGTCGGTCCATTTTGCTTCCGAGTCTACCAAGGTAGCGGAAGCTTTGTTTTCACTTTTCAAGGACGAAAAAAAAAGTTCTCCAAAATCAAAATTTTCACTCGCGTTTTGCGTTTTAGACCTTTCTGAACAATTTTGGTTCCGTGTCTGTGTGTCTGTCTGTCTGTCTGTCTGTCATGAATTCCTTGTAACGCGCATAACTATACGAAGTTATTGTCCGATTTCAATGAAATTTTCAGGGATTGTGCGGGTTGGTGTGTAGACGGTCCCCTATGAAAATCATCATCCCCGGACTGATAGAAGCGACTGCGCATGCGCAAACGTGAATTCCTTGTAACGGCTATAACTTCTACATTTTCCATCCGATTTCAATGAAATTTTTAGAGATGTTACAGATTAGTATTTAGATGGTCCCCTATGAAAATCATTACCTTCCGATTGATAGTAGCCACTGCGCATGCGCAAACGTGAATTTCCTTGTAACGGCCATCACTTCCACATTTCCTACCTGATTTCGATGAAATTTTTAGGGATTACGCGGATTAGGTTGTAGATGGTACCCTATGAAAATCATCACCCCCGGAATGATAGAAGCTGCTGCGCATGCGCAAACGTGTATTCCTTGTAACAGCCATAACTTCTACATTTTCCGTCCGATTTCAATGAAATTTTCAGGGATGTTACAGATTAGTATTTAGATGGTCCCCTATGAAAATCATTACCTTCGGAATGACAGTAGCCACTGCGCATGCGCATACGTAAAATCCTTGTAACAGCCATAACATTTACATTTTTCATCCGAAATTGATGACATTTTCTAGTAGTGACCAGATTAGCGTGTAGATGGTCCGCTATGAGGGTAGTAAAAGGTACTTAGAGATTGGTGTTTTGAGATTAACCACTATGCATCGGATCATCTATATAATCGGGTTATGGATACGAGGAAGCTATGTGCCACACCCACTTGGCAGACGTTTTTTTGTTAAAAAGGTTTTTATCTCCCGAGTTGGACGATGTTTTGAATCGTCACGGGGAAATATACATTTCAGCTATTGCAATAACATGGACGAATTTCTTGGGTTTAGATCTTTGATGATTAAGTATTTCAGAGTTTCTGTTAACCACTAAAGAACATTATTTTTGTTTGAAGTGACTAAAAAACTGTGGAGTGAGGGGATTTAACAACACGTACTGAACTGGCGGAAGGTGTTTATTTGACTGACGAAGTGGGCTCCGAGGAGCGCCATCTTCGATATCGACAATCGATTCCTTTCCTAGTCGATACATAACTATCGATTAATTATCGATTGTACAACATCATTCTCTCCTCAAAAAACATTGAGATATTGTAAAACGTATCACTGTTATATTAAATATTATATCGTTATATTAAATTCACTACTCTCACCCTACCAGTAAACAAAAACAAAATAAAAGAAAATCAAACAAATAACATTTAAAAGAACGTAAAGGACGAACAAAATGTTCAAGAATTAATTCAATGAAAATATAAAGACAACACAACTTAATACTTAGTAGGTGCCTTAGTGTTGAAATATAAGCACACAAAAAAAAATAATTATACATCTTCACTAAAATTTCGCTAAAACCTTTCAAACGAACAATTAATTTAATGAAAAAAATGAACTTGAAAGAATTTATGGGAAATAATGCAGGTGTACTACCATTTAAAACATTAAAACTAACTCGAATGTGCAACTTGACCCAAAATTAAAACAAAACAAAAAATCAGGGTTGTTTATTGTATATCGTCCCAGATCTCGTTCGAGATGGATTCAGCTTCTCCTGAATCTGGGAAGTAGTAGCCGAAGGTATTGTGGGAAGATTCAGCCCTGGAGCTACAGGCGCATTTATGCCCACAGGATGATCCCTGATTTTCACCTGCGAACGATGAACGATATGGAATGAACTCAACTCCGGCAGATAGACTTTGTAAATATTGGAAGAATGGACAGCCTCAATGCTGCCTTTGAGCCACTTAGCTGGCCGTTCATGAGGGTATAAGAGTATCCAAGCTGGACCCAAAGGGAGAGCAGTACTCAGTGATGTACCACTCGAGGGGCGCTCTTGTTGCGATGAAAATCTTCGAGCCAAAATGGACAAAGGGGTACGAGGCAAATAGGAAAATAACGCCAACATTGGCGCACGGCCTGTAGAGACTGAAGGCGTAGCCCTATATGAAGCTAATGAATCGATCAACGCATCCTGGGCGGATTTTGAAGAATCCTCAAAAGAGTACTTTCTTAGAATGGATTTCATGATATAGACAAAGCGCTCAGCTTGTCCGTTGGATCGCGGATTGTACGGGGGGGCAAATAGCAGCTTGATGGAATACTGGAGACAGAAACCACGAAACTCTGAACCAGAAAATGGAGGACCATTATCGGCAACCAAGGTAGTAGGAGTTCCGAACCTTGAAAATACCTCCAAGAGGAAAGCAGACGACAATCGATTCCTTTCCTAGTCGAAACATAACTATCGATTAATTATCGATTGTACAACAAACTGTATGAATATTTAGGGTTTTTCACGGACAGGCATAGAACAATGAATAGATTGAAATCTAGAAGTAAGTTAAACTGGTTGTATAAAAAGAAGTATGGGTCAGAGATGAATTTTAGTTTGGGAATAAACGGAGATTGGGTCCAGAACCGTACGGAGCTGGATATACCAGAGGAAGTCCTATATAATATATAGGATATTATCTTGCACCAGCATTATAAGTTTAACGTATATCTTCCACCAAATGAGCGGAATATCGATAGTCTGGTGGCAGATACTGAGTTTGCTTTGCAGGGAATGCGCATAGGGGATAAGGAGAATAATACAGTAAGAAATAAGGTTTTCTCAATAGTTAGAGCAGCAAGAAACAAGGATAATAATGAAAGAGTAGATAATTCATATAATAACTCAATGCAAAGGAAAATAACAGGTAACTCTAAAAGATTGAATAATTTTAGGAAAGAGAATAGAGATTTGGCTTTTGTTCGGGCAGATAAGGCGAACACAACGATTATAATGAAAAGACATGATTACGATAATCTAATGAATGAACACCTCCATGATGACAGGAGGTATACGAGACTGAATGGTGACTTGTAATGTGACTAACTGTAATGTGGTGACTAACTTCGGCGTAGTAATGTCTGCTACGTCGGGTTCACCAGTGTATTGTCTGCTAAAATGGCCGACTGGTAATGGAGACAAATTACAAGTAATATGGTTGGTCAATAGGACATAGGATCTTAAGAGCTAGGAAGAAAAAGGCGATTAGTAGTTGAGACAGTCTGTTTTATTCTGGGCCGTCCGGCCCTATTTATACCCCCTAGCTGGCTGAAGAAGGGGCACCTAATCCAGGCCAGTTGGGGGCGGTAGTGGGGACGCCCTGAGGCGTCCACCACAGTGACCCTAGCAAGAAAATCTTCACTAAAGTAGAAAAATTTGTGAAGAAACTGACCCAAAATGAAATAATTGAGAAAGAGGTGGTGAGCATGCAACAATCCCTTTAATCTACAGTAAATTAAAGACACATAACTAACTTCTTTGCAGACGAGTGATCTATATAGAAAAATAATAAACCGTTGTGTAATAATTTGCAGCGTTTTCAAGAAAGAAGCAGTAAAATCACTGCCAGTAAACGCAAGAAAACCTGCGAGCCATTGGGCATATAATTATGGTGTCCGAATTTGGAACATTTTCGTTACATCCACCTTTAGGTCTACAGAAATAGCTAGTAGTCTGGCATAGTAGTCCTTTATGACTAATGTTTGTTACTGGTTTTCCTGATGGTTCTTTAGCCCTTTGGATCGTTCCCTGACGAACTCGGACGAACATGGAGTAAAAATTCTTTGCCTTCTGATTGGTCGTCCAAATCTATTCCTATCCTCAACCCGAAGGTGATAGTGGTGGTGGTAGATGCTCAATATAATATAGTACAGATATTAATTTAGGAAAAAACAATTTTTTAAAATAAATAAATAACCTTTTCTCTACTAAAATGCCCGCGCGCTCGGCGGCCCCGTGACACTGAATTCCTGTGGGCCAGTTCCCCCCACACTGAATACATAATAGGTACCTACTGTCGCTGGACTCTGCGCGTCATTATGCTTTCTACTGCCTTTTCGCCCAGTAAAAAACGGGCTTGGAAAAAATGGAACTTGAGATATCTTTTGACCGACTTCAACGCGCCGAAGGCGCGCGAAAGAGGAGGTACTCAATTCGGGTTGTCGTGGGACGACGATTTTTTTTTTTTTTTGTGTATGTCTGAACACCTTGCATTTCTTTATTCTGGTACCAATCTGTCTGGTTCTTTTTGAAATTTGTTCTACCAGTATCCGTGGTGGTCCCATTTCAAACAGATTTCATTTCGCTTTGTTAGAAGTATCGAAAATTTGTGAAAGAAGTTGAAAAACGTGGTTCCCGTTTTCGGGAGTATCGGTCCGCATTCACTCTTCTTCCCCTGTGACTTCCGACTGTGCCGATGACGGTCTATTTGTGTATAGTCAAATTGAAGCTCTGATTGTAAGCTTCAAAATGGTATGCTATATGAGGGGGGTTCCGATAGCTAAAAGGTGTTGCGGGGGATGAGAAAGGGAGAAATTATAGTGGGCTATTCGCTCAGAACCTGCATGAGCCGTATCAAACGTGTTTATCAATGCTCGAATATGTGAGTTTTCCTACCTTATACGTATGAGGGATAATTATAGTACTGTTAGTTAGGTATTCTTCCAAGTGGGTGTAGCACATAGCTTCCTCGTCATCCATAATATAGTTGGGTAGGTAATCGTATAGGAGATTGTCGGAACTGAATAGTGCTGTACCAAATATGAGGGATTATAGGACAACTAGGTGATGAGAGGGTATTCTACCAAGTGGGTGTAGCACATAGCTTCCTCGTCATCCATAATATAGTTGGGTAGGTAATGTTATAGGAGATTGTCGGAACTGAATAGTGCTGTACCAAATATGAGAGATTATAGGACAACTAGGTGATGAGAGGGTATTCTACCAAGTGGGTGTAGCACATAGCTTCCTCGTCATCCATAATATAGTTGGGTAGGTAATGTTATAGGAGATTGTCGGAACTGAATAGTGCTGTACCAAATATGAGGGATTATAGGACAACTAGGTGATGAGAGGGTATTCTACCAAGTGGGTGTAGCACATAGCTTCCTCGTCATCCATAAAACAGTTGGGTAGGTAATGTTATAGGAGATTGTCGGAATTGAATAGTGCTGTACCAAATATGAGAGATTATAGGACAACTAGGTGATGAGAGGGTATTCTACCAAGTGGGTGTAGCACATAGCTTCCTCGTCATCCATAAAACAGTTGGGTAGGTAATGGTATAGGAGATTGTCGGAAATGAATAGTGCTGTACCAAATATGAGGGATTTTAGTACAACTAGGTGATGAGAGGGTATTCTACCAAGTGGGTGTAGCACATAGCTTCCTCGTCATTCATAAATAGTTGGGTAGGTAATGGTACAGGTGAACGTCAGAACTGAATTGTACCGTACCAAATATGAGGTATATAGTACAGTTAGGTGATAAGTCCTCGTCAATCATGTCATGGTTGAGTTGTTGAATTGTGTTGAGAACTACCAAGTACCTATCAAATATGAGGGACGTCGAACAGTTAGGGGATATGAGAGTAGATTGCTAAGTAGCAAAGTGAACTAAATACCTCCTGAAACTGAACCAAAAACGGAAAGTCATCTATACATATGGAAACTGATCCGGATTACAGAATGTGGTCCACCCTACGGCGTCTGGTTCACCTTACTGAAATGATTCACAGTATGGAAACAGATCCACATTAACAGATCGATAAACTGCCGGTAAATTAATTCCAGATTTAAATTGAAGACCACTGAAAAGTGAAAAATAAAAAATAATATAAAATGGAAAAATAATAAAATAAAAACCTTTTTAACAAAAAAATGGACCGACCTCAAAAATTATGTCCGTAAACACCAAAAAGGGAAAAATAATAATCTCAGTGAAAACGTACTTGATGTAGTAGGTTGTTGGACATAAATATCTAGTCAACAGATGGTATGTTGGAATAGATACTCATCTGTAGATTCTATCATCTAAATGCTATCTAGATAGATAGGTAGGTAGGTACGCATTGAAGTCGCCGCCGTGCCCATCTGTAGATACAAACGTCTTCAAGATCTTCTACTCACCAACATATCATTCTTTTTCGCAAATATACATACCTCCCATACTAAAAACATGCTTCCACACCGAGTATGAACGTAAATATTTGTAAAATTGTGGGAGGTGTTAAATGTTAATTAGGTAACAACGCTCTCGACGGTACGTAGCTACATTAAAATATGTCCACCAATATAATAAACTGTCTCCTATAATAATAAAGTCTCAAATACTCGTCACAACCATTCCTAGGGAGGTTCACACTTACTATCATACTTATATAGCAGCAGAGACGTACTAGGTACCTGATAGTTTGGGGAGCACATTGTAACTCAGTGGTATTCACTCTTGAAATGGTAACCAGATCATCGATTAAGGAAGGTGGTTAGTTTGTGTCTGCAAATGGGCACGGCGGCGACTTCAATGCGTACCTACCTACCTATCTATCTAGATAGCATCTAGATGATAGAATCTACAGATGAGTATCTATTCCAACATACCATCTGTTGACTAGATATTTATGTCCAACAACCTACTACATCAAGTACGTTTTCACTGAGATTATTATTTTTCCCTTTTTGGGTTTTTACGGACATAATTTTTGAGGTCGGTCCATTTTTTTGTTAAAAAGGTTTTTATTTTATTATTTTTTCTAGGATCGTTTGGTATTGTGTGAGCATGGAGCCGTTGGGAAAACTTTTGGTGGGCTAAAAACCACGAAATTTTCGGAATTTTTTCAAGTCATCTCTTCCTAAGTCTGAACAAAAATCCTATCAAAATATTGACCATAGGTATACATAATAAAAGATCATTAAATTATGCGTCGAATGAACTGGTCACAATTAAAATTGAGAATTGTACAATGGTCACAATTGACAGTCAAAAAACATCGATTTTTTCCAAAATTTCTAAAAACCGTGGAACTCCCACTTTGAATGTGTTGTATCATTATATCATCAATATTAATCGAAACCTCTATCCCTAAAAGTTGTAGAGCATCTATCAAACAGTTCAAAAAGCACAAACAATTTGAAATTCGTTCGATTTTGGATTATTTTTCCACTCAAAAACCAAATTTTGGGAAATCTGGTATTCCTAAAACTATCATTTTGGTTTATTATTTTCAATAATGAACCTTTGGAATCGACCAAGAAAAAAAATTTTCAACACCCCCTCAAAATTTGTTGGTTTACGTTTCAAGTTACGTAGAATCCAAAAATCGAAAAAAAATTGGCTGTCTGTCCGCCGTACGCGGCATTTTCCCCACTTAGCATTGACCGATTTTGATGGAATTTGGTATGTAGGCTCTATTTGGGGCCTAGTTGTGGGGTGGCAACGCTGTGCTACTCCGGTACTCTGTGGGGCCTCGAGATTGAAGGGGGTAGAATGACAACCTCCCCTTTGGCTCCCCTTTTCTGAGGGGCAGAAATGCAACGTAGTTCAGCATCCGCCTACTGGTAGCGCACGTGACCAGGGCCCCTTTTTTGAGCGCTTCTTAAGGAATAACGGAACTTTGTCTTCACGTAATCTCCGTTATTTTACAAGTTAGAATCGTCCTCTTTGAATTTTCGGAGGTTTTAGTCTCTTACAAAGTTCCATAATATGGAACTCACTAGTTTTCCCCATCTTCACGTTTTCTCTGTGAGTGTTCATTTTCTCCTCTCACAAAAAATTTCTAAATTCATCAAATATTAAATACTTCGTACATACGGGCCAAAATGTCAAAAAAATTGAAATTTGAAAAAAATAGAAAGAATTTAAATTTTCTATTTTTTTCAAATTTCAATTTTTTTGACATTTTGGCCCGTATGTACGAAGTAGGTATTTAATATTTAATGAATTTAGAAATTTTTTGAGAGAGGAGAAAATGAACACTCACAGATAAAACGTGAATATAAGGGAAAGTAGTGAGTCCCGCGCCCCCGCGAACTAACTGTTAGTTGATATGTGGGTCATAACATAGGTCCCCCTAGCTCTTAACATACAGAAGGTTATTACATTTGTAGATTTCTAAGTTTAAAAATAACGTGAAGTTTGAATTTAAAATTGAAAATTGGTTTGAGTTGAATGAACATCTGAAAAGTGATATTGATTTTAAAAGTTGAACAAACTTGTAATATTGGGTAGTTGAGAAAAAAATATTTTTTACATTTTCGATTATTGGTGCGATTCATATATGACATTAATCTTGATGTGAATGTGAAGATCTTCTTTGCTTGAGATTGTGAGTTTATATTCCGCGTGAATGTTGATTTTGTAGATATTGTCGTCGATTATTGTGATATCGATATAGATCGCCGCAGTGACGCCGGACGGTGGTCTTCTCTGGGTCTCATAACGCGAAGCCCAGTGCCGCCTCGTTGCGAGGCCTAGATGCATTCTCCTTCTGGTTAATGCAAGTTTTTTTTTTTACGTGATTTATTATTGCAACTGAATATTAAATACAATCCATCTAGCAATATTACCTACATATCATTATTACACTCCTTGAGAGCCCGTTTACAGTAAAACGCAGTCCCTTCTCATAACAGTATCTTCAACACTGAGCTATAACTGCACTTTAACAGAACTAACTAAGTCCAGTGGTTTTTTTCGCTTGAGTCACCGGAGTTCATCTTCGTTGTCCAAAACGTAGATCATTTCCAGGTTCTCATGATTAAGGAGACGTTGTTCGTGCCTCCTTGAGTACCTTGCAATAATTTCGTGGACTGTTTCCATCCCCAAGTCTCGATGAATATCATCGTTCCTCATGTACCAAGGCGCACGCACTATACTTCTCAGTATTTTATTTTGGGAGGTTTGGATTTTGTTAATGTTTGATTTTTTGGCACAGCCCCATAACTGAATTCCATAGGTCCAGATAGGGCGAAGGATCTGCTTATAAATAAGCAGTTTATTGTGGAGAGTGTCACGATCAAGGTGACCCATGACCAGTTGTCAGTTGTTTTCAACAGACTGAAGAAAATAGATTAAAACTGGATCATGCCCTCTGAGGTAACATCCTTCCTTTTCCCTCAAGGGCAGTCTCCTCGTATCCTTTCACGAATAAAGAACTAAGTTTTCACCAGTGCGTTCCTTTCTTTTTATGTTACCCCAAATAACGAGGTAACATCTGGTAGCAGAGCAAGAAATTAATTCACGGTTAAACGCGCGATGAACTGTGCTAAGTGTAACTTGCAAACCACAAGTGATATTCATTGCTCTGTATGCAATGAATATTTCCACCCGGAGTGTACAAGGTTGGAAACTTCGGAAAAATGGACTAAAATGTCATGAAAAACGGGATTCGTGGAAGTGCGATCTGTGCAAAGCGAAAGTGATGGACGACACAGTCAGGCCACCTGAAGAAATTCCATTATGGTATAAAAACCTCATCGAGAACTTGAAAACTATGTCCGCGGATATGACTCAACTAAAACTAGAAAATGAAATGTTGAGAGCAAAAGTTGCGGATACTGAAGCCAAACCAATCATTGAAAAACTACCGAGCGAAATTGAGCAGATGAAAATCGAGTTGAGCGACTTAAAAGCAGACAATGCTAGGTTGAACCATGCTGTGACCCAGTTATCGATGTTCCAGCCTCAATCTTCCATTTTCGCGGAAAGATCTCAATCAGCATATCCTCGTAAAGAAGATAAACTTCCTCGGTACATCGAAGATGAGGTAAGCAAAGTACCTTAATTAGCTACGGACAATCCGTGGAGCTTGATTAAATTCCTAGATAAATTGTACCAACTTGACCGCATGAATAGCCATATGTTCAAACAAATTTTCCAACGAGTTGCGACGTACCAAAACAATTCAATATTGCTGAGGCATGCAGCAACTTCTCATGTAACGTACCTCGCAGTCACTCAGAGCTTATTGGATGAATTAACAACTCTACAGATTAAATTGAACTTGGTTCAACAGAAAATTCTCCGTAATCAATATTCAAACGAAAATTTTCGCACTTTTGTTGAACAGATCGGGAAATTTATTCAAATTCTATCGCAATTCACTGAAGTTGAACTGGTAAAAAGTATACTGCAAGGAGCGAATTTAAACAAACGTGCAAAATTCCAATTTAGCACACGCCCAAAGAATTTCGCGGAACTTCAACAACTGGTGGCAGACGTTGAAAAACTGGAACTAAATGAAAAGTTGAACAAGGCTAAACTGAAAAAAACAAAGTTCACAAATAAAACCCAACATTATGCGAATCGTCAA
This sequence comes from Apolygus lucorum, assembly GCA_009739505.2. Classification (NCBI taxonomy): domain Eukaryota; kingdom Metazoa; phylum Arthropoda; class Insecta; order Hemiptera; family Miridae; genus Apolygus; species Apolygus lucorum. The sequence goes on along the minus strand of CM019167.2, from coordinate 112,173,517 downwards.
GAGCCACGCAGGGAAAACATTGCTTCAACTTCAAAAGGAAATTATGTACCATTTTCGAAATTCCAAACAAGCAAACAACATTTTCAACAAAATGAAAATCCAACGAATAAAACGGAAAATACAACACATCAGCAACGATCGTTCAAACATAACACCCCAAATTTTAAGAAGAAATTTCAACAACCTTATTTCGGTGCAATGGTTCCAAATCCGTCACCATATGGATATTTCCAACATATAATGCCGCATAACTATGGTAATCCGTATTCGTTTGGTCCGAATGGAACTAATCAATATTCTCCAAGTAGCAACAGATCGAGGTCAAATAGCTCATCTGATAGTTCAAGCTGTTCAAAAAAGTATACCTACACGTGCGAAAAATGGACGCGAAAACCAAACAACTCGCACAAGTGGATCCATAAACAAACAAAATAACAAGCAGAATTCAAAAAACTAATTGCCGCGGTACGTGGGCAGAAGCGCATAATTAACAATAACAACAATAATCAATTACATGAATGAATGAATGAATGAATGAATGTTTTTATTGTATAAAGCCAAAGGCCATTACAAGGGTTGGCTAACAGTAATAAATGAACATAAGAACAGTTAATTTTTTTAAATAAAATAAATAAATAATTCTTATTTTATGTCGAAGTAAGAAGGTATACAGAGTGAGTCGCTTCCAAGAAAAATTCCAACCATCAAAACGTTGAACCATCACTTAGCGCACACATCCTTATACGGAGAACACTTCTCAAAAATCCCAGTAATTTCGAAGGGGAAGCCAAGGAGCATATAGTCCGGGTTTCTTCCGTTGTTAGATTTGTTTCACCCAGGAATCTTCCTCGTTCAACCCGGAACACTGCACACTCGCCAATCAAGTGGCAGAGGGTGTCCGGTGATCCAAGGTTGCACACCTGGCAAAGACGAGCGTTGGAGAAGGAACTTGTCAGGCGATCGAGTGTCAGGCGGCCCATTCTGTCTCCAATGGTTCGGACTTGGGCCAGCGAGCGTTTGACGGAGAAAGGGAGCTCTACATCAAGGTAGCCACTGCACTGACCAGTAAGGGCGTTGGGGTTGCGAGGTAGGTGGTTGTATCGAGATTGGTTGGCTGACTCCACATCCTTTTCCCTGAGGGCTTTTTCAACATTTGTTAGGAACTTTGTCCTCAATTCCTTGAGTTTCCCACCATCTGGCCCCATACAAGATCCACAGTTAGCTTTTTCGAACAATGTTTGAAGTTGTAGCACCCAGTTATATCTGTGATCAGAGGCGTGGTGGGCAAGCTCCACAAGTCGGTCGAAACAGATCCGCGGCAGTCTTTGGACATCCATAGCCATTAGTTTGGCCCACCAATCAAACATGTTCCTAGCTACTGAAAGTTCCATGGGTGCAAGGCCGAGCTCTGTGCGCACCAAGCAGTCTGGTGTTGACCATGCTAGCCCTAGTAGTGCTTTGAAAGCTCTTACTTGAATGCGCTCGAGTGCATCCACTCGGTAAAACCCCCACGTCTCACAGGAGTAAAGGGCATTTGAGGCGATCGCAGAACTAAAAAGAGTTTTCCAGGATGCCGGTGAGTTCACCCCTGACCTGAAGACAACTGACCATATAGCCTTGTACGCTGCAACTCCTTTTTGAATGGCCAGTTTTGCATGGTCGGAGAATAGTCCAGAACGTGAGAATCGCACCCCCAAGAAGCAAAAAGAATTAACCACTTCTAAGTTGGCATTTCCACATGGAAACTCATATCTTTTGGGGCGGCCCTTCCTCTGGAAGACTATCACTTTGGATTTCGATGAGTTCACGGTCAGTCTGTTTTGTTCGCAGTACAGGTGTAGCACTCGAAGGAGTCTTCGCATACCAGCATAAGAGTCCGCCAGCAAAGCGAGGTCGTCAGCGTAAAATAGGGAAGTAATTTCGGTTAGAGAATTGATGCTGACACCTCTAATGTCATTCTGGACCAGGAAGTTATCAAAGTCAGAGATAAAGAGAGCAAAAAGGAGAGGAGACAAGATATCACCTTGGAGGATACCTTCGGAAATTGGGTACTGTTTGGTAGATTTGCCCCCTATTAGAACAGAGAAAGATGCATTATCGTACAGTGAACGGATTACCCTAAGAAATCTTGCGCTAACTCCCAACTCTCCCAGTTTCCTCCACAACAGAACATGTGATACACTATCAAAGGCACGGCGGAAATCAATAAAAGCGGTAAATAGCTTCCTTCCAGGATGGCGAGTCGCAATGCTGACAACACTCGCTAATGTGAAAATTGAGTCAGCTGTACCCCGAGCCTTCCGGAAGCCATTCTGGTTTTCAGGTATTAGCAACCGTGATTCAGCAAAAGCAGAAAGCCTGTTGTTCAGAATTTGAGAGAGGATCTTTGTCATCAAGTTTATCAAGGAAATGCCACGATAATTTGCTGGGTCTGCAGTGTCTCCATTCTTGAATAATAAAATCACTTTTATCCTAGACCAAGCTAGAGGAGTAGTGCCTGACTCCAGGATCGTATTGAAAATGTGGCACAAACATTGAATCCCTTCCTCAGGCAAGTTCTTGAAGAACTCGTAAGGAATCAAGTCCTCTCCAGGCGCCTTCCCATCCTTGCATCGACAAACTGCCGTGTTCAGCTCCTCAGGGGAGATAGGAGAGTCAAGTTCGGGGTCGAAGGTACCCATGAGCATGCCATTATCATCGTCACCAGCTATCAAAAATGGCTCAAGCAGTTGGTCATAGAAGCTCTCCACCTGCTCAATTGTGAGTTGACCGCATCGTTTGTTTTTCCCGCGAAATAGTCTAAAAGCGTTCCAGAATGACCCGCTGTCCTTGCAGTTACTCAGTGATTGGCGTAGTAAGTTGAAGTGTTCTTTTTTCCGCTGCTTGATAAAACGCTTATACTGTCTCCTCCTTGTGACAATTTTCCAACGAGTTGCGACGTACCAAAACAATTCAATATTGCTGAGGCATGCAGCAACTTCTCATGTAACGTACCTCGCAGTCACTCAGAGCTTATTGGATGAATTAACAACTCTACAGATTAAATTGAACTTGGTTCAACAGAAAATTCTCCGTAATCAATATTCAAACGAAAATTTTCGCACTTTTGTTGAACAGATCGGGAAATTTATTCAAATTCTATCGCAATTCACTGAAGTTGAACTGGTAAAAAGTATACTGCAAGGAGCGAATTTAAACAAACGTGCGAAATTCCAATTTAGCACACGCCCAAAGAATTTCGCGGAACTTCAACAACTGGTGGCAGACGTTGAAAAACTGGAACTAAATGAAAAGTTGAACAAGGCTAAACTGAAAAAAACAAAGTTCACAAATAAAACCCAACATTATGCGAATCGTCAAGAGCCACGCAGGGAAAACATTGCTTCAACTTCAAAAGGAAATTATGTACCATTTTCGAAATTCCAAACAAGCAAACAACATTTTCAACAAAATGAAAATTCAACGAATAAAACGGAAAATACAACACCTCAGCAACGATCGTTCAAACATAACACCCCAAATTTTAAGAAGAAATTTCAACAACCTTATTTCGGTGCAATGGTTCCAAATCCGTCACCATATGGATATTTCCAACATATAATGCCGCATAACTATGGTAATCCGTATTCGTTTGGTCCGAATGGAACTAATCAATATTCTCCAAGTAGCAACAGATCGAGGTCAAATAGCTCATCTGATAGTTCAAGCTGTTCAAAAAAGTATACCTACACGTGCGAAAAATGGACGCGAAAACCAAACAACTCGCACAAGTGGATCCATAAACAAACAAAATAACAAGCAGAATTCAAAAAACTAATTGCCGCGGTACGTGGGCAGAAGCGCATAATTAACAATAACAACAATAATCAATTACATAAAATAAGGATAAATGAATACAACTCTAACAATTTGACACTAATATTCGTGAATGATGTACCAGCAATAGCATTAATTGATTCAGGAGCGAGTTTTTCTTTCATTAGTCAGGTATTTTTGGATCTTCTCCTATCAAAAGCTAATGTGCAGTTATTTCACACTAATAATATTAGTGACATATTGATTTTTTGACATATTATGTCATCTGTACTAGGAGATTCATCAACGATAAAAATCAAACAAGGAGTATCTTCAAAAGTACGCATCGGGCGGAATAAATGGTCAATTATATTCTACGTGGTACCTCAAAAAGCAAAAATATTTGTTCTCCAGAAAAAAGCAATTAGAATAATTAAAAGATTGGGCTGGAACGAGAGCTGTCGTGGCATGTTTAGAGAGCTCAATGTGCTCACCATTCCCAGCTTGTATATCCTCAGCTGTCTTGAGTATACACATCTCAACCAGGATAAGTTGATAAAAGGCTCAGAGATTCACGCGCACGACACGAGATGCAAAGATTTTTTTTTTTTTTTTTTTTTTTTTTATCTTATGCCTCGACGGTTTGCGGCAACTTCGGCCATTCGTCTTCTCGCAGCCCAATATAACGTCGAGTTTCTGATATAAATACAATTTTCGGCCTCCAAGGATGCACGGACGTCTTCAAGCTCTGGACAATTACCCAGATGCTGACCATCCATGAACCCGCCTCCACAGAGCACACAATCCGGGCTCTGAAATACACCTATTCTGTGCAGGTGGCCTTGGAGGTAGTCATGGCCTGTGGTTAGCCTAAAACAGGCTACAGCTACTTGTCGAGGAAGGTTATGTGGAATCCGTCCGTTTTGTCTAGTCAGTGATTGCCACTTCCTACCTTCAGCTTCCCGCTGCTGCCTTACTTCCAAAGATTTCATAATACAGGTCTTAATAGCTCTTTTGGAAGTGTGGTACGTGACGCTATTCTCAAATTGGGCGGAAAGGGCACCCTCTCTCGCCAGACGATCAGCTTCCTCATTCCCATACACTCCACAGTGTCCGGGAATCCACTGAAGCACCAGTTCCACTCCTCTGCTGATCAGCTCGTGTGCTCGTTGCTTGGACCTTCTTACAATGGAACTGTCGTCATCTCCTCTAGCGTTACACACGGCTTGGAGAGCTGCCATGGAGTCCACAAAAATTGCGACTCTGGTGTCAGTTCTCCTCAGGCACTCGCCCAGAGCCATAGAAATGGCTTCGACCTCCCCGTCAAAGTTGGAGGCTGACTGTCCAACGGGAGCACTAAGTTGGAAAGAGTTGGAGAAAACTCCTGCTCCTGCATTGGTGGTCGAGTTTTGGGCGGATCCGTCAGTGTAGACATGCAGCCATGTTTCAGGTGGATATCTCTCCTCTATAGTCGCCAGGGCAAGAGATCTCAGCTCCTGGGATGAACACAGCTCCTTACTAACCTCTCTAACGAGGTCAAGTCTTAGCTGGGGAGTGCTCAGGATTGGCATTGAACCAAGAAAAGCTTCTCTCGGGCCAAGAGAGATGGCATGCTCCTCCTCAATCTTTGCCACTGCAGAAGTGAAGTTTGTCTGGGTCTTCAGTCTAGGTGCCACAGTGTTGTCCTGGGTCCAGTATGGAACACTGAGCCTTGCCAGCCTTTCCCTCAACATTACAGAGGCTATCTGCTGTCGGTCCTTCAAAGGTTCAATGCCCGACTGGACTTGCATTGCAGTGATTGGTGTAGACCTTGGGCCACCTGTTACGACTCGCAGGGCGCAGTTCTGGGCTTTTTCTAGCTTTGTGAGGTGGGTATCTGCAGCAGTCACAGTAACCTCAGATCCATACTCCAGAACAGGGCGCACGTAGGTTTTGTAGGTTAAGGCCAGGACATCCTGAGTTGCACCCCATTTGGTACCAGTGAGTCGCTTGAGCAATTTACATCTATTCAGGCCTTTATCCTTCAGAGAATCAATATGTTTCCTCCAGGTGAGCTGCGTGTCCAGTGTCATCCCCAGGTAGACTGCCTCCGATGTTCTCGGGATGGCTTCAGAGTTGTAGAAGAGCGAGATGGAATGCTCCTTTTTGGAAAGGCTAAACAGCTGAAAAATGGTCTTAGTTGGACTCACTGTCATCTCATTTTCGGCGGCCCATCTACCCAGTGATCTCAACGCTCCATTCAGTGCAGTTTCGAGGGCTTGGATCGAGCTGCTTGTACCCCAGATCACCAAGTCGTCAGCATAAAGGAGTGCGTTAATTCCAGGGCTTGTAACCTGGTTGATGACATCATCAATCATTATGCTGAACAGCGTTGGGCTCAGCACTGAGCCCTGTGGAAGTCCCTGACGAGTCTGTCTGTACACTGAGACCTCATTGTTGTATCGCACCCTAATGAAGCGCTGAGCAAGAAAAGAGGCGACAAACCTGTACATATGTCCATGCACACCCAGCTCCAGGAGCTTACTGAGCAGCTTTTTCCGCCAGACAACATCAAATGCTGATTTAAAATCCACAAACACAGCCAGTGAGCTTTGTTTACGTTGGAACCCGTTCTTTATTTCTTGGGACAAATGGGCAATATGTTCCATGGTACTGCGGTGTGCTCGGAATCCTGCCTGCGCGTGGGATAGCAATCCCCGTTCTTCCAGGAATATGTTCAGCGGGTTGAGAACCATCCTCTCCAACAGCTTGCAAAACACACTCGTGAGTGCAATTGGACGGAAGTTCTCTGGGCAGGTTGGAGATTTGCCCTTCTTAGAAATGGGTATTATTTCTGCTTTTCGCCATTCTGCAGGCATTCCAGCTACCCATACTCGATTCAGGAAAATCAACACTGTTTCTTTGGCTTTTTCTGCCATATGAATAAGAAATTCTGGTAGGATCTCGTCAGGACCTGCGCTTTTTCCTTTCTTAGATTGCGTGAGGGATGCTCTAAGTTCAGAGATAGTGAAAGGGCTGTTGAAAAGGTCCTGCTCCATGGAGTTCAGTGCTACTGGTTTCAGCTCAGTGTATGGCTTACCATTGTGCTTCTTTGGTCTGTAGTTGCTTACAGCACAATAGTGCTTACAGAAGTGTGAAGCCATGTCCTTTGGATTGGTAAGTAGCCTGTCTCCTCTCTTCATGGGCTGATTTTTTGCTTCCCTTTCATTGCTGAGCCTGGAAACAAATTTGTGTGCCCTGAGCCCGTCCTTTCGATAGTCCATCCTTCCTACAAAACCCCTGTAGGACTGCCTCTTACCCTGAACCACACCCATTCTCAAAATTGCCTCTTTTTGTTTAAGTACTACACGATCAGCATGTCTTCCTGACTCTTCAGCAGCATCACGCGCCTCATCTCTCTCCTCCTTTGCAAGCTGGAGCTGACTGTTCCAGAAAGGTCGATAATGCTTCACCTTTCCCCTGGGTACTGCCTTCTTAGCGCATTTGAGTATGGCACTTCTCAGGCTGTTGTATGTCTTATCAACACTCTCCTCGAGAAGCTCGAAAGTGATTGCCTCATTGGTTGCTTCTTCATACACTTTCCATTTTGCCTTCTTCAGGTTCCACCGAACAAGAGTGTTCTTCTCACTGGGACGCAGGCCACGGTCGTGTAAGTTAACGCACAACAGCTTGTGACCCATACTTCCGGGACTGTGCTGTAGGTGGTGAGACATTTTTTGTGCTAGAGTCGGGTGGGCCAATATAGCATCAGGGGTTGAGGTATATCCAGAAAAAGACATGAATGTTGGCCTGCCTTCCTCATTCTCAACATAAGTCACTGGGTTCGCGTCAATAAAGTCCTCCCAGATATGGCCTACTGCGTCAGTTTGTGTATAGCCCCAGCGGCTTGAAGGCGCATTTAGGTCTCCATAAAGGATCGAACCTGAGTCCCATATTGACTCGAGCCAAGCAAGATTTGGCTTGTTATGTGGGGGGTTGTACACCACGAAAAACCTGAAGCGCCCTCCACTCTTCCAGACTTCCGCAGTCACTGCCTCCAGTTTGTCCTGAGCCTCCATCTGCTTGCATATAGCAAAGCTGGCCACCAGAGCCGACTTTATAGCCACTATGATTCCCGACGCGACATTACGGCCCCTATTGAGGGAGTATGATTGGTATCCTGGGATTTGAAAGTAGTTGAGGTTATCAGCAGCTGCTCCCGCTTCGACGATACCATATACGTCAATGTCATTTTGAGTTATAAAATTCTTAAGTTCGGTGAACTTGGTCGATGTTAAGCCGCCTGCATTCCAAAACATAGTTTTGAGCAGAGCGTTGTCGGGGCCTTGAGAAAGGCCATTGACAGGAGACGGATTTTGCATTGTCTCTTCTTGTTGTGTCGCAAATAGTGTGTCTTGGGCTGCGAAGGCGACACTGTAGTCGTTTAGTTCACCTTTCGGCTATCCAGATGCAAAGATGTTGTACGCCCTCCATTCACCCGCCTGGCAACATCGTTGAGCTGTAATCCACTTCAGGTTGGTGCGCGTCTCATCAGCTGCGTTCCTGCTGAGCTGCGTTCCCTTCTGCCCCACCAGTTCGAGAAGAAGATGAAAAATATGTTGATTGAAGCCGAGATGTACAGCATTAAGGACTTTAAGAACAAAAGTTTTGACTAGGGTCTTATTTCCCTTGATTGTATTATTATTTCCTGTTATTATTGACGTTCTTTATTATTATAATTATTATTGACGTTTGTTATGCCTGTTTAGGCGTCTTACAAATAAAAAAAACTATTATTATTATTATTATTATCAACTTCCAAGAGACACAGTACTTGGTAGTAGTAAAAGTAAAGTAAGCAACCATTTCAGGTTGAATTTTCGTCCGACTGCCATTCTTGGCGTCGCGGACGTCATCAGCTGTCTCCCTAAGGGGAGATCAGAATTTGTTCTGATGATTTCGCTCATGGCTTCCCAAACATCACCGCCCTGGGTTGGAACAAGAGATTGCCGCCGATCGTCTAATAGACAGATAACTTTCTGCGGCGACCAGACTCGAACGCGCGTCCCCGCTAGACGGTCCTTATCTTATCACCGCAGTCGGGTAAACTGTCCACTAGACCACCGACGGCCCCCACAGTACTTGGATTAGACTTTATCTCATCGACAAAACTATTGACGGACCCGTCAACAAAAACTTTCTACTTTAAATTCGATAAACAAACAATTTATGAGCTCAAAAATGATGAAACAGTTAAAACATCAACAATCTGTGGGATGGAGGAAACACATGCAAACAAACTCCTATCATCACTAAAGAAAAAATTTCCCGAAGTTTTAACAACAAAACTTGGTAGTACTAATTTAATTAAATGCCAACTCATCCTAAAAGAAGGAGCTCGACTGAAGAATTCTGAAATTATATATACTCAGGGGCCTGTACGACAACAGGCTATGAAATCTATCATCGATAAAATGTTGGAAGACGGCATAATCGAGAGAATAGATACACCGACAACATCCCCGTGCTTCCTCGTCCCAAAACGCTGCAAATTATTACACAATGGTTTATTATTTTTTATTTTTCTATATAGATCACTCGTCTGCAAAGCCACCAACCATCCAACATGAAGAAAAATATCGATCGCATTTCGGTCAGCTTTAATTTGAACGGAGATTAGGCCTCTTTTGCGATTCACACTCGTGTTTCTGATTTATCGTACGTCCAAACTTTAAATTGTCGTAGTGAGCGAACGATTTGTCATACAGAGCTCCGGGTGGTCTCAAAAAATTCTAAAAATTCTATAGAATCTTAAATTTAAGGAAAAACAATACCTTTATATCAAACTTTTTTGAGTTAGGGCGTTTTGAAAATTTCAAAATTGATTTTGGAACCCTTAGAAGTGACCTACATCAACCAAAATCTTCGGGGCACAACTAGACCCCAAATGGAGCCTACATACCAAATTTCATCAAAATCGGTCAATGCTAAGTGGCAAAAGTGCCGCGTACGGCGGACGGCGTACGGCGGACGGACGGCCAAATTTTTATTCGGTTTTTGGATTCTACGTACCTTGAAACGTAAACCATCAAATTTTGAGGGGGTGTTAAACTTTTTTTTTCTTGGTCGATTCAAAAGGTTCATTATTGAAAATAATGAACCAAAAAGGGATCAAATTCATCAAATTCATGGCGTCTAGTCACAGATTAACGTGAGATAAACAAACATCTGGAATACATGCAGTATCCTTAATCCACGATGGACAGCGCCTTTTTAAATTTGAAGAACGCCAAAATTTATAGCGTATTAGACCTAAATTCAGCCTATAATCAAATTGAGCTGACCGCAGAATCAAAGAAGCTAACCGCATTCCAGTGCGAATTCGGAACTTTCGCATACAAAAGAGTCCCATTTGGGATAAATAAGGGCAGTCAAACCCTTGCCAAACTGATGGACGCCCTTTTCAGTGATGTCAGGTACGAATATTGTTTTTATTACCACGATGATATATTCGTTTATTCAGATAATTACAAGGACCACGTGAACCATCTGTTTGAAATTTTAACAAGATTAAAACACGCAAATTTGACCATAAATCCCCATAAACTAAAACTTGCCCAAACAAAAGTAAATTTCTTGGGTCACCAAATTTCACAAGGACAAAATTCGGTGAACCCAGATAGAGTAAAAGCGCTTCTAGCAATTCCCAGACCGCGTACCCCGAAGGAAATTGCTTCGTTCCTCGGGAGTGTTAACTTTTTCGCAAAATTTCTACCTAATGTTGGCATCATAGCCAACCCACTCAACGAATTGAGAAAAAAGAATTCTCCAATGATTTGGACTGAAAGTGCAGAACAAGCCTGGATCAAACTACGCCAGCTAATTACGGAACCACCTGTTCTAGCTACACCTGATTTCGGCAGAAGGTTTCAACTATTCACCGACGGGTCGAAACTGGGAGTAGCAGGGGTTTTGGCTCAATATCATGATGGAGTTTTGAAACCAATTGCATTCGCAAGTCGTAAATTGACAAAATTTTAACAAAATTATTCTGCGTACGAACTTGAAGCACTCGCCATTTCTTATTCATTCAACAAATACCACATCTACCTAGAACATCAGGAATTTGATTTGTTTACGGATCACAAAGCACTCACCGCAATCACCAGTTTCGCAAAAAATGGAGGTCGATTGGCTCGTTGGGCGATACAATTCATGCCGTACAAATACACTGTACACCACATAAAAGGGACTGCAAATGTTGTTTCCGATTTTTTAAGTCGATTCCCGTACGCACCTCGCGAACAAACTGAAGAGCCTTCCAGCACAGGTGTTCTACCTGAGGAGACAAACATATCCCCACCAGGTCACGGTGCTACAATGGAAAAACCGAGTTCAAAGAAAAACACTCTCACAGTATTGAAGGACTTTTCAGACATATTTACCAATTTCAATGCATCGCAGGTGAACGACCCGAAATTGAAAACAATAATAGATGGGATCAATACAAATAACATTAATAATTCAAAATATAAAATTTACAACAATAGATTAATGTTTGAAGCACAAACAGGAGTATTTCGAGCTGTAGTACCAGACACACTCATCAGCCCAATACTCAGGTACTATCATGACTCCAGTGTAGGGTCACATTGGGGTATAAAAAGAACGTTCCACACAATACGTCGACTTTTCTATTGGACTCATATGTACAAACACATTAAGGAACATGTTCAACGGTGCCACACCTGTCTTCAAACCAAAAACGAAAGAGAGAAACCCAAAGGGAAACTGTCATTTAATCCCGAAACCCAAGTTGGAGAAACGTTGTACATAGACACCGCTGGCCCATTACCAACATCTTTTGGTTATCACCATTTTAGCCATTTTAGTAGCAGTTGATGGAATGTCAAGATTCACAATTTTGGTTCCTTTGGTATCAATAAATTCAGCCACTATCATTAATGCGCTAAACACCGCGTCGAATCGTTTCTGACAACGCAAATACGTTTACACCAGAAGACTTCAAAACCTTCATCTATAATTCTGGAATGCAACATACTCTTCTCATTCCTCATTTTCCCTGCCCTAACAAAGCTGAGCGACATATTCAGAACCTTAAGTCAGCCTTACGTGCCAAATGCCATGAAGACCACAGTAAATGGGCAAAATAAATTTACATCACGCAAATGTCATTAAATTCTGCTTACAACGAGACCACCAAATTCAGTCCGGCAGAAATATTCTTATGAAAGGTTTTTTGCCATCAAGTGGTATCATTCTTCTTCATAATCCGAGTTGTGATTGTTTTCACGATCCGAAGTAGGCCAGGCCAGAATGATGTCGTAGGATGCGTCATAGCCAGTGACGTAGTCTCTCAACTTCGCAACGTCCTGGATTTTCTTTTTGTTTATTGGTACTCTACCTGCACGGTATGCATTAATGGTAGGGAAGTCTGGTGGCCTGTCAGTCTTCTTGAATATGAAAGTTGACGATGTGAGGCCATTGATGAAGGTTTTTACTTCCAGTTGACCTGCCACGAAAATGAAATGTTTATATGAAGATATCTTGAATGACAGACGACTTCCTCTCGGCTTTCCTCTTCCAGATGTTTCGTTCGAGCTGGTGTTCTTTTAGTAGTAGCGAGGCCACCAGTTCTTGAAATCATAAATATCGGTGGTTTTGACTTCGTGTACAGAAAAGCGACCGCATCTGCTTGCCTTCAAGATCAAGTCGATATATTGTTGTGGCGTGTACACACGGTCATTTTTTCTCAATAGGCGTTTGATGGATCCGAAATCTCGATCACATGGGAGGAACGAATGTCCACGAACAGGAAAAAAGTGGCAGATTGTTTCGAACCGTCCTCTACTAAAGTTCAGAAGAAACCATGTTACGGTATGGTTCTTGTTTTGCCCCGCTGCTCCGTCACTGAACAGTAACAGTTTCTTCGCCGTACCTGGCACTTCATTCTGGACATAGTGCCATAAAAAGGAACAAACTTCATCAGGCGATTTGTTACCCTCCCCTTCATGGTACACATAAAGCTTGGCTTTGTTGGTCTTTAAATCGTGAATGCAAAAAACATTGACCCAGAGCTGCCGAAGGTAGAATACCTCCTGGACAGGTATATTCGGCAATGGTAAATTTTGCATATAATCGAAGCATATTGCTACGGTGTCATCATCTGTGTTTTTTGTGGCAGCATCCAACTTGCTGTAAAACGTTTTTACTCTCCTTTTATGAATAATAAGCTCTGCTGCAACGGCTCTCTTAGCAGATTCACACAACTGTGGGTCCCTCATTTTCGAGGTTAAACTTTCGCACTGGCTGCACACATCGACTTGAGGTCGGCCGAAAGAATAGTCGAAATTTTCCTTGAAGTATTGACGATAAAAGGAGTATTTGACAATACAGTCTAACTCAGGATGTTCATCAATGAACATTTGGTACATTTTAACAAGGTTCAATCTAGCATCCAGATACCGCTTCTCCTTTCCTCCATAGTGAGTTAGTTTGACCTCAAACTTTTGTACATGTTGGTGAACCCCAACACAAATTTCACCGGGGATGGCGTTTCCACTTCGATTTTTTCCTCTACGATCTTCGGGCGTCTTATTTTGCAACAGGAGTAAAATAATTCTGCGAACACGGTCTGAAGATATACCATGCACGCTCAGGAAAATATTTTTACAAACAGGACGTTTTGACCCTTGAATCCGGATGTGATACTGGGAAGTGTGGTTTTTTTTAAAGCTACCGAATTTGGATCGTCTCGTGGGTCATCTGGTAAGTCTGCTTGTCCATTAGATTCATCAAGTCCAGGTAAGTACTAGGTTCGCCTCCCCAACTCGACGACGTTTTATCGCTTTACTCTCTATCAAACCCTGAAGATAGGTATCTTGCACGTTTTTACTTTCCATTGAGTAAAATGATCTCCAAATAAGATCCACAACGTCGTCTGTTACTTGCGTGTAACACTTTTTGGGGCACTTGCACTGAATTCCCTGAGGGATTGCAAGGGAAGAAATTTCTCTGCCAGAGTAACTAACATAACCCCTACCTTGGACACGTGATGTGCGAATCACAATACTGCCGTGCTAGTCAGAAAGTCGTATCTTGGCTTCACCCAACTTTCGGGAAAACGACCTAATAGGTTTCGTGATGAAATAACTCTTTCACGGGATTTATTTTCCTCCTTTTACCACAACTAAAAGTTTTTCTTATAGGAAATTAGTTGCTGAATCGATTTCTGAGGTCAAAATTAAACATTGTTAAGTGTATATTGTCAAAAAACTGTATAACATTTTTCTATTCTTATTTTACTTACATTTAGGTCTGATATACTAAGCCTTGAAGTCGTATCTCGATCTTGAATTCACGTTTGCGCAAGCGCAGTGGCTACTATCAGTCCGAAGGTGGTGATATTCATAGGGGACCATCTAAATACTAATTTGTAACATCCCTGAAAATTTCATTGAAATCGGATGGAAAATGTAGAAGTTATGGCCGTTACAAGGAAATTCAGTTTTGCGCATACGCAGTGGCTACTATCAGTCCGAAGGTGGTGATTTTCATAGGGGACCATCTAAATACTAATCTGTAACATCCCTGAAAATTTCATAGAATTCGGATGAGAAATGTAGAAGTTATGGCCGTTACAAGGAAATTCACGTTTGCGCATACGCAGTGCTACTATCAGTCCAAAGGTGGTGATTTTCATAGGGGACCATCTAAATACTAATCACAGCAAGAGAGTGGTCATCATGTCGAAGATGAAGATCCTTCTGTCAGCTATGGTTCGGTCCTGCTTGAAGTTTCTGTTTCAGCCAGCCGTTCCTGTAGCTGAAGTCGTCTCTTAAGAGGGGTTGACGAGACAGTCCTCGTTGTCCCGGAGTCTTGATTTTCAAGTTGATCAAATGTAGGGTCTTCTTTCACGTCAGCCAGCCTTTGAAGATTCCTTTCCAAAAGTCTCAGCCAGCCTATCCTGTAGCTGAAGTCGTTGGGCGGAAGTTTCCGTTTCCAAAAGTCTCAACCAGCCGATCCTGTAGTTGAATTTATTGGTCGAAAGCCTTCCCTGTAGCTGAAGGATCAAATCCAGTACGCTTGAAGAAGGAGAATCGATCTTGTCTTCCGTCAAGGGGATGTTGATCTTCACCTGGTTCTTCGAAGATTCCTGGGCCCCAAATGGATTTTCTTCTCGGAACTGCGACCAGCAAACTAAAATCCGGCTTCTGAAACCAAAATTTTGGACTGTGATATCCTAAAGAATTAGAACTCTAAGTCCGTAGAACATTAAAATGGATTCGTGTCCACTGGAAGCCCGTGCAGGTGGTAGAAAGAAAGGACTCACAAGTTTCAAGGAGAAACTTATATTAACAAGAATTACACTTTACAAGTTGAAACTCAAGACTGTCTTAATTCTATGCTACAACATACTATTATAGACATCAAGACGTACAGGGGGTTACATTATGTGGAGGGGTGGAATGATAATTTCGGGAAAGGTCGATGTGGCAGTTGAGCTATCGGTTTGACCTCCTGGGGCCCAACGGCTTTACAATAGGAGAGGATAAGATAGTATGTGATTCCCTAGGAAACTAGGTTTTGAGCTTCAGTTTGATTACAAATACGTCAAGATAAAGATACAAACACATTCGTACATAATTGAGCTGGAACCAATGACCGCGACTTTGTTTGTAAAATCAGATATAGACAAGGCTGACATACTTTTCGTATTGAGTCATCGATATGAAAATACCGTCTGGAAAAAAACCTCAAGTTGATCAGGCTTGTAGGAAATTATTCAGAAAGGCTTTCCATCGGAAACAATTAATTATTAATAAATCCCAAGTATATCACATAGTATAAAACAGAATGCCTTGTTTAACTGAATAATTTGGTACTGTTTCTTTTCATTGAATGCGCGTTATTATCGGCCCCAACGTTTCATCAGCGTGTTGATGTTTACTCAGTCCTGCAAAAAGGGCAGGGTACTGATCTAGTGATAGGAAGGAGGGTGACGAAGTGGGGATCACTTGAGAAGAATTGTTTTCAAGCGATGAACGCTCCCCCTTTGGAGCGAGTGGGACAGTAGCTCTTTTACCTACTCTCTGTCTCATTTCGCTGTATTTTCCCTTTCACGAGTTTGCCGTGTTCCCGTGAGGCTGGGGAAGTTATTCCTTTTTTCTTCGATTTTAGTGGCATTTTGTCGGCCCATTTCGCAAGTTCGCTGAATGGGATTTCGGCTTGGGTTGCCCCAGCGCGTGACAAGTAATCTACTATGGAATTTTCTCGGCCACTGAGATGTTTCAGGGTGAAATTGTAATTCATCAGCTCCGATTGCCACCGCTGTACTCTTGGTGATGCATGTTGTAATCTTTGTTGAATTGTTATATATTCGGGTATAGTAAAACTCAGTGTTCAATGCCGAGATCGAAGCACCTGTGTCTAACAGTGCTTGAACCTGCTGTCCTTGTAACGTTACTGGTACCATAGGACTACTACATCCCGAAACATATTTGAAAATTGAAGATATATGATGTTTGTGGTTGTTTTTCTGTTTAAGATGTCTATCGTCGGATAAACTTTCTTTATGTTTGAAGTTCACGAGATCTGTTTTCCTATTTTTATCTGTTTTTTTAATAGTTTTTTGCTAAGTTTTGGATTGGCGTGACATTGTGCTGAACGATTGTTTAGCTAGAGGAGATGCCTCTGGTGTTACGCCCTGGGGCGTTTTTTGGAGATTTTCGGAGTGGTTTGAGGAAAGAGGTGGTTTGTAAGCGCATCGCTGAATCCTTACGGTGTGTTCCACAGTTTGGACTTCACTTTATTGAAGAGTTCATCCACTCACACATTTTGTGTTATGTTGTTGTCGTTGTGAACAACAACTAATATTGAAATAAATATTCACTTCTTCCTGTGACATCGTGTAGAAAAGTTTGTCCACAAAATAATATAATTTAATTGTACACAATATTATTAGGTACAAAGGACTGGGGTTGGTCACATTATAAGAGGTTATGGGAATTCCAAAGCACGCCTAGAAATGACGAACGTAAGTTATAAAATATAACACTTGCGGAAAGATAACTTTGATACTTGGAAAATCCAAGCAAGAGCTATCCTAGTTAAAAATGGGCTCTGGGGTTATGTATCAGGCACAATCCCGAAACCAGTCGTACCTGATGGTGACGGTGATGCTATTGGTAGAGCAGCACTTGAAAAGTGGGAAAAAGATGACTTGATGGCATTTTCAGATCTTATGTTATTAATCGCACCTAGTGAGTCAAGTAAAGAACTGTAACACTTCACAAGAAATTTGGGAAACACTTCAAAACATCTACCAAAGTAGTGGACCTGCTAGAAAAGCTAGTTTAATGAAGCAACTCATACTCAAAAGAATGAAAAATAGGGAAGACACTAGGGAGCATCTCAAATCATTCATGGACATTATAAATAAGTTGAAAGAATTGAACGTACAAATGGACAAAGACTTTATTACAGTAATCATGCTATATAGTCTTCCTGAGTCATTTGAAAATTTTAGAATCGCAATTGAGACAAGGGACAAATTGCCGAGTCCTGAAGAGTTGAAAGTAAAGATCATTGAGGATTCAGATGCTAGGAAAAATAAAATCACGTCAGATAGGGGAAGTGATGAAGCTTTTTATGGGGAAACATATAAAAATAAGTTCCAAAAAGGTTCAAACAATAATTTCAAAATAAACTATCAAAACCAAAAAGAAAATAAAGATGTTCAATGCCAAATTTGCCACAAATTCCGTCATACAGCAGACAAATGTTGGAAAAACCAAAACAAAAGGAGTGATTCCACATTCAAATTGACAGAAGAAAGTTTGTCAACCCATGAATCTGAGTTGGAAAAATCGGATGATTGGTGCTGGAATAGTGGTTGTACCTCACACATGCCAGGAAGTGAAGCGAAATTTGAGAAGATAGGAAAAACTATGAACAAAAGTCTACGCCTAGCTACAAAGACGCAAACTACACCAATAAACGGATCAGGAAATATTAAAATTGAAACTAAAAATGGAATGATCAATTCAACAAATACTTTACTTTTTCCAAATCTATCTACCAACTTACTATCAGTTGCAAAAGTAACAGAAAATGGACACATGGTTTTATTTGATTCAAACAATGCTGTCATATTTGAAAAAGATTCAGAGAGTGTGAAGAAAACTAAAAGGCTAATTGCTAGAAGTAATAAAGATATTTTGTTGAGAGCAGATAAAATCAACGGACTTTTGTACACTAAAATTAAAGAATCAAAGTCAAATTTGGAAACATCAAAGTTTACAAAGATAGAAGAATGGCACAGAAAACTTGGTCATTTGAACGAACTAGAACTAAAGTTAGCATTGAAAAATAAAAGTGCATTTTAATGGAAAAGAAAAATTGGACAATTGTGAAATCTGTCTAACTGGTAAATTTCCGTGGTTACCATTTCAGAAACGAGAAAAACGCAAGAAAACGGAACTGCTGGAAATAATACACTCTGATATCTGTGGACCTATGCGAGTACCTTCACCGAATGAAGCTCGATATATCTTCACGTTTATTGACGATTCCACAAGGTACGGACGTGTTTACTTCTTGAAGCAGAAAAGTGATGCATTTCAAGCGTTCAAGCGTTACAAGAACGAAATAGAAAATCACATGGGTAAGAAAATCAAATTTCTACAGACGGACAATGGAAAGGAATGTGACAACGTCGAATTTTCAAATTTCTTGAATGAATCAGGAATTAGACGAAGACTAAGTTGCAGCTATACTCCACAACGAAACGGAATAGATGAAAGGAAGAATAGGACGCTTCTAGATATGGCTAGATGCATGTTGATTGAAGCTAACATGCCAATGATGTTTTGGGCTGAAGCTATCAACACAGCCAATTTTCTAAGAAACAGATGTCCATCCAAATCGTTAAATAACGAAAATCGTTTTCAAAAATGGGTAGGTAGATCACCATCTGTAAGACATCTACAAATTTTCGGTTCGAAAGTATATTTCAGAAATAAAAGACCTAACTTAGGAAAATTTGAACCCCAAGCAGCAGCTGGAATTTTTGTTGGATATTCCGAACCATCTAAAGCCTTTAGAATTTGGGATCCGAAAAAAAGAAGGTTCAAATTACTCGTGATGTAAAAATACTTCCAAAATTTTACTATTTGAGGTCAGAATATGATGAAAAATACAACTTCATTAACGAAAACGATATTTCAACAACTAAAGAAATGGAAAGTGACAAAAATGATAACATACAAAGAGAAATTGAAAACACCAGCTCAAGAGGAGTTGGAGTGGAACAAGAAATGAATGAAGAAGAAATGTCTGAAACTTTTGAAGACTGCATGGATGAAGTAGTTGAGGAAGAAAATTGCAGACCTAACAGGAATAGACGATTACAATTCTGGACAGCTGATTATGAAATGGCTGCATTCACAAATAAAGAACTGAATGGGCCAGACTCAAACGAGTGGCATAAAGCAATAAAAGAAGAAATTAAGTCACACTTGCAAAATGACACATGGATTTTGACGGATAAACCAAAAGATCGAAAAATAATAAGTAGTGAAATGATTTTGAAGAATAAATTGAAACCAAACGGAGAAATTGATCGAAGGAAAGCTCGCCTAGTCGCCAGAGGTTTTTACCAAAGACCGGGAATCGACTACGACGAAACCTTCGCACCAGTCATGAAATTGAGTTCTCAGAGATTCCTACTAGGACTTGCAGTAGAGAAAAACATGAAAATATCTCAATTGGATGTAAAAGCTGCATTTTTAAATGGTGACATAAAAGAAAATAAAAGTTCCTGAACACCTTGAAAAATATTTGGTGGAAATAATGAACGAAGCTTATAACAAGGACAAAATTGTATATGACCGCGCTAAGGACGCACTGAACAAACTAAGGCTTTCTGAAAAACCTCAAGCTTGTCTACTCAAAAAGACCTTGTATGGGCTTAAACAAGCGGGAAGGCAATGGTTTTTGAAGTTGGACAGCAAGTTGAAAACACTGGGTTTCAAACCATCGAATGCTGATCCTTGCATTTACGTCAGCTCGTCAGGAGGAGACATTGAAACAATAATTGCAGTGAATGTTGACGATCTGGTAATTGCATCCACATCACAAGAAACTTTAGACTACGCTAAAAAGGCCCTGACAGAAAATTTTGAAATGCGAGATTTGGGACAACTTTCATACTGTCTCGGAATTGAATTCAAAATTGAACAAAATTCCATCTCTATTTGTCAAAAGAAGTATATAGAAGAAGTTTTGGAAAAATTTAATATGAGAAATTGTAAGCCAGTAGGAAGCCCAATGGAAACAGGCCTCACACTGGAGAAAAGCAAAGGAGATGAGGACTATCCGTTCCAGAAACTGATTGGCTGTCTCATATACCTGGCTGTAGCAACAAGAGCAGATATTAGTCACGCAGTCAGTTACCTGAGTCAGTTCAACCAATATTATGGGAAGGAGCAGTGGCTAGCAGCAAAGCGTGTGTTACGCTACTTGCAAGGTACAAAAACCGAAGCACTGGTGTACCGAAAAACTGGAAAGGATTTGTTCGGACTTACTTACGCTAACTGGGCCACATGCACCATCGATAGGAGGAGCTACACCGGATTATGTTTTGTATATGCCGGAGCTGTTGTATCGTGGGAGTCAATAAAACAGCGAACAGTAGCATTGTCAACAGCTGAAGCTGAATATATGGCGTTGACAGATGCGTCAAAGGAAGCAATCTACCTTAGACAATTTTCCAACGACTTTGGAGAGAAAATCGGACCGTTGAAAATCTTCAGTGATAACCAAGCTGCATAAACTCTCACAAGCAACCCTGTCGTTAGTTCCAAAACCAAACACATTGCGATAAGGGAACACTTCATACGAGAGGCAGTTCAACGACAAGAAGTTCAAGTGGAATATCTGAAGTCAGAAGACATGATAGCGGATATCTTCACGAAGGGACTTCCAGCACCGAGACTCACGAAGTTGAAAAGTACTCTTGGTCTCTTGGAGTGTTCGTGAGGAGGAGTATTGGAACGACTTCACTTTATTGAAGAGTTCATCCACTCACACATTTTGTGTTATGTTGTTGTCGTTGTGCACAACAACTAATATTGAAATAAATATTCACTTCTTCCTGTGACATCGTGTAGAAAAGTGTGTCCACAAAATAATATAATTTAATTGTACACAATATTATTAGGTACAAAGGACTGGGGTTGGTCACATTATAACAGGATCAGCGAGCTTGGATCAGCTCTTCCCTATTTGTAGGTGCCATTTGGAAACTGCAACACTGACGTGTCGTTGTGTTGACATTTGCTAGGACGATCTGGATAATTTCTGCTTGTTCAAAACAGTTTATGATCGCATGAAAGCGAAAAATATCCTCTACATAATTTCGCAGAGTCTCATGTTGACTTTGAGGCCTATGTAGATGTTTTAAGGTCAGTTCAGGTATGGTTATAGGAGGTAAGAATTCTTTCTTTAGCCTCTGATAAATTGTATCATAATTGATAACCGAAGTATCTCTCAGCATCGTTTTGAGATAGCTGAACTGAGGCTTTAAAACAAGTCTGCGAACTACCTCATGCATATGTGTCGGAATCAAATCATTAAGTTCCGACATTGCAATGAGGAAACGAACTACCGATGTCGGATTAGTGGGTGCGAAGAAGGGGATTATATTTATAGCCTCGTCGTAATATCTGGGGATATCAGACAAAACCATAACCCTGTCTCTCGCAATTATGCTGTCAATTTATGACTGCATTTGTGCTATTGTTTCATCATATTGTTGTTGGGAGATTAAAATTTGTTGTTGCATTAGCTGTATCATCTTGGTCATAGACTCTGCTAATGCTACAATTGCTGGATCGGATTTGATGGGGCTCGGGGTCTGCATGTTTAGTGAGATATAGGAATGTTGTAGCTGTGAGCTGTTACGCTCGATTTCGTTCTCTGCTACTAACGTTCTATCTAAACAGATGTGAATCAGTTTCTTCCTGATTCAAGTTATTTCTCAAATGATTCGATTGGATGATCCCAAGGCCGAGGTTGTTGATACCACCGGGGATCCGAGTGTTGTTTGTGTGTATTCTTTGTACTTGGACGGGACGAGGGGGCCGCTATTGAAAAACCGGTGACCCGAGAGTTGTTTATATCTAACGTTATCTCGCTTGATCGTCGGTCTCACAGAGATAACTCAAGTAAAGTCAGTTTTATTTGTCACCTTGAATTAAAATCTGTCAACGGTAATCAGTGTACACAGCTTAATTATAGGTAATACATAGGCGGCTCAATTGATACCCGCGTTCCCGATTTTATTTATACCTAGGTACGTTAGGTAAGTTAAGGTAGTGGAAGTAATTGTAATTAATCAATTTATAGTTGAATATGAAATGTAATCAATTAATTTCTTTGTAAATGCTGGGCCCTAAAAGAGAAAAGGATTATGGATCTCTGAATAATGTTGAATGAGAAAAGGGTTGTGATCCAGTCCAGTTCTACTTGCAAAGTTTTTTATTTTCTTTAATTTTTAATTTTTTTTTAATTAAAAAAATTGTTTTGTAAGTGGTGCGTGGATTTGAAAAGAGTTGGAAATAGAGTTTAAATAGAGTTGGAAATATTCTGATGGAATAACCAGCTCGTATTTCTACCCAATGATTCAAAATATAATTTTATTTTATTAATTAAATAATTATAATATAGATATGAATTGGGTATGGTTCAATAACAAAACGGAGTGTGGTTTATATCGATTAACTCTTCAATCGTATATGAGGTCCGAAATGAAATGAGAATGGATTTTGGGTATCAAGGGAAACCGCAAAATATTAAAATGTGTGGAGAGAGCAAGGCAGGAAAGTGACTGAATGCCGAGCTCGTTCCCAGTCTAGGAGAGTAGCGACGTCTCCTCAGGCCTATTCCCCGGAGCAGGTCGCGGAACTGCTACAATCTTACGTTCCTCGCTAGGACGTTCACCCAAACGAGCCCTTGACGTTGGTAGTTTCCCTCTTTGGAGATTATCTTGCTTATTCTCGCTAGCAAGTTTCCTGGTTATTTTTTTTCTTCTAGAGACCCGAGTAAAGGAGCCCCCATCCGTATCGGTATCCCCTGTTGAAGCTATTGAATCAGACGGGGGTAGCTGAACAGTGAGTATCTTTTTTGAAACTTCCTGTTTCTCGATTCGATCATTCGAAATTTCTTTGACGTGGCGATTAGTAACGTCGACCTCCCGTCCCAGAGCTATGAGGTCCTCGCGCCTCAGACGTTCGAACTCACCTTTAATTGATGAGACCTCGCCTCCTAATATACCTATCGCCTCATTCATTTCGCTCCTAAGGGTTGTTACCTCGTTTCTTATTATTGCTTCCAACATTGATAGCCCTTGTGGTAACCCCTGGAGGATTTTCTCGTCGTCCTCTCCTCAGAATGATTCCTCTTGAGGTTTGTCTGCTATTCTCTCTTCGAGTGCAACCACGGTTTGATGTTGCATGTCGAGCTTCTGTGCAACTATATCTCTCAAGTACTTGAGTTCTTGGTTTTGGTCCCTTACTGTAGAATACAAGGTACTCTTCGCACCAAAAACCTTTTCAATAAATTTAGAGGTTGCCTGATGCCTTGATTTCGCAACGTTGTTGGTATCAAGGCTCCATGTACCCCATTCGGCGAAAGTTTCACTGGCACAACGCCACGCTTTGGCAGCCCCATCTGGCACTTCCATGGTGGTTTTACTGTTCCACGGATTTCTAAGCACCTCCTACGGATAAGTCCTCTGGTTCGTTAATTGTGGGATGAATCGCTCGAAAGAGGCCTATTTGGTCTGGAGGGTGGTGGCGTGTAAAGGGCCTTCTCACACTCCTCTAGAATTAAATTCTAGAAAACAAATTTTGCTTAAGGTGTTCCAAACTTAATGGCCTACTCCAGTTCTCGTCTTGAGTGGACGTAGTTGTGTCGGATTCGCTTGCTGTGAAACATCCTGGTCTACCACATGATGCTGGTAAAAATTTTTAATTTGATTCTGGGAGAGGTTTCTTTTTTATACTATCAACATTTACTAGCTTACAGGACCTCACGTTGCTTTTCGTGCACTGAACTTATGGGTTTACACGATTCCTTTTTTTCAGACTTACATTCACCAGACATAGGATCTTGCTATCATCTTCATCCGGGAGACGCCCGGGTGACCATGGTGTAACAATTGGAGGACATTGTTACGTAAAGCGGGGGGAACAACGACCCTATCATGTACAAAAACACAATCATGGTCAACAAATAAGTCATTTTTTTTATTTTGAAGTACGGTTTGAGGAGATACTTCGGATACCCAATTACTTTTCAATTTGGAGAGTACTTCGGACAAAACTGGATCCGCAGCAGTGGCTCTAGCAACATCAGTCAGGGATACTGATGGAAGGAGAGTGTGGAGGAAGTAGCATTCCTTAATCGATAGTTGTTGTTGGGTTGGCAATCGAGATAGGGCATCTGCGTGTGGTATATTAGTCCCCCTTCTGTGTACTATGGTGTAATTATACGATGCTAAAATTTCAGACCACCTAACTAACCGAGCTGATGCAATAGTGGGTAAATTTTTAGATTCGGAAAAAATAGATTTAAGTGGGAGATGATCAGTTTCAATAATAAAAAACCTGCCGAACAAAAATTTATGAAATTTTGTTAGGCCAAAAATTACAGCACAGGCCTCTTTGTGTAATTGAGAATAATTTTTTTGAGCTGAATTTAAGGTTGCTGACTCAAAAGCGATGGGTAAACGAACATTCTTTTCTTCATGACAAATTACAGCTCTCACTCCTACTGCACTTGAGTCCACTGACAATATGATAGGTTTAACGGGGTCAAACAACACTAAGTGAGTTTTATCTGATAGCAATTTCTTAGAATCATCGAATGCTAACTGATGAGTAGAGGTCCACTGTCATGGGCAATCTTTACGGAGCAACGAATGTAACGGCTCGAGTATAGCAGATGGGCAATGTAGAAAGTTGTGAAAAAATGTTGAAATCCCCAAAAATGCCCTCAACTGTGTAACATTAGTGGGTGCAGGCATGTCATGTAGAGCCTTGACTTTAGAAGGACTTGGGAAACGACCTTCTGCCGATATTATTGAACCAAGAAGTTCCAGAGAGCGGACGAAAAACTAACACTTCTCCAAATTAAATTTTACGTTATTTGTATCTAATATGAAAAGAACTTCATGTAATCTGGTATCACACTGAGCCCTATCAACTCCTCCAATTAAAATATCGTCTAGAAACGCTGCAACCCCTGGAAGATGCACCAATATTCTATCCATAACATTTTGAAAATCGGGAGGGGCAACACTAAACGGGTATATCTGAACAGCCCAAAAGCCGTATTCACAGTGAGGAGGGGTTGACTGTCGGGATGTATCGCAAGCTGCAGATAAGCGTTTGTTAAATCCAATCTAACAAATAGGGAGCACCCAGTGAAACGGTGAAATATTTCGTCAGGTCGTGGGAGTGGATAAAAATCAGTAAAAATTTGAGGATTAAGGAAACGTTTGAGGTCAACACATAATCTAATAGCTCCCGGCTTTTTAGGCACACATACTAAAGGAGACTTCCAAGGAGAAGAAGACACTGGAACTATAATATTTTGTTTCGACAATTTCATTAATTCGGCTTTAATCTGATCCCGGAGAGCAAAAGGTACATTATAGGGACGTTGGAAAATTGGTTTAGCATTAGGCTTAAGGTGAACGTGTACCATACAACTATCAATTGGCAAGTCATTGTCTATCAGACTAAATGCTCTTGGAAATGAGGCTTGAACATTGAGAGGTGGCGAGTTGATGGATAGGACAGAAGGAATTTTAATAAGAGATTTATCCCAATTTGGGTTTAAAAACAGTAACACGTCTCGTCCTAATATAGCAATGGGTAACAATTTTGATGCAAGTCATAACTTAATCCTGATGGGGGAAATTAACGAACTGTTATAAACCTTCCCCACTAGCTTTATAACAACTAAGTTAAGAATATGTTTATTAGTGAATAAGATCAGCCATTATGTAAATTAACAAGTATCATAAATGTAAAATTAGAAATATTCAGATAAGAATAAAATTCAGCACAGAAGGTCAGTAACCTGGGTTTTCCCCGACAGCCTAGGCCATTCCCCTGGGACCCTCGGGAAATTCCCGGGATACCAAGAAGGGGAACCCTAGGTCTGCTTAAATAGGGAGCGGGCCCAATTCTAGTGACCCATTCTATTCCTGACCTTCTGTCTGACCACTCCACCTAAAAAGCTCTTTTACTTTCAAAACCCTAAAAACTCCTTGCCAAAACCTATTGAGTGTAGCTGTTACCTTACTTGGTAAGGTGTACTTGTCTCCTCAATAATCCGATCAGTTGGGCTGTTGCCTCCCTTCAGGGGGCGTACTTGCTCCTGATTAATACAGTAGTGTAGCTGTAGGTCCCCTTCAGGGATCTCACTTGCTCCTACTAAATTATTGGTGAAGCTGTTGGCCCTCTTCAAGGACCGTACTTGCTCCCAATAAAATCTATGGTGTAGCTGTTGAGCCTCCTTCAGAGCCTCGTACTTGCTCCCATAAAATTTAGTGTAGCTGTTGATCTCCCTTCAGGAGATCGTACTTGCTCCTAAATTTATAGTGGTGTAGCTGTTGGATCTTTCCAAGATCCGTACTTCCTCCCACTACTGGTGAAGCTGTTGTCCCCTTCAGGGACGTACTTGCTCCCACAGAAGTGAAGCTGTTCCTCTTTAATACGAGGGTACTTGCTCCTTCACAATAGGGACACCTCCTTCAGAGGTGGACAAGGTGATGTCACTTTAATACCAAAATTCAATACAGTCGAGCCATTTGCCTAATCATAAAATAATAACATAAAAAACCTTTAGCAAGAAACTTTTAGTTATTTGAGCAAAAACTCAGAACACTGGTGACCACCGACATTTGAACCCGCTCCTCTGCCGTTGTCCGCCTCGTTTGTCTCACTCTCTTCCCGTCATCACTCAACTCACCCCATCATGACGCAAGACACCCAGACATTGGACACCCTCTCGTCCACAACGA
Organism: Apolygus lucorum; assembly: GCA_009739505.2. Taxonomy (NCBI): domain Eukaryota; kingdom Metazoa; phylum Arthropoda; class Insecta; order Hemiptera; family Miridae; genus Apolygus; species Apolygus lucorum. Next base: position 112,146,627 of record CM019167.2, on the reverse strand, counting down.
GGCTCCCGGCATTTCTCAGCGCGGATACCAAACTCTGGTTCCTTCAAGCAGAAGCGATTTTTTCAAATGAGCGAATCACATCACAAACAACCCGATTCAACAGGGTCATCGCCGTCCTTCCACCCGAAGCCTTACGCCAAGTCGCTGATTTACTTACAGACCCAGGAGAAAAGCCATACTCATTATTAAAGGACAGGCTAAACTCCACATATAGCCGATCAGAATCGAAATCACTTCAATTACTACTCGACAACCCGCCGATATCAGACCAAACCCCATCTCAGCTCCTTAACGACATGAGGTACGTCGCGGGAACCGAAATACCATCCACCTTACTATGTAGATTATGGATGAATCGACTACCCCTTGCCTGCCGCAACATTCTCGCAGCATCCACGGAATCGGATCCCATGAAGCTCGCACTAATCGCAGATAGAATCATAGAGTCATCAACAACTCACGACACCCCTACAAGTTCGCTGCACCAACAAATCGCCGAGCTAACCAACAAAATTGAACAGTTATCGTCACAACGTCCTCGAGAGGCGCGCTCACGATCCCGATCTCGAGATAGAGGACGACGCAACCCGCCAATCCGGAATCGCTCCCGAAACAGAGATCAGTCCCGATCACCATCCAGATCTAGGACAAGAACAAATTGTTGGTACCACGAGAAATGGGGGAGGGACGCAAAGAAATGCGAAAAACCCTGCCGATTCCAGTCGGAAAACTAATTTTTGCAGCCGTATCGGCGGGACGTCCTGCAAATACAACATCAAACCGCCTTTTTATCTACTGTCAGAAACAAGGCATACCATTCCTCGTAGATTCCGGTGCATCAATCTCGGTTCTACCTAATAAGCTCGTCAGGAGACAACATCGCTCACGAACCTCCTTGTACGCGGCAAACGGATCCTCCATCTCATCGTATGGCAACCTCACCGCCAAAATACAACTCAACGCCCGACATTATACTTGGGACTTCACCGTCGCAGATATACCTAAAGCCATCATAGGGGCAGACTTCCTAAGCTACTACCACCTCCTAGTGGACCTAAAAAAAGGAAGATTAATAAACTCCGAAAATGGCGAAATTATCTCCGGACGGATAAACTCTATCTCAGCTACAAAACCAATCGCCTCCATCACACATATTCCGCCAAACGCAAAATATAAACGTCTTTTGGAAAAATACATACAGATATCCCGACCAAACGGAAACCCTGTATATAAAGACGTCGGAGTTTACCATTACATCGAAACTAAGGGACCTCCAGTATATGCGAAAGCCCGACGATTGGCACCAGACAAACTCAAATTGGCGAAAAATGAATTCACACGCCTACAAGACATGGGAGTCATACGACCGTCTAAATCCCCATGGTCCTCACCATTACACATAGTCACCAAGCCCGACGGATCCATTCGTCCCTGTGGAGACTATAGGCAGCTAAATTCGCGCACCGTTCCAGACAAATACTCGGTACCCAATTTACGAGACTGCAACACCCTCCTCGAAGGTACAACCATCTACAGCACGCTAGATATTACAAAAGCATTTCACCACATACCTATCGCCCCGGAAGACGTACCAAAAACAGCCGTAATTACGCCTTTTGGACTCTTCGAATATACAAGATGGGATTCGGATTACGCAACGCCGCCGAGTCTTTTCAACGATTCATGGACCACTTACTAAGAGGCATGAATTTCGTATTCATCTACATTGATGATATTCTAATCGCATCAAGGGACGAACAAGAACACGAAGTACATCTACAAACGGTACTAGACAAACTTGCATCACATGGGCTCCAGTTAAATATCGACAAATGCGTACTAGGACAACCGAGCGTAACCTTCCTCGGACACACTATTTCAAAAGACGGAATCAAACCACTCACCTCAAAGGTCCAACAAATCAAGGACTACCCAAAACCTACAAACGTCTCCCAACTTCGCCGATACCTAGGGATGATTAACTTCTACCGACGTGGGATAAAAAACATAGCGAAAGTCCAGAGACCACTTAACCAATTTCTCCACAATTCCAAGAAAAACGATAAAACTCCTATTGCCTGGACCCCTGCAGCATCTGAATCTTTCGACAAACTAAAACAAATGCTAGCTGAAGCTACCCTACTGGCTCACCCCCGTCAACACGCAACACTCCAGCTCGCATGTGACGCCAGTGACGTCTCCATCGGAGCAGCTCTCAGTCAGTATAACGGAAATAACGTTGAGCCACTAGGGTTCTACTCCAAAACCCTCTCAGACACACAACAACGATATTCCACGTTTGACAGGGAATTGTTAGCCATTTTTGAAGCGGTAAGACACTTCAGAGACATATTGGAAGGTGGACACTTTCACATCCTCACGGACCACAAACCTTTGACATATGCACTCAACCAACTACCAAAAACCGCGTGCCCAAGAAGGATTAGGCAACTTAATTTCATATCCCAATTTACAACGGATATACGTTATCAAAAAGGAGAAGACAACGTAGTTGCCGACGCATGGTCCAGGATAGAGGAGATATACACACCAGATGATACACTCAAACTCATCGAGGAACAACGAAAAGATCCCCAAATTGAAATCTACTTCTCAAAACATCCCAACCGCAGGCGTGTGGAACAAACCCCACATGGCCCACTACTCTGCAACTTCCAGGATAACAAAATACGGCCCTACGTACCTTCCAACATGAGGAAGGAAACGTTTGACCGAATACACAAATTGTGTCACCCTGGTATACGAACATCCAGAAAGCTTATAACAGACAGATTCTTTTGGCCCGCAATGAACACAGAAATCAAGAAAATGGTCCTACAATGCCAACCATGCCAGCTCAACAAAATACACAAACATACCAAGGCACCTTTACAAACGTTTCCAAAAACGCCACCGTTCGGTCATTTACATGTAGACATAGTAGGACCATTACCTATGTCACAAGGAAAGAAATTCTGCCTCACATTTATTGATAGAGCCACCAATTGGATAGAATGCATACCCCTCGCAAAAATAGATGCAGATACAGTATCAGAAGCAATCCTGACTACTTGGATCAGCAGATACGGAGTACCACACACAATAACAACAGACCAAGGAAGGCAATTTGAATCACACATATTCAAAAATATGTGCGACACCTTCGGTATACAACACCGCCATACCAACGCCTATCATCCTCAAAGCAACGGTAAAATAGAACGTTGGCACCGTTCGCTTAAATCCAGTTTGGCGGCCCAAACAAAAAACATCGATTGGGTACGCAACTTACCCCTAGTTATGCTAGGACTACGAAACTGTGTCACAGCGGACGAATCTTCCCCGGCATCTCGGACGTTCGGATACCCCCTACGACTACCCGGAGACATATTTTCACCGCAACAAACCACCAACAATCCAACTGTCAAGAAAATACAAACTCTAAAGAAAAACTATCTACCATCAACACTATTACAAGCAAAGTGGGTATACGTAAAAATACCTGTCCAAACAACTTCCCTACAACCTTTGTATGAAGGACCATTTAAAGTCTTAGTCAACAATGGCAAAACAATCACATTAGAACGAGAAGGATCCCCTCACAACGTGTCAATTGACCGCTGCAAAGCCGGATTAATAATCCCTTCACCAAATGAGAAAGGCAACAATAATCCGTCAGGTACCGCGACCGCAGGTCAAGCACCCCAACGGTACAACCTGAGGGTCAGATTTTCCCCTTCTCCAACCGATATCGACCCACATAAAAACCCTTCGGTATCTCAAATTAATCACCACTTGCAAAATGGATCTAGCACGAATCACTTACGAGATGTCGAGACTTCGTTTCATGATCAAAAACCCCGTGACACCGATCCCGCCGTCTATGACGGACATAAAGGAGCTTATATTGGAGACAGTCCAAACCGCAATACCACCGGCTCCTGTCGAGCAGAAGAGACAATCAACACTTCACTCGATGATCAAAAACCCGGTCACTCCAATACCACCATCCATCACGGATATAAAGGAGATGATCGCGGAAACGATGCATCCTACCACCGAACCAGCACTCCCAGAAAAGCAGAAGCCGGCTCCCGAACATACGCCCAAGCAACAAAAGGGGAAAGAGAACAGAGCACCCCTCAAGGAGTACTTCACCAAAGAATTCTTACAACAACGAAAGGCGGAACAGATAGATGTTCGTCGGACAGCGATGCTCAACGCAGCCAACCAACGAGGCCCCGCTACAACCAGCGACCAAGAAATCAAGGAGAAAATCTGGGAGAACCAACCTTCAAAGTTCGGCCCGACTCGCCACACCCGACGAAGAGGAAAAAAACATAATAGACCCTCCAATCCTTATTCTAAGTTAGAAAATAAAAAAAAAAAAAAAAAAAAAAAAAAAAAAAAAAAAAAAAAAATAAATTTTACTTTGTAACAAACATATTGGGGGAGGTATGTTATAAACCTTCCCCACTAGCTTTATAACAACTAAGTTAAGAATATGTTTATTAGTGAATAAGATCAGCCATTATGTAAATTAACAAGTATCATAAATGTAAAATTAGAAATATTCAGATAAGAATAAAATTCAGCACAGAAGGTCAGTAACCTGGGTTTTCCCCGACAGCCTAGGCCATTCCCCTGGGACCCTCGGGAAATTCCCGGGATACCAAGAAGGGGAACCCTAGGTCTGCTTAAATAGGGAGCGGGCCCAATTCTAGTGACCCATTCTATTCCTGACCTTCTGTCTGACCACTCCACCTAAAAAGCTCTTTTACTTTCAAAACCCTAAAAACTCCTTGCCAAAACCTATTGAGTGTAGCTGTTACCTTACTTGGTAAGGTGTACTTGTCTCCTCAATAATCCGATCAGTTGGGCTGTTGCCTCCCTTCAGGGGGCGTACTTGCTCCTGATTAATACAGTAGTGTAGCTGTAGGTCCCCTTCAGGGATCTCACTTGCTCCTACTAAATTATTGGTGAAGCTGTTGGCCCTCTTCAAGGACCGTACTTGCTCCCAATAAAATCTATGGTGTAGCTGTTGAGCCTCCTTCAGAGCCTCGTACTTGCTCCCATAAAATTTAGTGTAGCTGTTGATCTCCCTTCAGGAGATCGTACTTGCTCCTAAATTTATAGTGGTGTAGCTGTTGGATCTTTCCAAGATCCGTACTTGCTCCCACTACTGGTGAAGCTGTTGTCCCCTTCAGGGACGTACTTGCTCCCACAGAAGTGAAGCTGTTCCTCTTTAATACGAGGGTACTTGCTCCTTCACAATAGGGACACCTCCTTCAGAGGTGGACAAGGTGATGTCACTTTAATACCAAAATTCAATACAGTCGAGCCATTTGCCTAATCATAAAATAATAACATAAAAAACCTTTAGCAAGAAACTTTTAGTTATTTGAGCAAAAACTCAGAACACGAACCAATAGTGCTTAATTTCACATGTGATACCCCAATTACTTGTAGATTGGAAGCTGCTGCTGTAGCCACAGCAATACGGACGGGCGTTATTTGAATGGTAGGTAAAATGTTATAAATAGTGGCTGAATCTATCAAGGTTATAGAGCTCCCAGTGTCTATCAAAAAGGGTACAGGAGTAGTACTCTCATTAATCGTAAAAGAGACCGACGAGGGAGGAGGGCAGGGAGTATGATCAATTTTTGATACCGAAGGAGAAGGCCCTACACTGCTTAACTCAACCAAATTATCAATAACATAACAAGAAGGATACTCCTCACATGCTAGCACATATTCATCACCTCTATCTTCCGTGTCTATTTCCGAGGGTTGCTTCTCGCTAATTTGAGTGGTTTCCGAATTTTCAACGGTTCCTCAACTATATCATAATTAATCACTGTTTTTGGATCGTTTATAGTATTTACTGTATTTTGTTCGATTTCGCATAAAATGTTGAAAGAGGAACTTTCTGGAAGCCTGTTGCGTCTACCAACAGCTGTTGACCCACAGACTGAAGGCATAGAGTCTATGACTCCTCGGTCATCCAATGAAGGATGCCCGTCCACCAACACAGGACTTCCTAGCACACTACAATTAAGATAATTGCTAATGGCCTTGAAGGGACTCTCAAAATTATTATCAATCATTTGAGTTGAGTAGTCTATATTATTCGTACCTGGAGGGTTTTCTTGCAGAAAATCATTTGATTTTGAAATACAAAAGTTTTTCTGACCTGGTCGTGATGGACAGAAGCGTTCAATATGTCCTTTCTGACGGCACTGATGACAGAACCAAGTACGGGCAGGGCATTCTGCTGGATGGTGACTGACATGCCAGCCGTTGCAGAGCTTCCTTTCACGATGTTGTACTGGAGGCCGATTTCCAGGATACAGTGGTTGGTTTACCCGGGGTTGACTCCTCTTCGACCAAATTGCCTTCTTCCCTTGACTACCTGAAGACGGCTGGAGAGCTGCTACAGACGGAGGTGGTTGGTGCTGGACTAGACGGTCCATGGCGTTCTTCAAAGCCTCTGCTTTGACTGCAGTGGCAACCTGAAGTCGAATGATTTTTCATCATCCAAGGCGAGGAGAGCGGCAACGATCTGAGCGTCCTTCATTCCTCCGATTAGACGTTCACAGAAGAAGGTGTCCATTGCTGAACCAAAATCGCAAGGAATGACGGCTTTCTTAAGGGTAGCGGCGTCGTCGGGTACTGTCTGCCCAGGGGAGCGGCTAAGAGAGGAAAATTCGAACCGAGCCAAAGCCTTGTTAACCACAGGTGTCTCCAAGGTAACTAGTTTTTCGCGAATTCTTGCATACTTCGAGCCCAGTATCTTTTCAGGGGCGAGGGAAGCCTTTAGTTTCTCAAAGAGGCAGAGAGGTAGCAGGGCGGCTAACTTGGCGACCTTCTTTACGTCGTTGTCAATTTCTTCCGCCAGGAAGAAAAGATCCATGCGCTCCAAGAAGGAGTTTATGTTGTCCCCATCAACATAAGCAGGTATAGGCGTCGTCATCTCGATCAGCGGAGGAAGCGGCTAGAATTTCGTAACAGGTAGAACGGAATTCAAACTCGTCGCCAGTAAGGTAAATAAAGACGCAGGTAATTCCGGTAGGAAGGTTTATTGTAGACTGCCTGACAAGAGTGACTCTGTCTCTATTCATACAAGGTAAGAACCAATAGGAATGCTCGTTATTATAGCCAATCAGAGAAGGGCTGGAAGAGCTAGGAACTAGTGACAAGGATCTGCTACCTAGTAGAACTGATGCCTAGTTACATCAGGTATATAGTACAACTAGGTAATGAGTGGGGGTATTCTACCGAATGGGTGTAGCACATAGCTTCCTCGTCATCCATAATATACAATATACATAATATACATAATTGTAGTTGGGTTGGTAATGGTATAGAAGATTGTCAGAACTGAATAGTGTCGTACCAAATATGAGGTATATAGTACAACTAGTTGGTGAGTGGGTATTCCACCAAGTGGGTGTAGCACATAGCTTCCTCGTCATTCATGAATAGTTGGGTAGGTAATGGTATAGGAGATCGTCAGAAATGAATATTTCCGTACCAAATATGAAGTATATTGTACAGTAAAGTGATAAGAGGGTTTTCTACCAAGTGGATGTAGCACATAGCTCCCTCGTCAGTCATGTCATTGTTGAGTTATTGAATTGTGTTGTCAGAACTATCAAGTACCTACCAAATATGAAGTAAGTCGAACAGTTAGGGGATAAGAGAGTAAATTTCTAAGTAGGAAAGTGAACCAAATACCTCCTGAAACTTATCCTAAAACAAAAACTCATCTATACATATGGAAACTGATCCGGATTACAGAATGTGGTCCACCCTACGGCTTCTGGTTCACCTTACTGAAATGATTCACAGTATGGAAATAGATCTACATTACGAATACTGATCGGAAAACTGCGGGTAAATTAATTTCAGATTTATATTGAGGACCACTAAAAATTGAAAAATAAAAAATTGATATGAAATGAAAAAATAATTCAATAAAAACCTTTTTAACAAAAAACGCTGCAAATCATTGCTCAAAGGTTTATTATTTTCTGTATACAGAAAATAATAAACCTTTGAGCAATGATTTGAGCTGAAATTTGAGAGGGAAGGTCAAGGGAGAATACAGATGGTGGTAGGTGCTATTGATGGAGAACCAGTGATCTATACAGAAGGGTGATCTATACATAGATCACCCTTCTGTATAGATCACTGGTTATCCATCAATAGCACCTACCACCATCTGTATTCTCCCTTGACCTTCCCTCTCAAATTTCAGCTTCCTGCGTTCAATAGGATTGAAAATGACTTCGGAGCTCACTCAGCTGATCAGTGATCTGAAGAGTGAAGAAGATCTCCTCGAATACCTACCAACTTTTTTTTACCTACCAGCTAGGTACTACCTACCACACCATACTGGCTTCACACCTTCACAATCAAGTTTATTAGAAAGAACTAAACGCTTCACACTCGATTGGAAAAATAGAAAGCTTCATATGGAAATTTGATTACTGGTTACGCAGAACGCAAAACTGTATACAAATCGAAGAAATGAACAGCGATTGCATTTTAGTCCGAAAAAATTTGAATGGAGATTAGACCTCTTTTGCGATTCACGCTCATGATTCTGTTTTATCGAAGGAAAACCTTCAAGTACTCGTAGGGACCGAACGGTTTGTCCTACAGAGCTCCGGGTGGTCTCAAAAATTTTTAAAAATTCAATACTATTTAAAATTGGTGAAAAAACGATACCTTTATTTCGAGCTAGGGCACTCTTGAAAATTTCAACCCTTAATTTTCACCCCTTAGAAGTGACCTACATCAACCAAAAGCTTCGCGGCACAACTAGACCCCAAATGGAGCCCATATACCAAATTTGAACCAAATCGGTCCAGTGTTGCTAAGAAAAGTGCCGCGTACGGCGGACGACGGACGGCGTACGGCGGACGGACGGAAATTTTTTTTATTCGATTTTCGTATTCTACGTACCTTGAAACGTAAAACATCAAATTTTGAGGGGGGGTTAAAATTTTTTTTTCTTGCTCGATTCCAAGAGCTTATTATTGAAAATAATAAACCAAAATGGACCGACCTCAAAGATGATGTCCGTAAACACCAAAATGGGAAAAATAATAATCTCAGCGAAAATTTACTTATCTAGTAGGTGGTTGGACATAAATAGTCAACAGATCCAGTAGTCAACAGATGGTATGGTTCCATCTAGTCAACAGATGGTAGTATGTTGGAATACCAACAATTATTTGTAGTGTGATTCACACTTTACTGTACTCGTATTCATGTTTTGTATTGCAATACTCACCAGATCATGTGGGTAGTACTCAATAACCACAGCGTATCCAGATAGGTAGGTAGGTACGCATTGAAGTCGCCGCCATGCCCATCTGTAGACACAAACTAACCACCTCCCTTATTCGATGATCTGGTTAGCATTACAAGAGTACCGTTAAAATGTGCTCCCCAAACTACCAGGTACCTAGTACGTCTCTGTTGCCATATGGGTATGATAGTAAGTGTGAACCTCCCTAGAAATGGTTGTGACGAGTATTTTGAGACTTCATTATTATATGAGACTGTTGCTTCCGAGTCTACCAAGGTAGCGGAAGCTTTGTTTTCACTTTTCAAGGACGAAAAAAGAAGTTCTCCAAAATCGGAATTTTTACTCGCGTTTTGCGTTTTAGACCTTTCTGAACAATTTTGGTTCCGTGTCTGTGTGTCTGTCTGTCTGTCTGTCTGTCATGAATTTCTTGTAACGCGCATAACTATACGAAGTTATTGTACGATTTCTTTGATTCAGGGATTGTGCGGGTTGGTGTGTAGACGGTCCCCTATGAAAATCATCATCCTCGGACCGATACAAGCGACTGCGCATGCGCAAACGTGAATTCCTTGTAACGGCCATAACTTCTACATTTTCCATCCGATTCCAATGAAAATTTCAGGGATGTTACAGATTAGTATTTGGATGGTCCCCTATGAAAATCATCACCTTCGGACTGATAGTAGCCACTGCGCATGCGCGAACGTGAATTTCCTTGTGACGGCCATAACTTCCACATTTTCTACCCGATTTCGATGAAATTTGCAGGGATTATGCGGATTGGGTTGTAGATGGTGTCGCAAACTTGCGAAATTAATGCATGTATAAAGAGTTTTCGTAATCATGATTGTTTCGGCTTCAAAATTTAATTGTTATTGTTGACACTTGCGAGCTAAATTGAAAGTTGAAAGTTATCAGGTGTTAAGTTACAATGTTGATGTTCAAAAAGTTTATTCAATAAAAAAGATTAAGTACGAGAAACAGGAATTTAATAGTCTTAAAATAACAGAAAGAAAGAACAATAGAAATCCACCAGCTTCCACCACAGATGGTCCTCAATGAAGATCATCACTCCCGGACTGATAGTAGCCGCTGCGCATGCGCAAACGTGAATTCCTTGTAATAGCCATAACTTTCACATTTTCTGCCCGATTTCGATGACATTTTTAGGGATCACGCAGATTAGGTTGTAGATGGTCCCCAATGAAAATCAAGGCCATAAAATTTACAGAAGCCTCTGCGCATGCGCATACGTAAAAACCTCCCACAATCTTAAAAGAACAGATATTTACATTCATACTCGGTGTGGAAGCATGTTTTTAGTATGGGAGGTATGTATATTTGCGAAAAAGAATAATATGATGGTAAGTAGAAGGTCTAGAAGACGTTTGTGTCTACTGATGGGCACGGCGGCGACTTCAATGCGTACCTACCTACCGATCTGGATACGCTGTGGTAATTAAGTACTACTCACATGATCTGGTGAGTATTACAACATGCGTCAATCGTGCAGTACAAAACATGAATACGAGTACAGATAAGTGTGAATCACACTACAAATAATTGTTGGTATTCCAACATACTACCATCTATTGACTAGATATTTATGTCCAACAACCTACTAGATAAGTAAATTTTCGCTGAGATTTTTATTTTTCCCTTTTTGATGTTTACGGACATCATTTTTGAGGTCGGTCCATTTTTTGTTCACTTTTCTATATAGATCACTCGTCTGCAAAGCCACCAACCATTCAACATGAAGAAAAACATCGATCGCATTTCGGTCAGCTTTAATTTGAACGGAACCTCGGAATTTGAACCTCTTTCGCGATTCACACTAGTGTTTCTGATTTATCGCACGTCCAAACTTTAAATTCTCGTAGTGAGCGAACGGTTTGTCCTACAGAGCTCCGTGTGGTCTCAAAAAATTCTAATAATTCTATAGAATCTTAAATTGAAGGAAAAAAAATACCTTTATATCAGAATTTTTTGAGTTAGGGCGTTTTCAAAATTTCAAAATTGATTTTGGAACCCTTAGAAGTGACCTACATCAACCAAAATCTTCGGGGCACAACTAGACCCCAAATGGACATACCAAATTTCATCAAAATCGGTCAATGCTAAGTGGCAAAAGTGCCGCGTACGGCGGACGGACGGCCAAATTTTATTAGATTTTTGGATTCTACGTACCTTGAAACGTAAACCTTCAAATTTTGAGGAGGCGTTAAAAAAAATGACAATAAGTGTGAATCACACTGAAAATAATTGTTGGTATTCCAACATACCATCTGTTGACTAGATATCTATGTCCAACAACCCACTACATCAAGTATGTAGTGTAACCCACTATATCATCTGGGGTGTCCCCCCTACATAGTTAAAGCCCGAGAAATTTTTTTTTTAGCATTAATTTTTTTTCCAAGTGGCAAAATGTGAGGGAAAACCCGAAGAAAAAACGTTGAGAACCGGTGTTTTTTGAAACGTTTTGTGGAAAATAGGGAGTTTAACACAACTTTACTTAAAAACTAAGTACATATTCGGATTGTACATGAAATTTCCTATAAGTCTGGGTACTTCTTGAGGATATTTGAGCAAGATGAGTTCGCACTAAAAAATGAAGAAAAGTGAGAACTAGAAAAATCTTAAAACTAGCTATATCTTGAAAATCCGACAAAAACAAAAAAAACTGACGTCAGATTCGGATTCAGCGCACCAAATACCATAAGAGAAGTGGTGAAAGAACGAGGCAGCCAGACAACCCCTGAATTTTTTAATCTAGTGTAATAGCCACTGCGCATGCGCAAACGTGAATTTCCTCGTAACGGCCGTAACTTCCACATTTTCTACCCGATTTCGATGACATTTTTAGGGATTACGCGGATTAGGTTGTAGGTGGTCCCCAATGAAAATCAAAGCCTTGAAATTCACAGTAGCCTCTGCGCATGCGCAATCGTAAAATTCTTGTAACAGCCATAACATTTACATTTTTCATCCGAATTTGATGAAATTTTCTAAGATTGTCCAGATTAGCGTGTAGATGGTCCCCTATGAGAGTAGTGAAAGGTACTTAGAGATTGGTGTTTTGAGATTAACTACTATGCATCGGATCGTCTATATAATCGGGTTATGGATACGAGGAAGCTATGTGCCACACCCACTTGGCAGACGTCTTTTGTTAAAAAGGTTTTTATTTTATTATTTTTCCATTTTATAATATTCTTTATTTTTCACTTTTTAGTGGTCTACAATTTAAATCTGAAATTAATTTACCCGCAGTTTTTCGATATGTTTTCGTACTGTAGATTTCCATACTGTGAATCAGTTTCAATAAGGTGAACCAGAAGCCATTTTCCATATGTATAGATGAGTTTCGGAACTTTGGATCGGTTTCAGGAGGTATTTGGGTCGCTTTCCTACTTGGCAATCTACTCTCTTATCCCCTAACTGTTGGACTTCCCTCATATTTGGTAGGTACTTGGTAGTTCTGACTACACAATTCAAAAACTCAACCATGACATGATTGACGAGGGAGCTATGTGCTACATCCACTTGGTAGAAAACCCTCTCATCACCTAACTGTACTATGTCCCTAATATTTGGTACGGCACTATGCAGTTCTGACGATCTCCTATACCAATACCTACCCAACTGTATTATGGATGAGGAGAAAGCTATGTGCTACATCAACTTGTTAGAATACCCACTCATCACCTAATTGTACTATATACCTCACATTTGGGGCACTATGCATTTCTGACGATCTCCTATACCATTACCTACCCAACTATTTATGAATGACGAGGAAGCTATGTGCTACACTCACTTGGTAGATACCTAACTAACAGTACTTTATCTCTCATATTTGGTAGGAAAACTAACCGTATACTTGACCATAAACAAGTTTGATACGGCTCATGCAGGTTCTGAGCGAATAACCTAGTATAATTTCCCCCTCGCTCCCACCACAACACCTTTTAGTTATCGGAACCCCCTTTATGTAGCATCTCATTTTAAAGCTTACAATCAGACCTTTAATTTGACTATACAGGGTGTCACCCTTTCGGGCGCACCACCGGGCAGGGTTCGATTCTACAACTAATTTGCAACAAAAAATGTCTCCAAGCAATTTATTCTTAGAGGCTTCGTTTTCGAGTTATTTCACTTTCAAGATTTTTTTCGTGTTTTCGACCGTACATCACTAAAATGGCTGTAACTCCCTTAACTGATGAAGTAAATTGAAATTTGATTATATCATTGGAAAGACCGTCAAATTTTCTATCTCCGTGATGGGGTTTCAGAAAATTTCAAATGAAACGAACGGGTGTAAAATAAGCCAAAAGTAAAAAATTGGTAAAGTTTCGAAAATTTTCACTTTTTTCAAAAGCTTGATTCTCGAAACGTCGTTCATGGAAATTCCCATGCTGTAAGCCTAAAAGTTGCATGTGAATCCCAGCTTTGTAACGGCGTTGTCATTTTTTTTTAAACACCACTTATTCAGTTAGGAAACGACGTTTTTAGGGCTGAAAACGTTCATTTTCGGGTGTAAATCGGCGTTTTTCACCAGAAATGCTTTCCAACTTAATAAATCATTTGACATGAAATTTTACGTACTTTTTTACGCTGAATCGGATGGTAACACTTTCCGATCTCCTCGACAAACAAATAGTACTTTTCAAGCCTTTTCTTTTGGGCGAAAGGCTCTATCTCGTTGTTCGTTTTATCCAAAATTGTCATTAAGGGAGGTCTGGGTTATTAATGACTCGCACTCTTCCACTTTGTTGACTTAGGTACCCAAATTTTGCCCTCTGTCTCGAAAATATCGTCCCGATCATTTGCGGAAAGCTTTATCTTTTCGATAGATAACAAGTTGGGAGTCGAGGACTCAGGTTGTACCCTGTTTAACCCAGAAAGGGCTTGAAAAGTACTTTTTGTTTGTCGAGGAGATCTGAAAGTGTTACCATTCGATTCAGCGTCAAAAAGTACGTAAAATTTCATGTCGAATGATTTATTAAGTTGGAAAATCCTTTCTGGTGAAAAACGCCGATTTACACCCGAAAATGAACGTTTTCTGCCCTAAAAACGTCGATTTCTAACTGAATAAGTGGTGTTTTTAAAAAAATGACTACGCCGTTAAAAAGCTGGGATTCACATGCAACTTTTAGGCGTACAGCATGGAAATTTCCGTTCACGACGTTTCGAGAATCAAGCTTTGAAAAAAGTGAAAATGTTCGAAACTTTACCAATTTTTTACTTTTGACTTATTTTACACCCGTTCAAAATATTTAATATTTTCTGAAACCCTATCAGGGAGATAGGAAATTTGACGGATTTTCCAATGATATAATCAAATTTTAATTTACTTCATCAGTTAAGGGGGTTACAGCCATTTTAGTGATGTAAGGTCGAAAACACGAAAAAAATCTTGAAAGTGAAATAATTCGAAAACGAAGCCTCCAAGAATAAATTGCTATGAGACATTTTTTGTTGCAAATTAGTTGTAGAATCGAACCCTGCCCGGTGGTGCGACCGAAAGGGTGACACCCTGTACACAAATGGTCCTCCATCGACCCAGTCGGAAGTCACAGGGGAAGTAAAGTGAATGCGGACCAATCTTCCCGAAAACGGGAAACACGTTTTTCAATTTCTTTCACAAATTTTCGATACTTTTAACAAATCGAATCTTTAACAAATCGAATGTAATTACTGCGACATTCGGTAGCTAATAAGATGATAGAAAGAAAGGGACAAAACGGACATGGGTACCTCTTTGAGCATGAATATAAAAACTGATGTATTGGATAACAAGCAGAATTACTTAAAAACTAGTCTTACTTAATAGCTGTTGGTTTTTACAGGTGGAGATACCTAATCAACAAACTATGGAGGAGCACCCTTCAGCTGCAGATGACGGTAAAGTTTCAGTTGATGTCATTAATTTTTACTCGCTTTTTCTTTCCTGCTTCGCCCAATTGCAGTCTCTCCTGTGATGAAGAAAGGTGCATATGATTCGATTTCGCATCAAGAGGAAGACTAGATATTTCACCAGTATTTCGGGAGTAAGTACAGGGTGGGGCAAAAGATATGAATCGGATTTGAAAGGCTGTAGGAAGAAAACTACTCAACTTAAAGAAATTAACCATCGTTTATTTGAATCAGTAGGTAATCTTGTTTGTTACAAGAAGTTTTGACAATTGCATCACTAAGATGGCGTCCTTAAGCAGCAATACACTGATGGAGGCGATTTCAGAAAGTTTCCACTGCTTTTTGGCACATGTGTGTAGTATCACCCTGATTTCCTCCACCTGATTTCCACACCACCACATGTGCAGAGCATCTTGGCAACTGTTAATTTGCAACTATGTTCACATTGTTGGGTGTTTTCACTGAAGGAGGTCTTCTAGTTGCCCTGGGATTGCTGAGGAGCCTGTGGAATCCAATGCACGAGCCCAACGTCAAATAGCATTACCCTGAAGGACGTTTTCAGCTTGAGGCACATTGAAGTCGAAGGGGTCTCTGCAGGGCAATGATGGAGCGGCCATTTTGAAAAAACGTGCGCACTGCGAATCCATGATGTTCACCGGTCCAAAACATTGTATCCCCTCCCATCATCCTACTCCCTGTTTTGTTATTGTATTTTTTAAATTTAATTATCAACCACTTTTTGGTATAAACTTGTATAGGTAATTATCCAGTCACAAAAACATGTATCTTATCAATGAATCCCAATCAACTTCCTCTTCCTCTTCTAGGTATCATTGTCCACTACACACATGCTCCAGACTGGCACCATTGGAGGTGGGGGGGTGGGGGGGTGAACTCGAATTCGCATGTTGGGTATCGTAGATCGTGGATTTTAAAATGCTCTTCAGATTCGAGGCTCTCATGCCGCTAGAAATTGTATGGTGGATATGGGTGAGAGGGGGGAGGGGTCAGTATTTCTTGCCTAAAGTAATAAATAAATTACATCGATTGAAACAGTTTTATTGCTGACCAACTGGTTAAACTGATCTAATGCTTATCCTATGGGACGTCCCCTGGAATGCATGCATTACTAAACAATATGTTTTTAATGAAACTTAAATGAGATCAACAATATATGTATATGTGATGGACCTGGAAACCCTGATTGAACCCGATTGAAAATTTACCATTTTACTTGCTGTAATGATCCAGTATTTACCTATCTTAGTTCTCTGATAAAGAGACATAAAGAGGAACCCCTGAGTGAGTCATCGAATGGAAGGAAGAGTGAGGTACGGGGTAAACACGGCAGACTGACGTCACCCTCCTCTACTCTCCCTTTACCTTGTTAACTGTAATATAAAAGGGAGACTCAGTGCTTGCCCTTCATGCAGTTTACTTCAACAATTCGACTTGATCATTTCTCTCTCTTCGCTCAATTCCCTAAGAAGCATCGGTAGCCATCAGGGCGCCGGCCTCTGCTCCCATCTTACCTAGGAGCTGTCTTCCCCAACTAGCCACTAGGTAAATGCGTGGCCTCCCACCGGTATGCTATATTGGCGCCAAGGTCCGCGGCTAGAGCGAACTTTTATATACTCCTTCCCTCGGTAGGCAGTAAAGGGTCGGGAAGCCAGCGTATGGTAAATCTCCTGCATTCTTGTTGAGTAGGGACCAATAGAAATCAACAAGCCATCATGAAGGCTATCACCTTCACTCGACAACACGCTGACATAACAATTGCAATATTATTTTCATCAGTTTTTACCTGCATTATCATCAAATTTACTGACATTGATATTTTAAACAATCGTTATTATTTTAAACTCGAGAAACACAGTAGTGTCATCACAAGCTGCTCACAAATCTCCTTGTGACAGGTTTTGAAACTATTCAGACGAGAGGGGTCACCTATTAAGGCTGTGTCCCGGTTTTAGTTCCCAAATTCGCCGCGAAGTAGCGTCTTGAAATGATCACATTTTGAATAACCATTTTCTAATGACTGGAAACTTGGATTTTAAATCTGCGGAGGCCGTTCTGTAGGTTTTGATAGATAATCTTAGGTTAATTATGTTTGGAAATTTTTTTTTCATTAATTTTGAGTTGACTAATTAATCAAATTTAACAGGGTTCTAGGCAAAATTTCGGAAAACCCCGCAAATAGGGAATTTAAGAAGGGTCATACAATTATAATTCGCTAATCAGAATTCAAAATTTAGTAACTGCCTCATCGGCATTAGTAAAATCGGCGTAAAATTAATGAGGTAGTAAGGAAGGCCACCGAGGCCAGGGTGAGGAGACCTCGGAAGGTCTCGGGAGAACGTGAAATAGTCCCTGGCCCTGTTGTCAGTAGGAAAAGGGTTTCGAGTAAATATGAGTTACCTCAGCTGCTGTTAGTTTCATTTCTACATTTTGGCCCAAGGAGGACCAAGCTGTCTGGAAATATTTTCGAACCCCATCAGAAGTTCATCGTTATATTCCTAGGTTTCAGCATGGGGATCATGCTTTCTGTTCATTTATTTTGATAGATACGGAAGACCATACTTGAAGGGGTTTAGATAACTCATACACCCAATCAAACACACTCGATCAGTAAAAATTAAATAGCGGACAAGCAAATTTATATCTATCATTCGTAGAATAAAAATTCAGGATACTATTTCATCGTATAATAACCACTTTGAACGCACAATTTGAAAAGATGAAATAATAACGCACGAATCTTTGAGAAACCCTTCAGCACCATTATTTGAAAGGACATGTCTATACCGTCATAAACTTGATGTCAAGTCATTACATCAACGCGGGCGCATTACTAATGACTCCAGCAAGATTGAAAAACAAGTTTTCCAAAATCTTGCGTTTTACGTTTTGCGTTTTAGACTTTCCTGAACATTTTTCAGGGATCCTCGAATTCCGCGCTGCCTTTTCACCTAAAGCCAGAAGTAAATAATATGAATTCCTGACATTTCATTTCAAGTCAACTGTGATACCATTCTTTCGAAACAGACAAGTAGAAAACTTCCCGACTTCTTCAAAGCTCCTAAAAGGGGGAAAGGAATCGTAGTTTCCCGCATACCGTGATGTTCGTTATGAAGGTGCCCGTCCACTAGGTCAAAAGCGCGGCGCGGCGCGGCGCCAGAAAAAATTTCTAGAAATATAATGGGAAATGAATGCGCGGGTCGAAAATTTTTCGCAATCTGCTGCTCTCCAGTCTTCTGGAGCGCGGCTGCGCGCCGCGCCGCGCTGTCGACCTAGTGGACGGAGGGCGGAGCGAAAAATTGTCGACTTCGGTCATTTTTTTTCAGTGTTCTGCTTTTGTATACGAGGCTTAACCAATGTTTGAAGCTCGAAAACCTTCCCCCTTGACATTCTAAAATACTTTATAAATTTTTGCTCGTCTCTTAGCAAATCTTGGAACAGGTGATTGTGCTCCCCATCCTCTTAGCAATTTGGTCCTCTTCTTCTGCTTCCAAAGCTGCCCCTAAAACGAACATTTCTTCGCCGTCCGATGAAAACATAATATCTATGCCCGACATTTTCCTGAGAAGGCACCTTCACTCGACGCGGAACTGGCGAAACGGCGGGTCGATAAATTTTATCAGCTCCAGTGGACGGAGCACAAGAATTTCGCGTCGCGCCGCGATGTCAACCTATTGGACGGCCAGCTTTACAAGGAGTTAGATGGTTTACAGAAGGGTCGACTTAGTCCCCCCCATCGAACCTTCGTACTCAATCTTGAATTTTGCTTCCGAGTCTACCAATATAGAGGAAGCTTTGTTTTCACTTTTCAAGGACGAAAAAAAAAGTTCTCCAAAATCAAAATTTTCACTCGCGTTTTGTGTTTCAGACCTTCCTGAACAATTTTGGTTCCGTGTCTGTCTGTCTGTCATGAATTCTTTGTAACGCGCATAACTATACGAAGTTATTGTACCAATTCCACGAAATTTTCAGGGCTAACTTCCACATTTTCTACCCGATTTCGATGACATTTTCAGGGATCACGCGGATTAGGTTGTAGATCCCCAAAGAAAATCAAGGCCTTAGAATTCACAGTAGCCTCTGGGCATGCGCAAACGTAAAATCCTTGTAACAGCCCCCGTGTGACGTGAGAATCTCAAATCCTATACAATCTTCCATGAGGCCCCAGTGGCTCAATCGTAGCACTGTAGACTCCTACCCAGGAGTCGTCACGGGTTCGATTCGATTCCCAGCCTTGCCATGAAATTTTTTGATCCAATCATTACTCACTTATTTTTCATCCGAATTTGATGGAATTTTCTAGGATTGTCCAGATCAGCGTGTAGATGGTCCCCTATGAGGGTAGTGAATGGTACTTAGAGATTGGTGTTTTGAGATTAGCTACTATGCATCGGATCATCTAAGTTAACTTTGCAATAATGAGAATCCCGTTTTTAAAAAACAATTTTATTTTCACGAACAAAGTTACAAGAGAATGGCTACCGAGTAACAACTCTGGTGAACAACTACCACGAGGAAGAGGTCCGCAGGTCTTTTATTAGTTCTCATCGGAAGGGTGACATTGTTTGTTTCTGCTGAGGTAGGCGCGCGTGTCCGTTGGCGAGCGTGAGAAATGCTGACCAAGGCCACAAGCCGAGGCTAAGGTACTGCGGAGAAGCCGGAATGGATAGTGAGGAAGTCCGAGATCTTGAATCCGTAATTTCTATATAATCGGGTTATGGATACGAGGAAGCTATGTGCCACACCCACTTGGCAGACGTTTTTTTACTCAATCTTCCAGGCAGAGCAGATTGGCGGTATACCTCAGTGGGGTTTTAGATTGTTATGGTGGGTATTCCCCAATACTCTATGGTTTCCGTTACCAACCATTCGTGGTAGAAAGTCGCTTCACTTCGCGATTATACCTCCACCAACCTCATAATTATTTGTTATTTAAAACTATATTGCTTCCGAGTCTACCAAGTTAGCGGAAGCTTTGTTTTCACTTTTCAAGGATGAAAAAAAAAGTTCTTCAAAATCAAAATTTCCACTCACGTTTTACGTTTCAGACCTTCCTGAACAATTTTGGTTCCGTGTCTGTCATGAATTCCTTGTAACGCAAATAACTATACGAAGTTATTGACCGATTTCTATGAAGTTTTCAGGGATTGTGCGGGTTGGTGTGTAGACGGTTCCCTATGAAAATCATCATCCCCGGACTGATAGAAGCGACTGCGCATGCGCAAACGTGAATTCCTTGTAACAGCCATAACTTCTACATTTTCCATCCGATTTCGATGAAATTTTCAGGGATGTTGCAGATTGGTGTTTAGATGGTCCCCGATGAAAATCACCACCTTCGGACAGATAGTAGCCGCCACGCATGAGCAAACGTGAATTTCCTTGGGGTAGCTGGGGTAGGGTAATAGAGGGTATTTTTATCTCCTAGGAGCCCTTCTTATCCCGACCCAAGTCAAGGTCAAGTATTTAATTATAATTATAATTATAGAGAGGACAATAATAACATATAGGGGACTCGTCATGATTTGTACATAATCATAATCAAAGTCTAAATTATTCTCTAACAGGAATGGCCAATGTTCATTGACTGGGGGGATTTGTGAATAGTCTCTCAAATTCAACTCAAGAGGGTGAGTGTTAAGATCTGCTATTTCTTTAGGGGATATCAGGGGAATGCGTATTGTTCCTTGAACTAAGGTTGTGGTAAGCATGGGTACATTGTTAACTGCAATTTCGTCTGAGGATGGTTGAATAATCCAGGTACCTTTAATTCGCGTTAAAACGCTTCCTTTTGCGTTCTTTTTCTCGACTATGGTTTCTTTTTTCGCGGTTACAATGATGTGTCCTGTTTCTGGTATGATTGAGTAAAAAGGGTCTTTAATTGAGATTTTTGTAAAATTGACATTCGGATAGGGAATTCTTTTGGATTATATTTTGTGAACAATTAGATATTCCTGTAATACATAATAGGTCATTGTTACAATAATATTCGTTATAACTATTCTTATAGCATTTTTGATTAGTAGAGTATATGATTTTATAGTTCTTATCAACTAGAACATATTTATAGTTTGGCATAATAGTTACATAACTAGTACTACGTATAATGGGTACTGGCTGTAATAAGTATAGTCGTAAGTCGGTGTCCTTGTATACCGGTAGACTTACAATGTAGGTGATTTGATCTTCATGTAGGGAACAAATTAGCTTAGAGTTTAATTCGTATTCAATACTGTTGTTAAATAATTTTATTCTACTTCCTAAGTTTTCTTTCATAATATTTGTGAGTTCTGTTTCAAGGATTTGAACGGGTATTATGCTGGGGTGAGTGACGCCTAATTTGCAAAAGGTGAGGGACGTTTCTATAACTCTCAACTGTTCGGTTATGAGATTCGCATTTATCAACATTTGAGCTGCGGCTTCACGTAGATAGGCTGATTTACCTTCAACGGGGAAAACATGGTCTTTTGTTAATTTATTTCTGATATTTATCTTTTATTTAATTTATTCTAATTTAATATTGTTATAGTTTCATTATATTTTTCGATCAGTGTGTTTATGCGGCGATGTTCCTTGTCTAATTGGACTGAATTTAGCGTGTTTTTGTTAGTTAATTTTTTAATAAGGTTATCGTATTTTATCCTATCATCGTCATCGAGATTTCCTGTTATAAATTTTACTACCGAGCCTAATCCGTTTATGAGGCCTCTTTTATTACGGCGTTTTTCTGAAATTGTATTTTTCCTAGGGCGTAAGTTAGAGAGTTTTTCTGTCGCGAAACGTAATGTGGCATCTATAGAGTGAATATATTCACTAAGGGCCGGTGTTAATTCAAGGGTTCGTGTGTTCCCCTTAAGTCTGTTGAATGAGGCTATTAGTTCGTTGAGTGGCGGATAGATTTCGGTTAAGTCGTAGTGAATTATGAGTAAATGTTCGTTAGTCTCTACGTAGGCAGGTCCAAGATTGATGGGAAGCAATCCTCCACTATCGTCGATTTTTGTGATTTCGGCGGTAAGGGCGCTCGAAATGAACCTGTAAGCAAAATACCTATCGTGGGTTTAAGTTTATTGTGGGCCTAATTGTTTTTGTAGAATGTTGCTTCTAATTTCTTCACGCAAGTCTTGATGTGTGAACTCTAAAGGATTTCGTTGAGATAGGAGGTCTGCATATTTGCAAACAAATGCTCCGCAATCGTACATGTTGGTTTGTAAGGGTATTGGTGTGATTGTGTTCAGGGACCATTCTGAGCGTTTCAGAGTTTGATCATGTTTGTCCTTCCAGTCCTTTTCAATATATTGGAATATTGTTTCGAGAATATTTTTACCGTTGTAGCCTAATGAATCGTAGTATTCTATGGTTTTAGTTTGAGGTCTGACTGCAACTAATCTCCAATGGGCTGTTTCGTGAATTGGTATTAATATGAGATCTTTCTCCATGAGGTTAAGTTTTTTTGAATAATTTTTCACACGGTTATAGCTCTTCAGGTATGACACATAAAGAAATGTGTTGAATGCGTGGGTCTTCGGGAGCGTGTTGTCATTTGTGCTTCTATGATTAATAAGCTCCATATAGTAGTTTATGACCTGGTCGTCATACCAATTATGGTCGAGTAAGGAATTCATGCCGTCTTGTGACAATTTTATCTTTATCTCTGGTTTAGTTGGTTTGGGTTCAACTGGTTCTATGTCTGATTCGGAGTCGTCTATTATTTCTGACTAGCTGAAAAGCCTACTAAAAGTAGGCAAAACGCTTCTTCCGACTCTCCCCGCATCCCACTCCCTCCGGCTCCTCCCGCCTCCGATCCCCCCCCTCCCGCCTCTCCGACTCGTCCCGCCTCCCACGACCCCTCCGTGCATACGTACGTACGTACGTACGGTTGGTGTTTTATTATATTAGACTAGCTGAAAAGCCTACTAAAAGCAGGCAAAGACGATTCCTCCGACCCTCCTCCCGCCACCCACTCCCTCCGACTCCTCCCGCCTCCGACTCCTCCCGCCCCCAACCCCTCCAGCCGCCAACTCTCCCACGACCCCTCCGTGCATACGTACGTACGTACGTACTTACGGTTGGCGTTTTATTATATTAGACTAGCTGAAAAGCCTACTAAAAGTAGGCAAAACGCTTCTTCCGACTCTCCCCGCATCCCACTCCCTCCGGCTCCTCCCGCCTCCGAATTCCCCCCTCCCGCCCCTCCGTCTCGTCCCACCTTCCAAGACCCCTCCGTGCATACGTACGTACGTATGTACGTACGTACGTACGGTTGGCGTTTTATATTATTAGATAAGGGCTGAGTTTTTATGGCTCTTGGTCGTTTAACGTTTTTTAAGTGGATTTTTGAGCGGGTTTTATGATGTCTGGGTTCGATTTCTGCTGTTTTCCGAATTAGGTCTAAGTCTTTTACGGTTTCCTTGTTGTATTTGTTTTTCGTTTTGTCTTGAATTTGTTTAGTTTCAACGTAAACTTCTGAGGGGATGTTTGGAAGCGTGTCTTCTCGATTTTCGTTCAACTTCCCAATTGTTTTTTCCTTTATTTCGACTTGTTTGTCCCTCAGTATTTTATACAGCTTTTCTGTCTTATTTTTATGTTCGGATATATAGACGTTCGTAAGTGCGGTCTCAATGTCGGGTGGAAGTGGAGAGTTTGATCCAAATGTACCGTTAATGATTTCATAGGGTGTGAGCCCTGTGCTCGAGTGGATACTGTTGTTATAGGAAATAATTGCGTATTTAAGCCTTTCTCTGATAGAAGTATTTTTAAATTCATCACTTTCCGTTATTAGTCTGACAAGTTCGATGATTGTTGAATGGAATCTCTCTATGGGGGAGTTCGAATTTGGATTTTGAGTACTAGTATAATGTATTCTTACATTCTGCACTTTTAAGAACTCTTTCAAGACAGAAGAATTGAATTCGTTTCCATTATCCATCACGATTTCTGAAGGACTTCCATGATGGGAAATAAAGGTGAGGAGTTTCCTAGTAATTTCTATGGTGGTTAATGATTTAAGAGGGTATGCTTGGGCATACTTTGAGAATTTATCTATGACAGTTAGAAATTTTTGTCGTTCTATAGTTAAAGTATCGATGTGAACAGTCTCAAACGGTTTTGAAGGTGTTTGGGTAATATTGAAGGTGGGTTTCAGAGGCCTTCTTTCGTATTTACATTTTAAGCACAACTCACATCTATTAAGGACGTTTGTTATGTTTTCCTTGAGGTTGGGCCAAAAGTAATGTCGTTTGATTTGTTGGTATGTTTCTTCGATGCCACGATGGAATCTTTCTTCTCTGTGATTATACAAGATTATATTGGTTTGGTCTTCCTGGTTTTCTACATCTAGTAATTTTTCCGTAAATCTGGTGAGGTTCAATTCTGAGGATTTAAATGTGGTCGTAAGGATGGTGGAAAACAGAGGATAAATATCGGTTTCAAAATATAACCCATATGCAACTTTGGGTTGTAGGTGTTCGATGAGAAATTTAATGATTTCGTCTTGCAGGTTTCGTTGAGGGAATTTTACTAGAATTCTCGTTTTTTGGTTTCCAAATAATTTTTTTGTTTCTATTTCGGTGCTGAATTGCTCTCCGGTGGCTATTATTATTTGGTTTTTACTATGATTGATCGCACTGCTTTTTAGGGGTATTTGTGCTATTTCCTTTCCTTCTTTACCTGAATGTACAGTCTCAATGTCGTTCTGATCAACATTTACACACAGTGATGGGGAAATTTCTTCTGATTGTTTCGTATTTATTTCGATAGGGGAAGTTTCCTTGGTATTGATTTCAATGCGCGACAGAGCGTCTGCATTAGCATTATGTTTGCCCTTTTTGTATTTAATTTCGAAATCGAATTCCTCTAGCCGGAGTTTCCATCGGAAAAGTTTTGAATTTGGTTCTTTTAGAGAGTGTAGCCATTGCAATGGCTGGTGATCAGTCTCCAATGTGAATTTACGTCCGTATAGGTAGGGTCTGAAGTACTGACATGCCCATACGCAGGCTAGCAATTCTCTTTCAATGGTGGACAGTTTCCTCTCTGTTTCGTTTAGAGTACGACTCGCGTATGCTATTGGATGTATTTGTCCGTCAAATTTTTGTGATAATACGGCGCCAAGTGCGACTCCAGAGGCGTCGGTGTTTAGGAGAAATGGTTGTTTGAAGTCAGGGTATTTTAGGACTGGGTCGTTCATCAATAGGGTTTTACATTCTTCAAAGGCTTTTATATAATCAAAATCTTTGACGTTAATTTTATTTCCCTTTTTTAGTCTGACAGTTAGAGGTTTGGTAAAACTCGCAAGATTTTTAATAAATTTCCTGTGATATGATAATAGTCCGAGGAACCCTTTCAATTCTTTAGTTGTTTTAGGGATCGGAAAATTTCGGATGGCTTCAATTTTTTTTGGATTGGGTTTTAGCCCGTTTTGAGTGATTAGGTGTCCTAAGTAGGCTACCTCTTTTCTTAAAAATTCCGTCTTATCCAACTGTACTTTTAAATTGGCCTGTCGGAGTCGGTCAAAAATTTTTCGGAGTCTCGCCATATGTTCTTGGAGACTAGAACTGAAAACGATGATGTCATCCATATAGACGGCACAGATTTCGTTTTGTACTCCTCGGAGACAATTGTCCATTAATCTTTGGAAACAACTCGGGCATTTTTGAGTCCGAATGGCTATCTTTTGAACTCCCATTTTCCGTGTTCCGTACTAAAAGCGGTTTTAGGGATGCTTGATTTTTCCATTTTAATTTGGTGGAAGCCGGATGTGAGGTCAAGAGTGGTGAAATATTTGCAATTCCCTAGTTTGGATAGAATTTCCTCGATATTCGGAAGGTCGTAGCGGTCGTCTATGGTCTTACTGTTTAGTGCCCGGTAATCGATTACGATCCTAAATTTCTTCTTTCCTGAAGCGTCATCTTTTTTTGGGACAATCCAGATCGGGGAGTTGTAAGGGGAATTAGAAGGTTGAATGATATCGTTTTCTAGCATTTTGTTGATTTGGGATTGTACTTCTGTCTTATAGATTTCAGGATATCTGTACGATTTAGAGTACACGGGGATTTCGTCAGTTGTTCGGATATTGTGTTCAACTAGGTCAGTTGTAGTCAATGGTTCGGAGTCATCGTAAAGAACGTCTGAGTAGTCGTTCAGTAATTTGAGTAGTTCAGTTTTTTCTTCTTTGTTGAGGTGGTCTTGCCTAATGGTAGGTGTCAGTTTCTGGAGTTTGTTGGATTTCCTGTTTAGATTGTTTAAATGGAATATTTTTTTGCCGTTATTTGAATTTTGGAGTGAGTTTTCTGAAATTGGTTCGGCAGAGTGTATAGTTCCGATTTTTAGCGTGCGTTGATCATCCGAGGTGTTGATTGCTATACATTGTGCAAGGTGGTCTTCAACTTTAACAATGCAATTCGGAATTTCGAAGGGACCACATTTTTTATGGTTTACGATCGCAGTCCCATTTTTTACATTGGATAAATGAAGTTGGACTTGTTTTCCGGTTCGGGGGGGTATCGTGTATTCTCTGATGTCAGGGTTTTGGGAAA
This sequence comes from Apolygus lucorum, assembly GCA_009739505.2. Lineage (NCBI taxonomy): Eukaryota > Metazoa > Arthropoda > Insecta > Hemiptera > Miridae > Apolygus > Apolygus lucorum. The sequence continues at coordinate 112,119,837 of CM019167.2, read as the reverse complement.
TTTTGTAAAATTGTAGGGGAATTTCTTTCCCTTGGATATTGATCGTATTTGTTTTTAATTTTAGGGTTGCTTCGAGTAGTTGGATATTGTCCAGTCCAAGTAGTAAGTCAAATTGGTCGTGGAAATCGAATATATAGAATTTACATCTAGCATGCGTGTTAGTAATCGGATCTACAAACATATTAGTGGGTATACGAATGCTATGTGTACCAGATGTCTGTCCATGTGAAGTGGACACTATAAATTTGTCTTTTTTCAATAATTTTTTGAATTTCTTCTGAGCTATTTCCTTTTTAATAAAACTGTTAGAACTACCAGTGTCAATCAAAACTTTTAGATTATTGGTTGTGGTGATGAACGGCAATAACGTAGAAGATTTTTCTAGGTGCATTAGGTCAAGTCTGGGTAGTTTCCTGTTTCTTCTAAAAAATAATCTGGGTTTTGCTGTTCTTCTGTTTCCTGGAGGTCTGATTCTCCGTTTTCTTCCTCTCCCGGGTCGTCTTGTACTACTTCGTGATTTAAAGTTGTTTGGTAGCTCATCGAGTCTTTGGTCCGTAGATGATACGGAATGTAAGGTGTGTTCGCGTCATTCCTCGGTTGTTGTGGGGTTTTATTCAACGAAGACTTGTTAAAGTTCGGCCCCGATTTGTTGAACGGTTGTGGTGCATTGGTTTTTTGGAATGGTTTGGTTTTTACGAAGTTTTGTCTTTGTGGTTGGTGCGTCGAAGTCGAGGGTTGTGGGAATTTCTGATGTAGTAACTTTTTCCTCAAGGTGGGGAATTGATACTCGTTGGTTAGTATCTTCACCGCATCGTTTAAATCAGTGGGTCCTTTGGTTATTAGAAGACGCCCGACGTCTTCGTTTAGGCCCATTAGGAAGGCGCGTAAAGCAACCTTTTCCATAAGTTTCAGGGTCGCAGGCGTGTATTGTTCTGTTGAGTTTTTCAACTTAGAGATTAGCGAGGTGAACAACTTAGAGGTTCTAACATGGAATTCGAAGGGGTCTTCATTCTGTCGTTGTCGAAGCCTTCCGAATTCCAGGATTAGGTGTTCCTCGTCCCGTTTGTCGTCGAAGTTCGCTATTAGGGCATTTTTAATTTCATCCCACGTTTCAAGTGGTGCATTAAAAATTCCTGTTGCCGCCTTGCCTTTTATTTTTGCACGAATGTTGTTTAGGATTACTTTGTTTGCGTAACAGTTTGGTTCTTCATCGTTGAAGAAATGCTCAATTAGTTCCTCGCACCTTTCAATGAATTGCGATAAAATTTCGGGTTCTCCATTGAAATCGGGGATACCGCTATAATCCGTCTTGTCAGGTTTATTTTGATTGCCCGCAGCGGGTCTTATTGAGTCAATTAAAGCCTGAAATTGGGATGTGGTCATGCCAATAATTTGCTGGACCACTTGTGCAGCGGGTGGTTGAGCCATTTTTGATTGGGGTTCTATTGGAAAATCTGATCCCAAGAGTTCTCTGAATAATTTCCGCCTATCCCGTGGGGGTGAATAAGGTCGTGCAAGGTATGGTTTTTTGCCTGCTGGCTTTCGTGAATCCGTTTTGGATTTTTATTCTTTACTAATTTTGGTGTTAGTAAAATAAAAGTACTTTTGTACTTACAGTAGCAGAATCGCGTCTGTCGATTTCATGCTCGACGATCTTCTTTGATGATCGGGTAGCTGCCAACTCTGTCTTTAACTTGTTGTGTGTGTGGTGAGCTGCGTCCAAAGTTCTAAAAGATCGCAATGATCTACCCGAGCTACAATTCAAATAAACACGTTTGTAATTTGAATTAACACGGTGAACAGTGTCCTGTCTGACTGCGCCAGTTAACTTTGCAATAATGAGAATCCCGTTTTTAAAAAACAATTTTATTTTCACGAACAAAGTTACAAGAGAATGGCTACCGAGTAACAACTCTGGTGAACAACTACCACGAGGAAGAGGTCCGCAGGTCTTTTATTAGTTCTCATCGGAAGGGTGACATTGCGTCGCCAATACTGCAACAACGCACATCTCATTTTTGTCAACTTTTCAGGAGAGGCAAAAAACTGGATTTCAATGATTTTCTGGGCTAATTTGATAGGAAATGGTTCTAATAGGGATTCAAGTTTCTTTTAATTGTCTCATTGATGAACTATTCTTGCTAGAATTATAAATTTGAATTTTTTTCAAATTTTAGCTGAGATATGCAAAATTACCGATTTTAACTTATGAGATATGTGGTGTTACCATTATTACAAAGTTTCTTTTTTGCTCTAATAGTTAATGTTTTTATTACTTCTTATGCTACAGATCACTCTTTTCCTTACTCTTTCCACTTGAGGCACTAAAATGGCACATCATCGATGTTAAAATTATATTATACAAAAAAAAATTCTATATAAATATAAATATAAATAAATATAAATATAAATTTTCTATATAAATATCAATTTACCATTTAATGGTAAAATGCCTACCTAGGTAAAATTACAGGTAGGTAAATGTTTTGAACACAAGAATTTCAAATAAAAAAAATTTACACACTAATAAATTTTACGAGGAACTCGTTTCATAAATCACAATGTTCTTGAGGCAGATCATCGATGCTAAAATAATTTATATAAAAAACTCTGCAAATCATTGCCCAAAGGCTTATTATTTTCTATATAGATCACCCTTCTGTATAGATCACTGGTTCTCCATCAATAGCACCTATCACCATCTGTATTCTCCCTTGACCTTCCCTCTCAAATTTCAGCTTCCTGCGTTCAATAGGCTTCGGAGCTCACGCAGCTGATCAGTGCTCTGAAGAGTGAAGAAGATCTTCTCGAATGCTGGAGACGCCTGGAAGAGCATTGATCAGCTGAATGAGCTCCGCAGCCATTTTCAATCCTATTGAACGCAGGAAGCTGAAATTTGAGAGGGAAGGTCAAGGGAGAATACAGATGGTGGTAGGTGCTATTGATGGAGAACCAGTGATCTATACAGAAGGGTGATCTATACAGAAAATAATAAATCTTTGGGCAATGATTTGCAGCGTTTTTTTTTCACCAATCAACTTTTTTTACCTACCAACCATTGGTAGGTACTACCTACCACACCATACTGCATTCACACCTTCACAATCAAGTTTATTAGAAAGAACTAAATGCTTCACACTCGATTCGAAAAATACAGACCTTCATATGGAAATTTGATTACTGGTTGCTCAGAAAGCAACACTGAATACAAATCGAAGAAATGAACAGCGATCGCATTTTATTCAGATAATATTTGAACGGAGATTAGACCTCTTTTGTTATTCACACAATTGTTTCTGTTTTATCGAAGGAAACCCCTTAAGTACTTGTAGGGACCGAACGATTTGTCCTGCAGAGCTCCGGGTGGTCTAAATTTTTTTTTTTTTTCAGTTTTAGTCTTTTCTTTTCTCCTGCTGTTTGTATCGTGAGGTACCTACCTATTAAATTGTAATATGCTTGGCTATCTTTCTCGATAAATTTTTCTTTAAGATTGCAGGTCATTAAATTTATCTAGTGGAATTGCTAGACCACCCTTATGAAGTGCAGGAAAGTTTGAAGCTGCTTTAATTCTTTTGTTAGGCCTCCAAGGAAGAGGAGTGAGATCGTCTTTAAAACTAAGTTTATATCGAATAATTCCATTGGGATCGTACTGTATCTAACTGAAATCTCAACAGGTTGGGTCATGAGGTTCGTTCATTTTTACAATTTTCTCAGGTCAAAAAAATTTTGAAAAGAATAAACTGACTGTACTTTCCGTTTTATCCTCAAAGTCTTACCAGTTACTAATTTTAAAATTGAGGTACTTAATTATTTTCATTATCTCATTATTCTAGTTTAGTTTCAATAATTTTCGTCGTAGAGTAAGTAATGTAAAAGCTCAACTGGACTGGGAGCAACATAGCACATCTCAACACTTCAATTTGGTGAACATAGCACAACTCATACAACATTTTGTATCCCAGGATATTATCATTATTCATGCAAAAATACGATCAAACCATAGATAGTATATTTCTATGAAACCTTAAGCTTGACCTAGAATAAATAAAATAGCTTAATAATCACTGTAGATACTGCTGTAATGGAAAACTGACCTCTTGATCCGAGAACCTTGAAAACTCCATTGTAATGACTGAGATGTGCAGTGTTCCAGGGGGATTTGAGATGTGCAGTGTTATCATTAATAAGTTTTGCGCGCTTCTAGTGACCAACACGAGAAGTAGCGCTGAACAGGTCGATAGAGCGGGAAATTTGAAATCCAACGATATAAAAATCTCAAAAACAAAAAAAATTGAGATATGCGATGTTGCAGTATTGACGACGATTGTTTGTTTCTGCTGAGGTAGGCGCGCGTGTCCGTTGGCGAGCGTGAGAAATGCTGATCAAGGCCGCGAGCTGAGGCTAAGGTACTGCGGAGAAGCCGGAATGGATAGTGAGGAAGTCCGAGATCTTGAATCCGTAATTTCTATATAATCGGGTTATGGATACGAGGAAGCTATGTGCCACACCCACTTGGCAGACGTTTTTTTACTCAATCTTCCAGGCAGAGCAGATTGGCGGTATACCTCAGTGGGATTTTAGATTGTTATGGTGGGTATTCCCCAATACTCTATGGTTTCCGTTACCAACCATTCGTGGTAGAAAGTCGCTTCACTTCGCGATTATACCTCCACCAACCTCATAATTATTTGTTATTTAAAACTATATTGCTTCCGAGTCTACCAAGTTAGCGGAAGCTTTGTTTTCACTTTTCAAGGATGAAAAAAAAAGTTCTTCAAAATCAAAATTTCCACTCACGTTTTACGTTTCAGACCTTCCTGAACAATTTTGGTTCCGTGTCTGTCATGAATTCCTTGTAACGCAAATAACTATACGAAGTTATTGACCGATTTCTATGAAGTTTTCAGGGATTGTGCGGGTTGGTGTGTAGACGGTTTCCTATGAAAATCATCATCCCCGGACTGATAGAAGCGACTGCGCATGCGCAAACGTGAATTCCTTGTAACAGCCATAACTTCTACATTTTCCATCCGATTTCGATGAAATTTTCAGGGATGTTGCAGATTAGTGTTTAGATGGTCCCCGATGAAAATCACCACCTTCGGACAGATAGTAGCCGCCACGCATGAGCAAACGTGAATTTCCTTGGGGTAGCTGGGGTAGGGTAATAGAGGGTATTTTTATCTCCTAGGAGCCCTTCTTATCCCGACCCAAGTCAAGGTCATGCGTCCCCGTTGCGCAACCTGGGATGGAAAGAGGTGGTTCAATTAGGTTTCCCTGGTGAGCCCCTCTTGAAATTCCAGGGGTGGCTGAATGACCCTCTGGCGAACAGGGAGGGAACCTCAATGGGTTCCCTGACCCTTTTCAATAAGCGCCCTCGTTATGAAAAGAACCAATGAGCCTCATAACCCCCACCTGCCCATTGGCACGCGGGGTTCTAGGGGAGGCGCCCCAGGCAGGGGCGTCGGCCATCCTCTCCCTCTTCTTCTTCCTCATCATCCCTACCTTCTTCCTCTACCACTGCCTCTTTGAGTCACCAATGTGCCCATTGTGAGCGGGCATTTACAACCAGGTCTGGCCTTGGTCTCCATGTCAGACGGAAGCATCCTATTGCTGCTATTGATATTGAACGAGTACAGCACAGGTATGCTTCTGAGGAATTACGCAGGATGGCGGCAGATGAGGCGTTGGCCGTGCGCGATGGGGTACACAATATTAATGTGTATCTAAATGAATGTTTTCTCTCGTGCACGGTCATTGCCATCAAGAACATCCGCCTGAAGCCCCACTATAAGCAGCTTGTCCAGGAAGCTATCCTGGCAAATAGCAGTTGGGCTTCTCCTGCATCTCTTGTTGCTGATATGGAGCAGCAGCCTGCCATTCAGTATCCCTCCCCCAGGACCTCCAGTCTTCTGGAAAATCTGAAGACTGAGGTCTTGAGGCTCGGGGGGCAGGTAGGTCGTATTGAAGGCTATGGCCTACCTGCAGGATCTGGCGAGGCGGGCTGTTGAAGGGCCAGACCACTTGGAGGATGATGTTGCAGCCTATTAGGGCAGGACCTTCCCACGGCTTGGGGATGCAACCATTATGCAGTACCAGGGGGGACGACCTCCCACAGTGGTGCTGCATGGAGGTCGCAGAGCAGCTAAGCAACCAAGAAGGTGGAGGTACCAGCGGGTTCAGCATTTGTGGAGGAAGCATCTGGCGCGTGTAGCTACGGAGGTACTGGAGAAGCCTGGGGAAGATCAAGTTGAGCCTCCTCTCCAGGAGTTTGTGGATTTCTGGGAGCCACTTTTGAGTGCTCCCAGCCATGACTCTGGTGAGCGAGTGGATCCCCCAGTCTCCACCAGGGATTCCTTGCGTAGCATTATGTGTGCGCCGGTGCTTTTGGACGAGGCACACAGGTGCCGTGTCAAGAACTCCACTTCCGCTAGACCTGATGGTGTTTCCGCCCGACGCTGGAATAAAGCACCGAAGACGATCAAGCTGCTCATCCTCAACTTACTCCTCCTTGCGGGAAGACCCCCGAAAGCGTTGACCCATTCCCGAACAGTGTTTTTTCCCAAGAAAGGAGGAAGTGGATGCTATCGACTAATAAATATTTTGTCGGTAGTCTTCCGCCACTTTCAAAAGTACTGGCATCTCGTCTCCAGGTGGCTGGTGTCATTGGTGATGTCCAGAGCGGCGTTTCAGCCAGTAGATGGAACAGCGAAGAACCTTACAGTTCTCCAAACTGTCATCTCACTAGCCCATATGAAGTGCCGCCAACTCCATCTGGCCGCTCTCAACGTTACTAAGGCCTTTGATACAGTCAGTCACCTTGCCCTGACCGATTGCCTTCGTGGTGTCAGGGCCCCATCTCGATTAATCGAGTATGTGGCCTGTCTGTACCATGAAGGCGTGACGGTCCTCGAGATGTCAAGGGATGTACTGATCGGGCGTGGGCTATGCCAGGGGGATCCCCTGTCACCACTCCTATTCAACCTGGTTGTGGATACGGCCTTGGGTAAGCTGCCCACTGAAGTAGGGTTTGATCTCGCCCCTGGGGTGCGAGTAGGTGCATTGGCTTTTGCCGATGATGTTATACTACTCGCAGAAACCCGTGAGGGCTTGCAGATCGCCCTCAATGCATTTGCTAAGCAGCTAGCCAGGTGTGGATTAGTGGATAACCCCGATAAATGAGGGTCGGTCTCCTTGGTCCCATCAGGTCGCCAAAATAAGGTGAAAGTTGTGGATGGGGGTTTTGCCATAGGACAATCCCCCATTCCGTCTCGATCCGTGTTGGAGGTTTGGCGGTACCTTGGAGTCGACTTCATGGGGGTGGCCACCATGACTGCCAGCCTTGTGGACCTTGATAGAGCGCAAGAGCGTTTTACCAAGGCTCCATTGAAGGCACAGCAGAAAAATCGCCTCCTACGCACGTACTTACTGTTGAAGCTGACCTATGGGTTAGTCTTTGGCAGGCTTACGGCGGGGAGGCTGCAGGAATTAGATCGCAAAGTACGCTCTGCTGTGCACTCTTGGCTGAAATTCCCGCCTGGTGACCCAAGTGCCTATATTCACGCACCAATCAAATCTGGTGGTCTTGGCATTGTGTCTCTCTCTGCAAGTATCCCTTCTCTGCGCCGCCAGCGCCTGCTAGTCCTTCAAGGGTCGAGCTGGGAGGTCGCCCGAACTGCTGCTGATCTTGATTTTGTCATGCAGCAGTTAGCATGGTGCGACTGAGCAACACCATCTGCTCCAAAACCCAGTTCATCTGCTGAGTTTGCTGCTGCACTGCATGCGTCAGGAGATGGTAAAGAACTCCGACAGTGCTCTGATAGCCCCATCTCATTCCAATAGGTTGATTGGGCTTCGGAGGGCATTGGGGCCCGCGACTACTGACACTTTCACGCCGTCCGTGTGGCATCTATGCCAACTGCGTACAGTGTTCGAGAGGTAGTGGCCGGACAACCCTACCCCTTTGACGCGCCTGTCGGAGTAGAAATGAGCACCTGTATCATGTAGTGCAGCAGTGTCCTCGTACTCATGGTGGCCGCATTCTACGTCATGATGCGGTTGCCAACCAGATAGCAGGTGCTTTGTCATCTAGTGGCTGGGATGTTGAGAGGGAGAGATTGTATCACATGCCAAGTGACCAGGGTAAGAAGCCCGACATCATTGCGGTCAAGCCCGACCAGTCTTGCATTATCCTGGATGTCCAAGTTGTCAATGGCAGCTTGGACATGGAGCAGACTTGGAGGGCCAAGATAAGGAAGTACGATGCAAATGATTTTCGGCAAGCAGTGTCCGAGCTGAAAGGAGTGGCACCCAACAACATCAGGGTGATTGCTGCAACATTGTCATGGCGCGGGGTGTGGTGTGGGAAAAGTGCCACGGAGTTGCGTGAATTGGGCATCTTGGTTTGCGTACTCCGTGGTATCACCACCGGCGTCCTGCTAGGCTCATATTTGAATTGGTGGTCTTTCTATAGAGGCACATCCCATCATCCCTCTCTCCCTCCCCCACCTTCCTCCTCATCCCTCATCCATAGGGCCAGCATCGGGTGAGTCCTGGGCGTCCTCCCCATAATATTTTATTTATTTATTTATTTTCATCTATGGCGTGCCCCCTCCGTCACAAAGACTGTCTTGAGGGGAGTTAATTTAAAAAAAAAAAAAAAAAAAAAAAAAGGCCATAATTTCTACATTTTCTATTCGATTTCAAAGAAATTTGAAATGTTACAGATTAGTATTTAGATGGTCCCCTATGAAAATCAACACCTTCGGACTGATAGTAGCCACTGCGCATGCACAAACGTGAATTCCTTGTAACGGCCATAACTTCTACATTTTCCATCTGATTTCAATGAAATTTTCAGGGATGTTACAGATTAGTGTTTAGATGGTCCCCTATGAAAATCATCACCCCCGGACTGACAGTAGCCGGTGCGCATGAGCGAACGTGAATTCCTTGTAACAGCCATAACTTCCACATTTTCTACCCGATTTCGATGACATTTTCAGGGATTACGCGGATTAGGTTGTAGATCCCCACTGAAAATCAAGGCCTTGAAATTCACAGTAGCCCCTGCGCATGCGCAAACGTAAAATCGTAAACGTAAAAACGTCGCACCTCGTGTGACGTGAGAATCTCAAATCCTATATATCCTACAACGTGTCCCCAGTGGCTCAGTCGTGGAACTTTTAACCTGTGACTCACACCCGGGAGTCTCAGGTTCGACTCCCAGCCTTGCCAAGGAATTTTTGATCCAATCACTACTCACATTTTTCATCCGAATTTGATGAAATTTTCTAAGATTGTCCAGATTAGCGTGTTTATGGTCCCCTATGAGGGTAGTGAAAGGTACTTAGAGATTGGTATTTTGAGATTACCTACTATGCATCGGATCATCTATATAATCGGGTTATGGATACGAGGAAGCTATGTGCCACACCCACTTGGCAGACGTTTTTTTTCATGTGTTGAAATTTATTTCAAATTGATTTACCATTTATCAATTTATCATTTTCAAAGCTATGTTATACTAGGGGTATTCATGGTCTGGGAGATTCGACGTCGAATCGTCGAATTTGGAGATTCGACGAGAGTCAATGCGCATGGGCCCCAGCTAATACGACGATTCGATGTACCACGGGCTAAAAGCGTCGTAAACCGAGATTCGACGTCGAAATGGGGCATCTGTGCCCACAAATTTTTTCGTCGGTTTTCAAAACAAAAATCATGGATTTTGTGTCTTTCAGATATAAATAGAATATCTAGAATGAAATTTTGCAATTTCTTCTTTGCCAAATCAAAAATGGAGGACGTTGCGAAAACGCAACACCGGGCAGGTAGCATTCCAAGGTTCCGTTAAGCAAGTGCATGAATCGAGAATTTTATTACAAAATACTTCTGTTAACTCAAAATCAGAATAAAAAAACATATTAGAACATATTACGAGTATGTAGCACTGAAGATAGTGATAATCAAAAAATATATTATAAATTTAGCAACCATTTGATTGCATACTGCCCAGCGCGTCCTCTTTTCTTCTGGGATAATGAAGTGGCCAAGTCCATCTAACCGAGTTCCTTTTCCGACTCCATCATTCCAATCACGTTTGAGGTACACGGTTGAACGACTTTCAGGGATGTGACATAATTGTCGTCAAACACTTGATGAGGCATAAATTCCCCAGAAAGCTCCTTGGGCAAACCAGAGCCAAATTGTAGAAGAACCCCTCCTCCAACCTTGTTTTGGTCCTTATATTTGTTAGGTTTTCCCAGCGCTCCTTGATAGATTTCGAAGTCTTTCAAATATCCGAGGCGGAAATTCTGGTAGGTACCAAGTTTCATAGCCGAATCTTATTGGCTTGCCTCGGATACGCTGTTTGAGACCATGTCGTCCGAAGTAGGGGATCATAGCTTCATCGACGCTTGAAGTCTTCCCAAACAGCATATTCATGAAACGCTCTCTTTAGGTGGTCAATGAAAGGGCCAATTTTCCTAATGCGATCATTTTGATCGCGAATTCTTTCTGAGGTGAATAAAACGCATCAACTCTTCAAAACGGTTCCTTCTTATGTGTCAGAACCATACGAGTTGTAAGTATCCTTTGGCTGTTGCCAGAACATTCTCCTTCTTGGTAGAGAGACGTAACCTGTAATGATGAGGATACCAATAAATGACTTCAGCTCATCAACAGAAAACTGAAAAGATACTATGCCCTTACTAACAACGTACATCACACTGTACTTGACAATTTGTTCCAAAAATTCACTCGTCGAAGATCAACTGAAACAATTTTAGACGTCTTAGAAACATTTGAATTTTGAATTTAAATTGATGTGATTGGGCAAGAAGTACGAAGTTGGCGAACTCAAAGACCTCATTTTCAGGGAGGTCGCCTTTCTTCCACTCGTAGTTGGGTTGACTATCTGACTTTCTAGTGAACGATTTTCGTGTCACTGTAGGTCAACTTTGTCCTGAGAAAGACTGGTTGGATGAATGGCTGAATCTGGGAACGTCGTCTGAGATTTTTGGTTGACTTCTGGTAGTTTGGTTGTACAGGCTTAAAATTTTCACTCCGAGGTGCATCTACACCTTCTAAAAATATCCTCACTATTTTCGTTCTCAAGCACCAATTCAGCATCACTCAACAGTTGGTTCCAGTTCAAATTGTTCATTGTTCCTGCCAAATCTTCATCAGTATCTAGGTTTGGGTCTGGGGAGCCAAATACACTTGGTCACACTTGGTCAACAACGTTAATTTCTTCCTCATCTTCCTTCTCTTGAAGTAAACACGCTATTTATTGGGGATTGGCGAACCTGAAAGGAACCCGAAAAGAAAATTGAGATATCAGACATCCATACATCTTGCCATTATAGGATCTCCTAAAAAAATTTGGTTCAGTAGGTATGTACATAATCCATAGTGTGGGCTGGTATATTTTCCATGGATCAACGCAATCCCAAATTGGACAAAATCAGTTGAGCCACTCTTGGAATATCAGTACTTTACTAATTATCTGCTGACGATAGTGAAGAGCGATCATTTTGACGATTACTTTCTAATCGTGGTCGAAAATGTAAAAATTAGTGGGTAGACACCTATATATTTATCATGAGAAAGTGAATGTCGTCAGAAATGTGCGAAAACAAACAACAATTTACAATAATTCTAGCACGTTTGGATTGTCCAAAAGATACTGAAACCAATTCATGATGAATCCATTTCAGTATGAGGGCCAGAATTCGTGATAACGTATCAAAGGAGAAAAATTCCTGACTGGGTGGGAGCCCGGTGTTGCGAAAACGCAACTTGAGACTTTGAGTGTTTCCTGTACCTACCCTATCATCGATTTTTGAGAACTAACTGTTGCTAGGGTAGGATACAACAGTTGTCATTAGACAATACTTATAAAACAATCAAAATTACGATAAGTTTGAGCTGTACTTACTTATTAGTCTTCATGGTCAAGCGTCAGATGGTTCCCAAATCGAAGGTTAAAGAACAACTGAGCACAACTTTCCGTCAGGCTGAGAGGGGGGTCCCAAAAAGATGTATCTTTCTTTGTTTACATTCCCACTATAAGCAGACGATCTAACAGCGCTCTCCAGCTCACTGTAAGTTCACCTCTATCAAGAAACCAAAAGAAAACATTCTGTTGCGAAATCGCAACACTGGGCAAAGATGTGGGTGCCCGACCACTAGGTCGACAGCGCGGCGCGGCGCGGGTCGAAAATTTTTCGCAATCTGCCGCTTTCCAGACTTCTGGACCTAGTGGACGGAGGGCGAAGCGAAAAATTGTCGACCTGGTTCATTTTCGTCAGTGTTCTGCTTTTGTATACGAAGCTTAATCAATGTGTGAAGCTCGAAAAACTTCCACCTCGACATTCTAAAATACTTTATAAATTTTTGCTCGTCTCTTAGCAAATCTTGGAACAGGTGATTGTGCTCCCCCAGGTCCATCCTCTTAGCGTTTATTGGATGGAACCAAAATCTTCTGCTTTTCCCACCGATTTGGTCCTCTTCTTCTACTTTCAAAGCTGCAACTAAAATGAACATTTCTTCGTCGTCCGATGAAAACATAATATCTATGCCCGACATGTTCCTGAGAAGGCACCTTCACTCGACGCGGAACTGGTAAAACGGCGGGTCGAAAAATTTTGTCTGCTCCATTGGACGGAGCTCAAGAATTTCGCGCCGCGCCGCGCTGTCGACCTAGTGGACGGCCAGCTTTACAACATGTGACCCTAGCGCTAGTGGCAGTTGTGCGAAGCAACTATCATAACATCAACAAACAGATCTTCTCGTCCTTTCATTTTGAGTTTTTCTTTTAACAACACCTTTTTTGTTTTTTATTCCGTTTTTCCGTTCGTTTATTTATTTTTTATTCTGTTCGAAGTGGGTTTTTTCTTGATTAAATGAGTGGAGCTGAGCCACCCAAGCAGCTAAGGAAAAACGCGACCATCTGATGGTCTGGTGGAGAAGTGGAAATGTTGCTTGCTGGCATTAAAGCGAGCATAGCACATTCTCCTTTCTAGCATCCAACATGTTTCAGCAATGAGCTAAGTACCAAAATTCGTTCAAAATTGTGTGACGGAGATAGCAAGGGTTTTTCTTTGACACAAGACTCCTCATCGGTAGGTACCTATTCAGAAGTCCTTTTTTAATTCTAGCCGTAGATTTTTTCGTTCGTATACTAGGAACTTTGTTAAAGGATTTTATTAGGAACCTCTGAGGTATTCTCATTCTTCAACTGAAAGGAAATTAATAAACAACCTCTTTTGACACTGACTTGGTTATCGTCTGATGCCGCAAGGAGCACTACGCACAACTCGATTTTAGACGATTTAACGATAGAAAATGTGGGAGCCTCATGAGACCCTCGAGTTTACGACTATTCGATATACGACGATTCGACAATCGAATCAGACCATGAATACCCCTAATATGATTTTTGTATTATTGTACTAGAAATTTGAACAGACTTATTTAATTTTATTATAATTACATAATTATATTTGTCGTTGCCTGAATGATGAACTGGCTCAAAATTTTAAATTGAAAAGAGCGCCCAAGGCTGGATCGAGCCGCTCTGATTGGACAGGATATTTCCCATGATGCACCACAATGACATACAGCGCTCGCAACGGGTGAAGTTGTAAACGTAGGATGCATTGTAGAAAAGAAAATCTCCAGTCCTTTGATTTTAAAATAATATATCGTCCAGCCAATCAGCTTCAACATGCTGATTACCTTTCCAGGCATCCAATAATTGGATGCCTGACAATTATTGTCAATGAAACGAATCAAGTAGGTATAACTGAATTAATTGGTGAAGAAGTAGATGAACCTGTTGGTGATGGAGTCAAATCAAGATCGTCTCCTTGTCAGAATGATACAGGTACATTCTCAGCATCTAATAGTGGTGAACAGGTTTTGGCGCAGCCTGCTGAGAGCGACTCACAACGCCCAAGTTCATTCGTTTCTCATGACAGGAACGTCAACTTGACAACTCTATCTGATGACTGGATATTACTCGGTCAACAACAAGATTCTGAAATTGTCGAATTATTAGATAAAGTGAAAAATAAGAAACTCTCCGAAGATATTCTTAAAACCTATGAGATTAGGTCAGGTGTCCTTTGTAGGAATATCCAAAGAGGATATCGCATTCGTTGTCTTCCAATTGTACCACATGCATACAAATACGCAGTTGTGCATAACGTTCATGATTCTCTAATGCACCTTGGTTATGAGAAAACCATGGAAAAAGTTTCAGATTTTTACTGGTTCCGTAATATGGCTAAATTCATACGCAAATTTACCGATAATTGTCTAACTTGCAAGGTAGCTAAGACACCATCTGGAAAAAAGGCCATAGCCTTGCACCCAATTCCGAAAGTATCTATACCGTGGCATACCATCCACATAGACATCAGTGGAAAATTAAGTGGTAAGAATGACTCTAAGGAGTATTGCATCGTTCTTATAGATTCCTTCACGAAGTTTGTACTGCTTTGTCACACTTTCAAATTAGATACTGCTAGTGCAGTTAATTCCTTACGTTCAGCCATATCTCTGTTCGGACCTCCTACCAGAGTGATTGCTGATCGAGGAAGGTGCTTTGCCAGTAAGGATTTTCAAATATTTTGCAACAGATTTCAAATAGATTTACATCTCATTGCCACTGGCTCCGCACGAGCCAACGGACAATGTGAACGAATTATGTCAGTGCTACAAAATATGTTAACAGCTACTGAATTGGGTGAACGGACATGGCAAGATGCTTTGCAGGATATTCAATTAGCTATGAATTCAACCATGAATCGGATCACTAGATCTTCTCCCTTAGAAATGATGCTTGGTAAAGTTTCAAAACCATTAGGTATGGTAACACCACGAGAAGAATTACTTGACAATTCTGAAGTCGATCTTGATCTCCTACGTGACATAGCTGCCCAAAACATTACCAAAGCTGCTACATATGATAAGTCAAGATTTGACAAAACTTAGGCCAAGGTTAAATTATTGTCGCCTGGTGACTTGGTATTATTGCAAAATGAACCAAGAAACCAAACCAAACTTGACCCTAAGTTTCGAGGTGTTTTCAAAATTCAAGAAGTTCTTGATGGCGATAGATATCTTGTAAAATCTCTCACAGGAAATAGAATGTTCAAGTACGCACATGATCGGGTTCGTAAGGTACCTGATTCCGATTTATTCCCAGAATTGAACGATTCTGGTTCAGAAACAGAGGAAAACCCCTCAGCTTCATCTGAGCATGAGTAGTGTTAGATTTTGTCTCTATATCAACTATATCTACTATATCAACTATGTCCAACAGATTACAGACTATTAGTTTTGGGTCAAAGCGAATAGTACAAATATTACTTAAACTTTAAACGTTTCACCATTACAGGTGATCAAGACGAAACCAAGAACTGATTTTCGCTATCTTCGAATCAATGCAATTTACGGATTTATTGTCCTGAAAATGTACTTCAACGTTCTTGTATTGAGTTTTCAACAAAGTTTTGTATTTTTATATTTCAACGTTCTTTTATGTTTTTCAAAGTTCCGTATTCTTAAATTTCAACGTTCTTGTATTGAGTCCTCTTCAAAGTTTTGTATTTTTATATTTTTAAAGATTTTCTATTGAATTAATAAACCAACTTGAGTTCAAGTTATTGTATCCATTACTCTATTTCCTTTTAAACACAAGGGGTAAACATCTGTGGTCGCATATTTTTGAGAGCTAGGTTAGAGTGATATTATTTTGTTAAACTAATTTTTTTCAGTTTTTGTTCAGAGCTTATACCCGGTTACAATGATTGTATGATTGAGCAATAAGGGTTGACACCAACCATGGATAACTAATATGATTTGGAAATCTGGACATAGAGCACATACGATAATATCGTATTATGTGCACATCTAGACTTGTTCATAGTGGCCTGTGTGTCAGTGGCACCTATACTTCGGCTTACCAATAGCCTATGATGGCCTGAGGGCCGGTTATTCCTGAAAGTCTATGGCGTTATTTACTTGACGAGCTCTCCTTCTAGGCCCACGTTCGTATGATGTGTCACCTGCCATTGCACTCCAGGGTTAATGCCGTTGAAGAGAGATACGGGGACGCCTGTATGAAGCCTCTGGTACTGGTATTGTCCCTGCTCAGGCGTGCCACATCATGGGGTGTGCTTATTCGGAGGGTAGTCGTTTCACAATGGAATTGTTGACTTGAACTGGAGTGATGCGTCACTCAGCAGTGATGATGGAGAAACAAATCCCATTGATGAGTTGTGGTATACCTGCGGGTTCAGCATATTCAACCTAATCATTGTGGCTTGAACTGAGTGAGATGCGTCCCACTGCGGTAATGATAGCTAAATGATACCTACTTTTCTGCATTCACTTGGTGCGTGCTCATTTGTCTGAGCTGGATGTGATGCGTCACATTGCAGCAATGATGGCAAGGAGGAGCCGTGGCTCTATCAAATTCCAGAAAGGATGAATGCATGATGCGTCATGCTATCGCTGTGACACTATGGTATCACAGTTCTACTATTGTTACATTTCTGCTTGGCTACCAAGCCATGGTTCCTGCCACCTGTACTTCAAACTGGTAACTTACATTTATCACCCTTGAGGGTATGTGGCTCATTGAAAATTTTCTGATTTTTTTCCTTGAACTTGATTCAACCTATCCTGTATACCGGTACTTTGCTCACAAAATCATACCTTTCGTCTCTGTTTCAAATGTTCTAGACCTCCTTTATTGTCAGGCATGGACGAGTCGCTCTTCTCTGCCAACCTTTTTCAGTGCAGGTGACGGTCGAGACGTCCGTTCATCAGGAAGGCCGTGTCGTTGCCTGAATGATGAACTGGCTCAAAATTTTAAATTGAAAAGAGCGCCCAAGGCTGGATCGAGCCGCTCTGATTGGACAGGATATTTCCCATGATGCACCACAATGACATACAGGGTCCCAACTAGTAATGGCGATTTTCTTTTCTACAATGCATCCTACGTTTACAACTTCACCCGTTGCGAGCGCTGTATGTCATTGTGGTGCATCATGGGAAATATCCTGTCCAATCAGAGCGGCTCGATCCAGCCTTGGGCGCTCTTTTCAATTTAAAATTTTGAGCCAGTTCATCATTCAGGCAACGACATCGGTAGTATCACTGGACACGTGAACAACACTCTGACTGACAGGGTCCCAACTAGTAATGGCGATTTTCTTTTCTACAATGCATCCTACGTTTACAACTTCACCCGTTGCGAGCGCTGTATGTCATTGTGGTGCATCATGGGAAATATCCTGTCCAATCAGAGCGGCTCGATCCAGCCTTGGGCGCTCTTTTCAATTTAAAATTTTGAGCCAGTTCATCATTCAGGCAACGACATATTTTTATAATTATCTTCATCATATTTAAACTCACGTTTTGCGAATTTTTTTTTTTTTTTTTTTTTTTTTTTTTGTTACAGAAGTGGGGAAACTCTTTAGGAGCGAAGGGAAAGTTCACCCCAACAGTGTTGGACTCCCCATGAATTGGGGCTACCAACTAAAACCCCACTCCCTCTGCTTAGGACTCACCCCGGGACCACTTGTACAGTATTACTTCAGGGTGAGCCCTTTTTTTGTGCCAAATGGCTGCTCCTACTTCTGGTCTCCTTCAATTCTATTCCTCATCTTCTTCCTCTCATCTTCCATCCAGCTTTTTTGCTTTGAGGACTGATGTGACAAATACTGCCATTGCGTCCCAGCTCGACTTGTTCTTAATCATCTCATGTATGATTGTCTGTATGATTGTCTGTGGACGCAATGTTCCAATGACCTCCGAATGGGCATTCTAATTTGGATAAAATATAGTTAGATTCAAATTTTAATGGCCTGACAAATTCAAATCAGTTAACATACCTACGATTGAGCTTGCCTATCAACCTCGTAGAAGAGGTCATTGTTGTTCCAATTACTCAAAAGAACTCTCGATCCCCGTTTTCTCATAAAATAAACCATTTATGATGAGGAGACCGCAGGTACTGTGTTCAAATAGAAAGAAAGTGGATAGCTTGGTGAGGTGTCCTTGTGTCCGAAAAACGTCTTTCTTCTTCTACCTGGCACTTACGCCCGGAAAAATGAGACCGAGGGTGTTGACTACCGACCGATAATGAAGAGAAAGGAGTGATGTTCGGGGTCTGCCAGGGCTTTGGGGTTTGACCTTGAGGGAGTGATTCCCAATTCTATGTAAGCTGTCTACTATTGACATGGACCAAACTTCAATAATCGATTGTACAACTAATTCAAATAAGAAAATGTCTCGTACCTATTTTTTAAATTCCTCGTGTTCCCAAGTTTTTTTCAATTTCAAATCTACCGTAAAAATGGAAATATAAGGGCACCGTTGGAAAGGGCGTCAAATGTCCCATTGTAGGCACTAGCCTACAAAAAATTATTTCTGAGGTCATGGGTGAAAAATGACCTCGAAAATTATATTTGTAAATTGGCAAAATTTGCTATTTTTTCATTTAGTTGTTAAGATTTTACACCAAACAAATTGTTTAGTAATGCATGCATTCCAGGGGACATTCCCATTGGATAAGCGGTAGATCAATTTAAACCAGTTGGTAAGCGAAAACTGTTTCACTCGATGTAATTCATTTAGTACTTCAGGCACGAAATAGTGCCCCCCCCCCCCCACTCACCCTTATCCACCATAACATTTCTAGCGGCATTCTAGGTCTTCCAACTACTACTGTGCCCTCAAGGGCCAGGGCCCTATATACTAAGTTCCCCACTTGGGGCCTGGGGAAGCCCCAGGGTCCCAGGGCAATGACCCTGGTGTTATGGTTTCCGCAGTTGGATGACCTAGGGCTGAATTTATTTAGGTAAATTATGAATATAACATATGTGGTACCCCATAGATAGAATCTCAGCAAAATTTCAAAACCATCATCTGGTGGAATTCTTTGAATATCTATCTGATATCTATGTGTCGAGTCCGTCCGAGACATAAATAAGGGATAACCCTCATGAGGGATAAGGGGATAGGGATAGGGGGATAAGACATGGCTCATTTGGAAAAACTGTAATAAAATATGAGTAACAATGAAGGAGGTTGCGGTTGCGGTTGGTTAGTTATAAAACCAACCGCAACCGCAACCTCCTTCATTGTTACTCATATTTTATTACAGTTTTTCCAAATGAGCCATGCCGTGCAATTCCTATTTTCTACCCCGATCTACCTTTTCTAAAGACATAATAGTTGTCGACGAGGTGAAAATGTGATTTTTATTCAATTCTTCATTTTCGCGCGATCTCAGTTTCACGGGAGTTACCGCTTGTTGCCTATAACCAGCAGTTTCTTGTCGCGATTGTGTCACGGTTGATCCCCGTCTCCGAGTCAAGTAGGTACTCCGTATCTGTCGCGTGATCTCGTTATTTAAAGTAAAAGTTCTCAGAAATGGATGATAAGCAGTTGCAAAAATTCATTGACTCGATAAATGTCGCGCAACAAGCTATGGTCAAGTCACTTCTCAGTGAATTAAAGGCTGACAAAAAGACAGATCCTTTTCCAAGTGACAGCTTGTTCGAGAACTTCGATGCGCGGAAAGAAAAATTCTCGTGCTATATGGAAAGGTTTAAAAACTATTCTTCCATGAAAAATATTACGGATGATAAAAAAAAGGCCCAGCTTCTATGTGCATCAGTGGGATCCACTCACTATAATGCCCTTGCCGCGTTTCTTGGCCCTGAAAAGTCTATCAAAGCCCTGAAGTACGATGAGTTGATGAATATTTTTACGCAGATGTTGACACCTAAAAAGAGTGTCATCGTATCCCAGCACTATTTTCTCAATCAATATCAGAAAGATCGCCAATCCATAGCAGAATATGTCGGGGCACTCCAGCGAGATTTAGCTGAATGCGAGTTTGTGGTAACATGTCGATGTAATACAAAACTATCAGTTGCCGAAATATTTCTCAGAGCACAGTTTATTCGGGGATTGCGCGATAATTGGTTGAGAGAACAACTACTGCAGTCAGATGTGACTAAATTCGATGATATTTTGAAGAAGGCCACGTCCTTGGAAGCCTCAAGGATTGAAAGCGCGGAGTTGTCGAAACCACCTAGTTCGGAACCAGTACAATGTGACACTCATAAATTGTCATACTCAGGCCATCGTTCTCGTCAGAAGTTCCAATCAAGAAATCGACAATCAAGGGAGAGCTCGCACTCTACTGCCCGGTACCAGCCTCAGGATGGGAACCGCGGTAATTATAAATTTCGGGAATTGCTAAATTTTACATATTTATAGTTGTTCAAGAGGCCGCTAGGGTGCACTACCCCTCAGGTAAGAACCCTTCGTAGTTCATCCCCCCTAGAGCTTCGTCATCCCTTGGAACGGGACTCTAGTTGAAGACCATTGAAACGAAGCTTCTGATTGGCGCTCCGTGCAATGCTCTGAAATCATCCGCCAATGGTAGACTCGATAACTTTTCCCTATTTTCTCTTGGAGCTGGGTCGGCTTGGTTTTCGACACACATTCCAGCGTTAGTGCTTGTCTAGAGCGTTCTAATAAAAGTCTTACTTATTTCTCTTTCATTTAAAAGTGTTTTTCATTCACCAATCTACTTAATTCTACATCAGAAGTGAGATTGTGCCCATAACGTTCACTAAAACATTATTTCAGTGTATTTAGGAGTGATTTTGTCCGGGAAAATTCGGTGTTTTTATAAAAATTGCGTGGTTCAGTTCAGTTTCCAAAACGGGTTCCATACTCTCCAGAAACGAGATGAACGACGAAAACGACGACCAAATCATCATAGTGAATGACGATGGTGATCCTGAACGATATGATGATCATCTACAGGGAAACAACAATCCTGAACAGGGAAATGAAGAAGAGGAACACGTTGAACCCCCTGAACCAACTCAGATGCAGTCAACTCAATCCAGTATACCGTGGGGAGAATTCTTCGAATTTCAAAGAGATTTCATGAAAAAACTGGTCAACCACCCCCAGACTGCCCCTATAATTGTACAAGGACCGCTGAAACTACCAGATTTCAATCCTGAGCTAGATGATGCACAATCTTGGCACAACGCATCAGCCATTATTGTGAATCACAGAAAACCAAATGTGCCAGAATTGACCATGGCACTCACACAGTGCTTGAAAGGAAATGCAGCAAGATGGGTTGCTGGCGTTATGTCCG